>LVYW01000008.1:669270-876449 GCA_001630435.1 Sporothrix globosa | reverse complement strand
GTATGTGTATACCCGAAGCGGTAGAGTCCACTCGAGTAACAACACACGTTGAATATAAATTAGTACCGAGAGTACCGACGTGTAATTTTATACGAGAAAGAAGTCTTTTTTATTTAACGTAAAATTAAAAATACTACTCGAGTAAACTAAAAACGTCGAGTTAAGTTAACCGTCGTTTAACTTCTCGGTATAAATCGTTATATTAAAATAAAATAAAAGTTTAAGAACCGTCTCGATTATTTACCGTATATCCGTTATAAGAGAGTTTAACGTACTTTACTTTAAACACGTTAAAAACACGTTCGTGTCGTCGTCGTCGTCGTCGACGTCGTAGTTATAATCGTCGTCGTTCTCCTCTTCCTTTTTCTCGTCTTCCTCCTTTTTTTAATCGTTTTTATTTTCTTCCTCCTTTTTAATCTCCTCTTTTATCCCCCTTTTATAAATACCTTCCGTTTCGTCCACTTTATTCTTACTTACGTTCCCCGTATCCACCTTATCGACTATAACCGTTATATTATTTACCGGTTAACACTTAAAAGAGGCGTCGATACACTTTTAAAACGAGTGGTTTTAAATCGTTTAAACCTTATTTAATACCTTTTAACCGACGACGTTTTCCGTAATACGGCGCCGTTCGTCGTTCGATATTCGGTAATATCGAAACACGAACGTAAAACACCGTTTTTACACCCGTACGTAACCTATCTTAGTCCTTTTAAGTGGTGTATAAAACGGTGTTAAACTAGGTCGTTACGGGTCGTAACTGTTTAACCAACGAAGTAGTGGTTAATTAATATATTAAATAGTTTCTTCGTATTATACGAGTATTTAATCGACGATATTTATTAAATATATAATCCGTTATTCGTTTTAAACTATATTATATACACTCGGTTTATATTTTTAACGTTTTTAACTCGTTTTATAAAGATGTCGACGAACTATATAATTCTCGTTTAACCGTCGACGGTTTAGTAGTTACGAGAGTCTTAAGAGTATATCTCGTTCTCGTAAATAAGTCGTAAGTTATCGTATACGTATTAACTAACTATTACGTTAAGTAAAGGTGTTACGTTTTGTTTCGTAACGTTCGACGAGGGTCGACCTTTATACCGTCGTTTATATTTCTTACTAGTACACTCGGTTAATAAAAACCAAGTTTACGAGACTAGTTTTAAGTTATACGTAACCGTACGTACGTTATAAGTTAGACCGTGTTAGTGTCGGTTAAAAACTAAGCGTGTAACTTACCTCGAACTAACGGTTAACTCCGTACGATAAAAAGAATCGTTAACACTATACGTACTTACGTTACGGTTATACGGATACGTCGTCGACCTAGTCTCTCGTCTTCGACCTACCCTTCCTTTACGGATTCTTTTATTAATACTGTTTTTAACAGTAGGCTCGAATCGTTCGTACTTTATAAGTAATATAACTATATGTTCGATATTACCGTCCGTCTCTCTTTAATAAACGAAGGTACGTAACCGGTCCGTTCGACGGCCTTAAAAATAAAAAATCGGCGAGCTTAATCTAGTTTTAAATAACGTCGAGTCGTTAAATCGTTGTTATAATCTAACGTCACCGCTCAAACGGTATATCTTTATATATTCTTTATAAATAACTAACGATCTCGTTCTTAACATAAATATATTAATAGATCGTATATATTAAGAGTCGGTGTTAATATAATTAAATAAAAGGGTGAAGGTCCATATTAATTTCGTATCGTTTCTTTCTCTTTCTTTCGGTTTCTTTCTATCTCGTTCCTATCTTTTCTTTTCCTTTCTTTTTTCTCTTATGATTCCAGATCATATTATATTCTATCGTTAAAATCTCCATCCCCTTTTCCATTTTCCTTTATAAACGCGTCTTCCGCGTCGCCGTGTTCAATTGAAAACTCGTGTACCCTTGTCATCTGGTTGAAGAAGGTAATAGACCGGGGCTACACAGTCTTGTTTTGTGTAGAATGATTGGACAGGTTGAAAGCGGACAGGGCCTGTAAAATGAAGTGGACAGGGTTCGAAAAATGCAGTAGACAAGGGTTGCACGGTCATTTTAGGCCGTTTTAAAAATGAAGTCGAGTCTACTTCAATTCCCATATATTAGTAGGTGAGTTCTTAAAGAAGAGTAATTCGAAAGAATAAGTAAAAAGACGAGTAACGACCTTACGGCGAGAAGATAAGGAAGTGTTAAAAAGGAGTTGTTCGAATAAAAAGTAAGAAGGGACGAGGGAAAAAACAAAACCCTACACGACTTAAATAAACGGCCAAACAACGCACTTTATACCTACGAAATAAGAAAGAGCGACGCAACTAAACAACGTTTAAGGAAGGTACGATGTTATAAACAAACGGTTCTAATAAGTAAACAAAACAACAACACTGTTTACGCCTAAGTACTCACCTTGTTTAACGGACAACCGTACACTTATAAACGACTTGTTTATAATGTTAAACATTATATGTTTAGTATAGTGTTTTTACGAGGGACTGTCGAGACACGCTTAACACTCCTAGACCTCGCACTACGTCGGTGGTTAAAGGGTTATACTACTGTACGGTTTAGGAGATTATAAGGCAACTCGCACACGTGTTAAAGGATATACGTATGGCGAATTGTTTTAACCATAATTCTTAACACTCCTTACCTAATAACGAGCGGAAGTGAGGAGACTAGTGAAACTGGGTGGGATGCCCTACCCAGTCACCTCAACACTCGTCACGTGAGCAGCGAAGCGTATCGATGACTAAGACGAAAACATCCTGCCTATGTTTTACAGGGTGAACTCACATACGAATAGGGACTTAATGGTTGTTAACAGGAGCTTCTAATCGAAACTCTTGTTAACCTGCCTCCTTCTTTTGTAATGTAATGTAGCTTGCTTTTTTTTTTAACTATCTTCTTTACTAAGCTCCCTTTTCTCCTTTTCTAAGGGTGTACGGACTTCTGATTAAAAGTCTCACTACACTACTGTCAAATACAGTGTATGGCCAAAATTGTATGCATTATTATGTGTGTGTAGAGAATCTGCGCCTGAATCCATAATTGCCTCACGTCTGGGATTTACCCTCCTAGCCCCTGAATTATGTATCACGTGTGATAGTCACGTGGTATGGCCCGTGACCCACACTCCTCCTGACACACCCCCTCAGACTGCGAATTCTTCGCAGTCTGGCCAAAATTATCACGAAGTAAACAAACCCATGGCTTCTGTATTACATGGTCGTTTTACCTCGGATCACGAACAGTATTGTCGCTCGTCCTTCCAGGTCCCCGTCCCACAAAGGGGGCCCCATGAGCACCTTGTCCGTTGTTTCTGGAACTCCAGAGGCCGGTAGTGTTCTCTCCAGGTCACAAACATTTATCAAGCTTTGGAACTGGCGATGTTTCTCGCCTGAGAGACACTTCGTCATTCCATCTGCCTCCATACTGGCTGTCTGTACCCACGTAAAATCGACCCTGCCTTCTCGAAACTCTTGTCTGAGCCAGTGGTTGTGTATGTCGACATGACGTAGGGCTGTCGTTAGCCTAAGACTGTCGCTTGTAACGAGACGAAGGGTGTTCTTGTTGTCACAACGAATCGTAAGCTTCTCGTCGAAATAAAGCCCGATAGAGGTCATCACACGACTAAGGAACATCGCCTCTTTCGCTGTACGTGAGAGGGCCAGTAGCTCAGCCTCTGTGGACGAAGTAGTGACCGTTGGTTGCTTTTTAGCTCGCCAGCTTATAGGTCCTCCGAACAAACGTATCACGAAGCCGTCTGAGCTCTTTCGGTCCTCTCGATTGTCACCGAAAGACGCATCTGATGAGATCACTAGTGCTGGGGCTCCCTTGTCCTGTCCCCCGAAAGCCAGCCCATATTGTCGGGTGCCATAAAGGTACCTCACCAGCCGTACCGCTGCGGTGAAGTGAGCAGGTCCCGGGTTGGCGTTGTGTACTGCCAGTTTACTCACTGCGAAGGAGACGTCGGGGCGCGTGGTGATGCTTACGAATAAGCACGAACCTACGATCCCAAGGTATAGCTTCACCTGGCGAGGTGAGGTTATGCCTTCGGTATGTCGTGAGATGTCAGCAGAGAGAGGGACTGTGGGATACTTGCCATGAAGCTCCTCTGGCTTGCAGAAGGTCTTTGCGATTTTGTCGATGTATGCTCGTTGCGAGAGGTAGACCTTTCGTGAGGCCCTGTCTCTCACGATGTGTATGCCGAGGAACCACTCTATCTCTCCTAGCTTTTTGAGCATAACTCTGCTTGCCAGTCTATCGACGAGCCTGTGCACCTTCGTCTCTGTCTTCTTTCGAAAGGCTAGCACGATGTCATCCACGAAGAAGAAGACTATCACGCCATTGCTCGTCATAATACACGGCTCGTCTGGTACAGTCTTGAAGCCGTTGCTTTTAAACAAGTCTGTTAAGAAGCGTTGCCATAAAAGTGGTGATCGCCTTAATCCATAGAGTGCCTTTCTTAGCCGTAGGACAGTCCCTGGCTGTTTATATCCAGGGGGGTGACGCATATACACCTCCTCGTCTAGGTCTGCGTTCACGAAAGCATTCACGGCATCGAGCTGTATAGTCTCGAGGTCGAATTCAGCCACTATTGCCATCATGGCTCTAAACGCAGGCCCAGAGAGGGTGTCTGCACGAGTGGCTAGGTGAGACTCTTCTTGTTGATTGCCACACACGACTAGTCGTGCCTTGCATTGTCGAAATCGCCCTGCTTCGTCAGTCTTATAGCTGTATACCCATTGGCAGCCTAACACCTGCTTGCCCTTGGCACTTGTGATCGAGACGACCTCCCAGCTGCGTTGAATGTCATGAGACTCCAGGTGATCAGTCTGTGCCTTCATAAACTCTCGCCGCATAGGGTGCCTCTCTAGATCTCTCCAATGCTCCGGCTTCGCGGGTAGGTCTTTCATGAAGATTGGTATAATAGTATTACTCGGTAAGGAGGGCTCGGACTGTGGCCTGGCGTCCCTAGGCGTACCGAGTCCCGTCAAGGCAGTGACCATGACGATGGGCCTGTTACCCAGAGCAATGTTAGGATCCGTGGTTGGTGTCCCTAACGCTCCTTCAGCCAGGAGGGCAAGCCCTTGCAAGCTGGAGCGGCCTTTTGCTTTTGTGGTGATCCCGTCTATGCACACCGGCACCGTGACCAGGGCCGCTGACCTGACAGACTCGGGCGGTGTAGGTAGGCCGTGGGCCCCACTATTGCCGTCAAGCCTCTCCGTAACGGCCTCCGGCGGTGCTTCGGGTGCTTGCTCGGGAGGTTCACCTCTTTCAGCCTCACGGCTAGTCCCCGGTCTCTCCTCCTCTTCTTCGGCGCATTGCCTGTCAATAGGCTGGCCCTCTTGCATCTCCTCTCCGCTCTGGTCCTCCTGATCATCAACAAGGATGGTGTCTATGGTCCATGTGGTCTCGGGGACGGTGGTTGCAAGAGCTTGCTCTTGATCGGAGATCACGACGGCGTTATACGGGGGCTCGGGAGGAGGCCGCCCGTTATATATGTCAGCCTCGTTAAAGGAGACGTCCCTCGTGGCTAGTATTTTGCCAGTTGTGGGCACCCAGACTCTGTAGATGTTGGTGGACATGTAGCCAACGAGGTAGCCAATATAGGCCCTCGCTTCGAGCCTCTTTTTCTTGTTACGGTGAAGCTGTGCATCCTCCGTCAACGCAAATGCTTTACAGCCATACGATCGTAAGTGGTGGATGCGTGGCGGTATCCCGAATAGCTTCTCGAATGGCGTCTGCCACTCTAACCGTCGTTTTGGCGAGCGGTTTAGAAGGTATACTGCTGCCTGAACGACCTCTCGCCATAGGCTCGATGGGAGAGAGGCTGACAGACGCATGGTACGTGCGGTGCTTACCACTACACCCCCTGAGCGCTCGGCGCGCCCATTTTGTGCAGCTGTGTACGCAGCCGAGGGCTCGACGTTGATGTGCTTGAGCGCCGCCCATCGTCTCACCGGTGCAGAGAAGAGCTCGTGGTCTGACCGTATAGCCCTGACGTGGTGGCCTCGTGATGTTGCCCAGCCATACAGGTCTTTCAAGATGTCTAGAAAGTCGTACCCCGAGGCCTTGCCTTGCTGATAATAACTGAAGACGTAGGCTGTGGCTGCATCGGTAATAAACATGGCTCTCGTGTAATTTTGAGCGTCGGCCTGAAAGTCCGTCCAATCGACGTGCCACTCCTGCATAGGCGTAAGCATCGCGAGGTGCGGTGGCTCTCGTCGAGAGATCACAGCCTTCGCCTTGCCCTGGCCACAGCTGTCACACTCCACGGTCCTCGGACCTCTGATTGCCACCCCGGTGGCTTGGTGCGTGATGTGTGCGAGTGCTTCGGGGCCCAGGTGCCCAAGCCTATGATGCCACAGAATGCCAGACGCATGTGAGATCTGAGGCCCTGTTGACGCTAAAAGCGCCACTTCTGCCTCGTCATGATCAAGGTGATGAGCTTCTGATCCCGTCTCCAGGAACTCTAGCCCAATAGGTGAGGAGAAGACTGCACATATCACGTTGTTTTCGTGGTCTCTGTATAAATAGTTGTGCTTCGTCTGCCAGAAAATAGAGACCTTTTTCAAGCAACTAAAAGACACCAGGTTGAGGGGAAAGGTAGGGCAATAGAGTGCATTGCGAATGGTATATAATGTGGGTTGGCCTGAGGGCATTCGGAGACGTAGTGTCACCGTACCATAGCCTTCTATCTCCACCGGCTCGCCTATACCCTTAACATACGTCCCACTGCTCTCATGAAACCTCCTGAATCTCTCACGAACACAGAAGATGTGCATCGTGGCCCCAGAGTCAAGGACTGTGGGCTTTTGAGCTTTAGGGACTGGTTTGTAGGTGTTAAGCAGCGTGACGTTAAATGCCATGATGTCCCCCCCTTTTGGGCGTCAGAGGTGCTTGCGCCTTTCAAGGACCTTCTTGGCTAGGTCTGGCTTGCTGGCTATAATAGCTTCAGCCACTTCTGACAGGTGGCTGAGTTGGCTGGGCACATAGCCTTCAGGAGCCTTTTCTGGGAAGAGTCCCCAGCATTGCTCCCATGTATGTCCTGTCCGAAGGCATCCCTCGCACTTCTGATCATAAGTCTCTCCTTCTTGACGCTTTTGTGGCCTATGCCCTCCTCCTCTCGTATTCGTTCGAGGTCTCTTCTTATGAGTAGTCTTCGGTATGGTGGGAGGAGGTTGTTGATCGGTATTTTGAGGCGTTGCGGCTTCGTTAGCTGCCTCTCGAATAGCCTCTTCGTCGCCGAGGTCGAGAGTGGCTGGGAAGCCAAAACCCTTCACGATCTTACTGGGATGAACGGCCTTAGACCTCTCGGTCCACATCTTGGCTTGTGACACCTCTGACTCCCAATGGGTGGCGCGAGAGACGTCGTATTCGTCTGGGTCTTTCGAATTATATGCTCGACGTGTCTCTGCCGCTATGTCTGGGAAGTAGGGGGCTATGACAGCATTCAGATCGCGAAGCCATGATCCATGCATCGTACATGGCAGGTTAAGGCGGTAGGCTTCATAGAGAGCCTTCTGCCAGTTCGTAAACCACTCCTTCGAAGCCTTATAACTGAACTTCTTAAGGACTACTTGATACTCCTTTTCTGCTAGGAGCATTGCTTCTTCTTCGTTTTCTCCATAGTGCTTGTAGAGAAAAGCTAGCCAGCCAGCAATAGAGTCGTCTGGGAGATCGTCAAGCCGATCAGCAATATGGGGCGCCACAGATTCGTGGATCAGAGCCCTCACGGCTGACTGCTTGTTGTCGTACGTGGTGTAGAGCTCACGCTCTATCCTATACCGGGAGAACTCTGGGAGCTCCGTCTTCTCGAGGGTGGCTGACGTGGCTGTAGGGCTCCCTGTTGGCGAGGTCTCGCCCGGGACCGTGGCACTTGAGGGATCCTGCGAGAGCTGTGAGGTAGCCCTTGTTGACACGCCTGGCGCGCTCACCACAGGAGTCCTCTTCGGCTTAGGGATAGCTGGCTCGATAGGAGGCTTGTCTCTCTTTGATCTGACTGGATCCCAGTACCTCCAATAGCTTGCAGCAGTGGCTCTCACCATGCCGATCCATTTACGCCAGTCCTGGCGGCTGTAGAGCTTCGTAGGCGCCGGGGATGGCATGTTTGGTGATGTTTTGATTCTTCTCAGGGGCTGAATAGGGGGTTTTCCACCGCTATGGCATAGTTGCGGTCCTTTGTTATGAGAATTGAAGCAATTGATGTCAGGATTCGTTTTCTGACAATAATCAACAGTTGAACGGATAAGCCGGGCTCATAACTGTCAAATACAGTGTATGGCCAAAATTGTATGCATTATTATGTGTGTGTAGAGAATCTGCGCCTGAATCCATAATTGCCTCACGTCTGGGATTTACCCTCCTAGCCCCTGAATTATGTATCACGTGTGATAGTCACGTGGTATGGCCCGTGACCCACACTCCTCCTGACAACTTCAACCCATATCAAGCTTCGCGACTTACAGCCTTACGGCGCCAGGCAACGCAACAGCTTTATTTTATAACGTGTTCTCATCGCTGGTTGCGTTATTTGGAAGGGAAAGGCATGGTCCAGTACATCTTTACGCCATGGCGTGACCGCCGCGAACTACTCGCCGTCCGCCGCCAATTCTATCCCGCCCTCGATGGCGAGACCGGAGCAGCCTCACGAGCGGCGGCCCGGCACGTCGAGGCGGCTCAGCATGCGGCTGTTGCGCGGGTTGCCGTATGGATGCAGCGGGGGCACTGTCCACACATGGTGGAGTCGACGGCGTTGTTGATGGCGGCCGTGTTGGCTGATGCGCCTTGCTCGTCGGCAGAGGCCACGACGAGCACGATACCGGGTGCGATGGCGGGCTCGGCTGCCTACGCCGCCCGCGCGACTTACGCTGCCGCTTTCTCCCGCTTCGTCACCGGCCTCCTCGACGGGCAGCAGGACCGCGCCCGCAAGCTCTCCATGCACGGTCTCGCCCAGACCGTCGGCCTGCCGCCCGGCTTCGTCGAGCTCCGCCACCAGGCGACACACGAGGCACTGCCAGCGTTGCGGCGGCTGCGGACGGCGGCTCGACAGGCGTTGGCGTGGATCTGGGGGTACTACTGGGTGCATATGGAGGACGAACCTGACGCTGCTGAAGCCGACGCCGTGCCAGCGCCGGCGGCGACTACAGAAGCTGACACGTCTCTCCACACCACCCTGCTCGCATATGTCGACAACAACGACCCCGACACCGCCATTCCTGCCTCGCTGGTCGAGACGTGGGGCGAGGCGGAGGTGCTGGCGGCTTTGGCAGCGATTGGTGCCGAAGGCGACGGCAAAGAGGGCGAGGATGAAACTCATACAAAGAGCCGCGCACTGCGGTGTATACGATTGTCACGGAGGCTTCTTCATCGAGACGAGGACAAGAAGAGTGCGGCAACTACAGAGATAGGGCTGAGGACGACACCGACAAGGGCAAAGGAAAAGGCAGAAGCGAGTCCACAGCCAACAAGCTCACATCCGGCAAGCCCGGCAAAGTCAACGCGAGAAACAAAACCCTCGGCTGGCCCGGCTCCTGGGACAATGGGAAATGTCAACTTGGAGGCCATACGGGCAGCCATGGCTCAAAGTCGGCAGGCTTTGTATGAGGGAGGTGATGAGGGGGATGTGGAGGGCCAGGAGAACGAAGGAAATATGGCTGAAGCTGGGGCCGACGAGGACGATGAACAGCCAGGGGATGATCACGACGACGAAGCGACAGAGAATGAGGTGGTCATGGCCGAGGACGACGACAGGGCTGCAGCTCCTGAGCCTGAATATCCATCACGCAATCCACGGTGGACACGATACTCTGGCGAGTGGACGCCACGGCCGATTGGCGTTGTGTAGGTGGTACACGAGGGTGATGGGAGGAGTCCATGGTGGTTACGGAGCAGAAGAAGATAAATTTACGTGCGAAGAACACATTGACATACCAATAGAGCAACTGTTTCGTCAAGGGATTCGTGTTTCTGTACGAGAGCAAATCGAGCTTCTGGGGCATTAGAAACACAAACATACCAAATAGGAAAGTCAAGACGGGTAACAGAACTCGTGCCCAGCACCGGCACGACTCACGCTTGTCCATTCCCCATCTGCCTTTTCTTTCTTCTCACGGTTGCTTCCCAGGTTTTGGCCGGCGCTGTGTCCGCCGACGGAGATTGCTCTTTCCGCCCCAGATTTTGAGGAGAGCCGAGGACGCCACCGTTCCAACGTCCATCTGATTTGCGCCTCTCGAGTTTGTCCACCAATCTGCGTCCATCTACGCGTACCCCGGACGACGCAGGCCATCACCAGACGCTATCGTCGGACGCCAACATCAGAGCCAATCTCTTCATCCTGGGGACTAAGGCTGGGCCCCGGGGTAGCGTGATGGCGAGGCTGACGATGGGGCGTGGGGATTTGGAGGGGAAGCGCGTCGGAGTATTCAAAGTACGTACAAACACGCGCCATCGATGCAATACGCATGAGATCCACGCGGCCGTTGGTGTTCCTGCCGCAACATGTCAATGGTCGGGAGTACAATGGTGTGTAGATCAGTTGGCCTCGTCGACCTCCACTGCGCTAACAAACCCTAATGTTAGCAGCCGAGCCCCTGATCCGTCGGACACGCTGCGCCGACGCCCGCAGTCAATGCTGAACGGGCAGGCACTCGACCGAACACCCGCTGCGTCGCACTTTCCGCTCGTTCGCCTTCCTTTTCTGGTCGGTTTGGTGACTGCCGGTCGTTCTTGCCTGCAAGCAGTCCTGGCTCTCCCCAGCAGTCTGGTTCTTTCCCCTCCTTCTGGTCTTCGCTTCACGCCCCTCTTTGCCTTGTTCTCCATAATTTGGACGTCGTACGTTGATGACGGAGATTTGACACCTTTCGTTTCTTTACCCCAGATTCTCCACGCCGATCCATTTGGGCGATGTGGATGTTTCGGTGCTTGTGTTTCGTTCTGCCGCGGTTCTGTTTACATCGCCATCACGTTGCGATCGCTGTTCACACGCCCCTCCATCTCGCTGCATCTCTTCTTCTCCTCATCTCAAATCTTGTGTTCTTTTCTCTCCCACCCCCTTCGACGGCTTACGGGACAATGCTTCACCTGGTTGGCAAAGGCCGTGCATACGCGCAAGGGTGACCAATAGCCTGGGCCGGCCGTCTTGGTGTTGTCCTTGAGTTGGCAATCACGAAACAGCCGCACTGCAGGCCACAACCCCAAACCCCCAAACCCCCAAAGCCAAGCCACAGATACGGCGACAGCGGGAAACCATACGGAGTGCGGCAAACGCCTCACGCATACTACCAAAAGGGTGGTGTGCGTATGTGAGCCACGCGCGTGGTTGGCTTGGCCAGCTGCATCGTGCTTTGTGAGCATACGGGGGCTGAGCGGTCTGGGCATTCGGGATACGAGCATTGAATATCTATAAGTCGGGCATCACCGTCGTCCGATCTCTTCATTTAATTTGCATTATTTTTATTTTGACGTCGATATCAGGCATGACAAAAGAGTCGCTCATCACGAGCAACTTCTCGTCTTGATGTCCTGACTTTGGCAACTCTTCTCCCCTCTTCCTGCATCTCATTCACCTCATCCTTCACCACTCCCTCCGCACATCATGTTCCACGTCGACAAGACGGCCGTCCGTGGCGTCCACGGCGACGGCGTTGTCCTGCGCGACACTGACACCCGCGACCGCTTCTGGTGGCACTACCCCAACCTGCGCATGCTCAACATCTTGCTGCTGGGCTGCATCGTCTGCGACATCACCAACGGCTACGATGGCTCCATGCTCAACGGCTTGCAAAGCCTCGAGAGCTGGCAGGACGCCATGGGCCACCCCAAGGGCACTCGTCTCGGCACCATCACGAGCGGCACCCGTTACGGCCAGCTCGGTGCTCTGGTGATTGCCGCGCCGCTCATGCAGCGCTTCGGCCGCCGCTGGCCCATCGTCATCGGCTCGTCGATTTTGTTGGTGGGCGTCGCCCTGCAGGCCGCCGCCGTCAACTACCCCATGTTCGTCGTCGCTCGCGTTCTCATCGGCTTCGGCAACACCATCCAGAACACCGCCTGCCCTGTGCTCGCATCCGAGCTGGCCCACCCCACCCAGCGCACCACCATCATCGGCGTGCAGAACTCCACGGGCTCGCTCGGACAGATCATGGCCGCCTGGATTACCTATGGCACCGCCTTTCTGGGCATGTCCTCGTGGTCCTGGCGCCTACCGTCCCTGCTGCAGGCCCTCTCGTCCACCTTCCAGCTCTGCATGGCCTTTGTGATGCCCGAGTCGCCCCGCTGGCTCGTCCACCAGGGCCGCACCCAGGAAGCCTACCAGATCCTGGCCAAGTACCACGCCGAGGGCGACGAGTCGTCGCGCCTGCTGCAGTACGAAATGGCCGAGATCGAGGCCGCCATTGAGGCCGAGCGCGCCCAGTCCACGTCCGCCTGGTCCGAGTGGATCCGCACCGCCGCCAACCGCTACCGACTGTTCATCGTCGTGACGTCCGGCTTCATCATCCAGTGGTGCGGAAACGCTTTGCTGAGTTACTACATCCATTTAGTCTTTAATTCAATTGGCATCACGAACCCCAAGACGCAGCTCGAGCTCAACGGCGGCATCACCATCAACGGCTGGGTCTGGGGCAATTTTTTTAGCTTGTTTGTCGACCGCATCGGCCGCCGGCCCATGTGGCTCGTGGGGCTCGGCGGCATGTTTGTCGCGTTCCTGCTCTTGACTGTCTGCACCGGCGTCAACACGGGCATTCACTACACCAACGACGCCCTGAGTCGCACGACGCTGTTTGCCACCTTCTTGTTTGGCTTCTTCTACAAGATGCCCGGTTGCATGCTCAACTCGTACGTCGCCGAGGTCGCGCCCTTTGAGCTGCGCGCCAAGGCCTTTGTGCTCTCGAGTCTGTGCGATGCCGCCGCCAACATCTTCAGCAGCTACACCAACCCCGTCGGCCTCGCCGCCATCGGCTGGCGGTACTACATTGTCTGGTGCGCCGTGCTGGTCAGTAACTTTGCCATTGTCTTCTTCTTCTACCCGGAGACCAAGAACCTGAGCCTCGAGGAGGTCGCCCAGCTCTTTGACGGCGCCGCGCTGGCGCCCGGCGACAGCAAGCTGCGCGACGACGATGCGCGCGGGGAAGCAGAGGTGGAAGAGGTGGTAGCAGTGGCAGAGGTAGGCGCCCCTGAGTCCAAGGAGGCCAAGTCGACTACGGCGAAGCCCTAGTAGACGACGGACGAGGCACCCTTGCAAAACGAATTATGTGTTCATAGGTGTTGGATGAAATCGATGGACGAAGCTCAGCGTTGCATGTTCTCTCCTCTTAGCTACTTTTGAATTATTGGTTGTTTTGATTTATGAGCGTCTCAAATAGCCACCGTTAACGATTCACAACCAGTGACATCGTTTACACATCTCTGATATATGACGTTACGTATTGTAAGGTGATACGGTTTTATATGATTCTTCGTGCTTATATTGGTATGCGTTGCCGCCCGTTTGGTCTCTTCGCTTTTTTAGGCCTCTCGCCGTCCCGGAACAGCAGACAAGGCAAAGACCCTGTGTATTGCCGCAGAATAGACGACTGTGCCCATTTTTGTTACATGTCGCGCACCCACGGGTCCCAGTCCGTGGCCGGGTTGACGTGCTGCAGCGGTGCGTCGCCCAAGAGGCCAAAGAGGCCCGACTGGCGGGCCACCGTGGCGGACGTGAGGTGCAGGGGCACGTGCAGGACGACGGCGGCATAGGACAGCGCCCGCCGCAGCGCGCGGATCATGGGGACGTCGACGACGGGGCCGCAGCGCAGGTTGTTCTCGCAAAAGGGCAGGACCAGGACCGCCATGATGGACACAGATGTGGCGCGGAGGTATTGCGCATACCAGCGCAGGTGCGCGACGGGCTCCTCCAGCTCCGAGGTAATCTCCGTATCGTACTGGTAGTCTTCGGTGTGGTTGAGATGCAGCGACGAGCGGCCGGGCAGCGTCCACAGCGCATTGTCGACGCCGTCCTGCGCGCCGACACCCGGGCCCAGCGTGTAGTGCGGCTGGTACCGTGTCGAGTCGACGGGCACGTACCATTTGTGGCTGTTGTAGCGCTCCCTCCGGTCGGGCGCGATGGGGAAGCGTTCCGCCAGGCCGGCGGGCGGCAATTGGCCATGTGGGCGCTGAACAGCGTGCAGCCAATGTATGGCCAGCGGATGTAGCGATGGGGGCATTCAACCTCCTCCACGCGGTGTGGCAGGCAGAGCTCCCATATGGTCGCGCGGATTTCATAGGGGAGCTCTGGAAAGAGGCGAAACTCGGCGTCAAGCGCTGCCATGGTGCATTTACGTGCTTGTGTTTGGAATATCAGTTCAATGTGCGAGGTGCACTCTCTTGAGGATTTCACGAATCGACAGATTGTGTCGACAGATTGTCGAAACGAGGCAGATGGCAGGGCAGATGGCAGAGAAAACACATAACCGGAGCCAACAGTATTGCATTTGCCAGTCATAAAACAGGTTGCGGGTCGGTGACCCAGACACGGAGTAAAATCACATCGTAGGCCGTCGTTGTAGCGGAGAAAAGGATCGAAAGCTGTCGAGACGGGTAGATCTGCCCTGACACAGCCGCGTCTAAGTTTGTGTTCAGGCGGCCGATGCAGTCCTGGATGGTGTTGATGGCGACGTAGTGCTTCAGTTGCGACATGATGCCCTTGCCACTGAGGTTCAGCTCTCCCAGGAAAAACTTTGTCATATCGTCCAGCAGATTCCCGCGCGTGGTGCTCTCGTGCATGGCCTTGTTGTCGGTGCCAGTCCGGTCCATATCAATTATCAATGCTGTCGTACGGCGTGCCGTCGGGCTTGGTCGGCGGGCGCCAGCACCCGGTCCAGGGACAGCTTCATCTCGTCGAGGCGGGCCGCAATGTCCACGCCGCGCGCCGCAGCATCTCTGCGGATCTGGTTCATGCGGTCTGCGACTAGCAGGTTGACAATTCTATCACAACGCAACTTTGCCTGTCTTCGATGCCCAGAAATCTGTCAAAGAATGACACAGCGTAGATAAGCTGGTAAACCCGTACTCTGTATGTGTTCTCCGGACTCGTCAGTAACGAAAAGCCCGGCAGAACCCAATACGAGTACACCTTTCCTGGAAAGGCCAGGCTCGCGCAGGATCAGCAAACCCCGGATGCGACAATGCTTCTTTTGGACTTTGGAGTATTGGGGTGCTGTGGAGAGACTAACGTTGTATTGGCGCTTTGAACCGTCGCTCTTTCCCTGCAGAGGATTCCGCCCGCCACGCTTTGAGGAAACACTGGGGGAAGCCGCGACTAGTCGGCTGCACGTCTCTTTCTGCAGCACACCCGCGATCGCTCTTTCCTTGTCGCCAATTTTTGAAGTGTAATTACCCATTTTCCTGACCCGCCATCGTTCCTGCCTTTTGTCTCTCAGCTGTCCCATCCTCACCATCTCCACCAGGCGCCACCCCTTTACCCCGGCGGCCGTCTTTCTCCGTTGACAGTCTCGTCGTCCCCTTTTTCTTGTCTCTCCTCCGGCCCCCTCCCCCTCCCCCATCTCCCCATGGACGCACCCCCCCAGCCGCCTATGAGCGGTACCGGCGTGCGCCCGGCCGACCCCCCCGACGACGATGGCTCTCCGCCGCCCGACGACCTGCCGGCCTGTCTGTCTTGCAGGAAACGCAAGTCGCGATGTTCACGCGAAACGCCCAGCTGTGCGCAATGCATTCGACTAGGTGGGTGCTCGTTGGTGGCCATGAGCTGGAACTCATGCATTACATCCTATAGACCGGCCCCAGCGCCCGCCAAGTTCGCCACTTGGTCGCATGTCGCTCAAACAACCTCCCACATAGAGCCTCTGACTGACTCGGATAGGCTGCGAATGTCTCTACGTCTCCAAACAGAAGCCTGGACTCAAGGCCGGTGTCGTCGACACCTTAAGCCGCCGGTTGGGTGAGCCGTTTTGCACCTATGTTGACTGAGGTTTTTGTGCTCAGACTCCCAGCTCACATTGACAGAATTCCTTGAGAGGCTCTTCCTGGACAGCACCGGCAAAAAGAAGCCGCACTTGGCCTTTCTCGACCTCGACATTGGTCAGCTGCCGTCGCCCTTTACGCCGGGACTCGGCGGCGCCGGTGGACCCTCTTCTGGCCATGCCAGGTTGAATGCATACGCACATCCCGGCGGTTTGTTGGGTGGTACAGGAGCCAACGGCAATGGCAACAGCACGCCCTCTTCACCCGAGTCGTCGGCCAGTAACCACGGACGGCCACGGCAGCGGTCCGGCATGTCACATTCACGCAAGCGCCGTCGTCTCGATCAGAACGGCAGCGGCGGTGATGACGCGGATGACGATGACGACGACGACGGCAGCAACGACCACCATGGTGCGACCAGCGCTGGCCACGGACGTCCACAATACCTCTTCCTCGATGACCCGCCATACCACCACCGGAGGCGAAGCCGGAGGAACGGCGACGACGACGTCTCCGACGACGACGATTCCAATGCCTCCTCATCCTCGCTTGATCACGCCTGGATCCCACCTCTACCTGCCCTTCCTCTACTCAAAGCCATTGTCGAGGCCCATTTCCAGACCGTCCACCACTGGGTCCCCATCCTCCACCCGACGCGCTTTCGCACGCTCCTCGACAACCCCCGCGAGCGTCGTCGCCGCGCCGTCTTGATCCATGCCATCATTGCCATGTCTATCAAGTACGTCGATTTTGGCCCCTTTGGCCTCAAAAGCCGCCACGTCGCTCGCCAGATCCGCATCTCCCGCCGCGCCGTCCAGCTCAATGCCCTCGACGGCCTGTCCTTTATCAACACCCAGGCTCTCATCTTTCTCGCGTTTGACTATGTACGTTTTTGTTCTTTTGACCTCGCTGCGCTCATTTCGTGCCCCCCTTGTTCTATTGCTGACTCTTGACTCTAGATGGGCAGTGGCCTGATTGCTAAGGCGTGGCCCATTGTGGCTGCCCTGACGCGTGTGGTCGTCTTTCTCCAGCTGACTGTCGAGCCAGACGATGCCTCTGCTCGTCCAACGCCGCTCGTCAAGCCAGGTGCTCTCTTTGACGGTGCCCGTGACTGGACGGAAGCCGAGGAGCGTCGGCGAATCTTCTGGGGCGTCTTCTTCCTCGACCGTATCTCGTCCATCTCTGCAGGGTAAGCGTCCTTTTTTTTGGTTGTGAAAATTGTGGATTTATGAGCATAAGTCTGACACATGTATCCCTTCTGCCAGATGGCTACCGAATCTCACGGCAACCGACGCCCACCGGCGCCTCCCCTGTAGTGGCGGTTTCTGGGCCCGCGAAGAGACTGTTACGACACCATATTTTGCCCTCTGGGACAGCCGAGAAAACGAGGGCGGCGGCAAAGCGATAGGAAGCATGGCCGCCCCATCCAATATCACCACCGCCTTCCACCAATCCCCGGACTACTACTACGGCAACACACACCATCCCATGGCCAGCCCCGTGACCGCCCGTGACGGCACGACGTCCTCGGGTCCCACTACCACACCGGGCGGCGGCGGCGGCTCCTCTTCGGCAGCGGCCGCCAACACCAACAAACTTGGCGCTCTCGCATACTGTATCGAGGCAACGGAGCACCTGAGCCATGTCTCGGCGTTTTATGCACGGCAACCACCGCCGGCGCCTTCCCTGGGCGAGACAGTTACTGCTGCAGGGGCAGGGGCAGGCGTGGGCGCCGAAGACCGTGCTGCTATGAACGCCTGGCTGACCCGCTTCAAGGAGCTCGATCTGCGCCTTGTGCATTGGAAGATGCACCTACCGCCACAGTGGTCAGACTGGCATGTCTCGCTCAAGATCGACCCAAATTTGACTCTGAGCCACCTGAGCCACCTCGCGAGCATGATCCTCCTCCACCAGCACATTGCCTACCCACCGCCGCAATGGTCCAGCCTTGTCCGCCCGAGCCTGCCCAGCGTCTGCAGTGCCGAAACGTGTGAGCAGGCTGTGGCCGACATGGTGGCCATCTCGCAAAAGTACCTGCGCTATGTCGGCGGACTGGCCTGTGGGCAATTTGCGTTCTGTCTCTTTGTGGCTGCACGGTTTGTCCTCGTACACGGCCGCATCAGCAGGACAGCATTGCCTGGCGGCGGCGGCGGCACGACGACGTCGGGCGTGCCCACCTTGTCCTCAACATCGTCTTCATCGGCAGACGATACTCCGCCCTCCTTCTTTGCGCTCCTCGAAAGTCTCGACAACATTTCGGTCCG
The DNA here is from genome assembly GCA_001630435.1 of Sporothrix globosa. Classification (NCBI taxonomy): domain Eukaryota; kingdom Fungi; phylum Ascomycota; class Sordariomycetes; order Ophiostomatales; family Ophiostomataceae; genus Sporothrix; species Sporothrix globosa. The sequence continues at coordinate 858,222 of LVYW01000008.1, read as the reverse complement.
GTGGAATGGGTACTGCGTTCCGGACGAGGAGGAGAGTGGCGGCAGCACAAATAATACGACTGGCGAACAAGGCAAAGACAACGATGGTGCGCCGCCTCCTGCTGATGAGACCAAGCGCTGGCGGCAGCCGCTCGACCTCGCCGCCCTGTACGCCGCCCGGCTGCGGTCCCTGCACCAAAAGGCTACGGCCATTGGTGCCGACATCAACACGCCCTTGTTGACCGTGGACGAGATGATCGCGCTGCTGTCTACGTCAACAATGGAAGGTCTTATCAAGATAAAGCCATCTCCTCCTAATACGCAGGATACTCTAGACGCCACTGCTGCGGTGGGCGTTGCAGCGACGACCTCGACGCCCTCGGGTCTTTCGTCCTCGGCGGCCTCCCACCTACGCAGCCCGAGCGTGATACAAGGCGGCGGTGTAGAGATTGCGAGCATCCTGCAAAACCCTGTTCCCGCGTCTGTAGCAAGTAGGACGCCCGCCATGACGCCGATGCCGGCCATGACATCCTTTGGCCCGTTGACGTCGCCAGTGAACAACGGCCCAGATGGCAGCATCATGGGCTACGGAAGTATGCGCGGCGGGCCCGTGTCGGCCAATGTATCGAATGTGCGGATGGTGCCTGGGACACCAGCGACAGCTGCCAACGTGTTCAACATGGACATGGTAGCACAGCAGCACCCCCACCACCAACATCCTTTGCACCACCACCAGCAGCAACACCCACATCAGCAACATCAACACCAACCACCCCCACAGCATCCGCATCAACCCCCTCAACCTCCACCCCCTCCATACCCGCAACATCCACAGCAACAACAGCAGAATCAACAACAGCAGCCTGGAATAGACGAGGAGGACGAGTTTGCGGCCATGTCGCACCTGTTACTGGGCAACCAGTTTCTGGATATGGAGCGTGTGATGATGCGCAACGACGCCAGTTTTTTACTGCGATAATCTACGAGACCGAGGGTCTCAACGTATATAATGAATAATTTTTGGACGACCACAATACATGAAGCATTGGGCACGTTATGACTGTTCACTTTTGGACAATTGGATCTTTCGAGACGTGGTGTATTTTTATTTTTTTCTTATTTGAATATGAAAAGCCATCGCATCTTGGTATCGTGCGTTGCTTCGCCCCCGACGGCTCATTTATCTAGGCGCCACCTGGAGTCCCATCCGCAGCAATTGATTGCCAAACTCGAGGAAGTAGTAGTCGGCATACACGAGACCCGTATCAGCGTACCGCACCAAGGCATATCGGTTGTTGTTGGCGGTAGAGTGGCGAAGGATGGCGTCCCACGAGCCGGCTGGAACATGGATGGCGCCCGTGGTGCTGTCGACCGTGAATGCCGCCACATCGTCGCGGTCCAGCGAGTAGCCCAGCGTGTCGTGCGCGATCCGCAGCGCCGCCACGAGGTACCGGCCGTCGTACGCACACTTGGCACCATTCCTTTCTCGCTCAGCATCTTCCCGGTCCACTGCCTGGTGCAACAGCAACAGCCCGTTGGCCGCAATCATGCCAGCCGATGTGTCCCGCAGCGGCTGCCCGTGGCTATCCTGCTGGTCCGCGTCGGCCACGGGCGCATCAAAGTCCCACAGCGGCACATACGTGTACGACGCCGCCGGCGACTCATCCAGCCGCTTCAGAAAACAGTCCGCCACGCGCTGAGTCGCCCCCAAAAACTCGGGCAGCGCCGTCCACCCGTACGTCTGCGCGAACCCCAGCACCGCCCACGCCTGGCCCCGCGACCACGTCGACCCGTCCGCGTACCCCTGGTGCGTCATCCGGTACTGCACGACGCCGCCCGCCAGCGTCGGGTCCAGGTTGGCCACGTGCCACGTCGAGCCGTCCTCCGGCCGCACGAGCGTCCGCAGCACGGTGCGGGCGTGCTGCGTGGCCACGGCCGCGAGCTGCGGGTTGTTGGTCTGCCGGGCCGCATAGAACAGCAGGTCCATGTTGCACATGCTGTCGACAATGATCAAAAAGTTGCGGTCCGGATCGACAATCTCATACCGCTTGGAGACGGCGCGGTTCCAGCTGCGGATGGCCCCGACGAGGGGGTCGTAGCGGGTGGCCAGGCTGGCGGCGGCGGTCGCGTAGCCGTGCAAACTGGCCGGGTCGCCCGTCAGCTCCCAGTCCGTTCGCAAAGCACGCACGATGAAGCCGAGGTCGTGGGTGTTGGTACGGGTGGTCTGGGCGTGCAGCGGGGCTGTCCAGCGGCGGCCGAGGGCCAGGAGCTGGGACACAAACTGGTCGGTGGGAATGTTGTTGGTGGAGCCGCCGGGGACGCCGTACTTCATGGCCCGCTCGAGGATGCAATACAGACTCGCCGGAAAGAACCCACACGTCCAAAATGCGGCCGGTTTCGGCTGGTAGTGACCAGTGTTCTCGCCAGAGGGAGGAATGTATTCGGGGTAGGTGGTGAGGGTCGGCTCAGCCGCGAGATACGATTCGGCGACCCGCCAGATCTTGGCGGCCGCATTTTCGGAGTAGAGGCCGGCCAGAGATGCTGACGACCGTGACGATATGGATGTGGAGGACAGAAACGAGGGCAACAGCGTGTTAGCTGTCTCTCGAGACGCTCCTTTGGGGATCTTGAAGTCGGCTTGGATGGACGCTGGCATTGGCGTCGAGACCAACGGCGGCGAAGACGTGTTGGTCGACAGCGGAGTTGTCAAAATACCAGAGGCAGAGCTTGAAGAAGATGCTGTTGCAGTAGCGACGACGGGAGCGCTGGTGGCCATGATTGGTGATGATTTTGACTGGACTTTGGTGGTAAGCGAGGGGAGTTTGACAAGAATAGGGGCTTGTCAACAAACGATAGGTGAGTGCCTTTCTGTACCGTTAAGAACAGCAAGGTACAGACACTGAAAGACAATTAACAACGTCAGAGAATTGCAGTCTTTTTTGGCATTCCGCCGTCTCGTCAGCGCCTTTCTTCACTTCTAACTCTCGGCACCCAGCCGCAGCGGACGAACGTCGTACAAAGTGCGAAGCGAGAAGTGCAAAGGCGAAATGCAGCCTGTCTCTCGCATGCTCCTGGCTCCTATTTCCTATTTTCAGCCTGTGTTTTTGTCTTTTGTCGTCTGTCACCTGCATCGTCAGTCCAGTGTCATTCTTACGGCTTCACGGCTTCACCTTGCCTCGTTGATCGCCTCGTCACTCCGCGCCCCTCATTAATACTCGGTGTTATTCGGTCTTCCTGTCCGTTGTCCCCCGCTGGCTCACTCACGTCTGCCTCAATCCACGCTCACTCGCTCCTCAAATTCCGTTCTTGCTATTGCACTAGTTGCCCCATCCTTCATATTACCCTCCGTCCCCTCAAGCGCCAAAAGGACTGTGGAGCGCCGGGGAGAACATTGTCCATTTTCCTCGGCGTCGACCAGTCTTTATGTCTGGATCCATTTTACACATGTTAAAACATGGGACACGCCAAAGCCGCGAGCGGTGATGTGGCCCACTTGAATACAAACGTACGATAGCTTACGCACGCCGCACACGGTCCCATAATGTCAATGCAGCCACCGAATATGAAAATAAGGATCAGAAAGAGGAGGCGACCGAAATTTGCATCCTGGAGGAGCTTGACCGAGGAAGTGGGTGTTGCGTGGTCACCACTCGGACAACTTACACGCCATGGGTGGATATAGAAAATGTTCATTGATATGTTCCTTATATCAGGGCGGTGGTGGATTGGGCCGATGGGCCGGGCCAGTTTTGTGGGTCATCGGCGGGCGTGGCCGATAGGCTCCGACACACCTCCAACTGTTCCTAATTGGCAGGTGTGCCAATCTCCAACTACTCCTCTTCGCACCTTCGCAGCCATTTCTCTACCCGCATCGAACTTTCCCACCAGTCAGCGTCGTTGGCAGACGTCCTTGTAGTTTGTGTCACATTGTGTCTCAGAAAGGCCGACGCGAAGGAAGACGACAAAATGACAGAAGAGACGAAGAGTATCGACGGGCCGTCTCACAGGCCGTGACAACGTCCACCAGCCGGATGTCGAACTTCCGCTGGTCGACGGCAGTGTTGCGATGATCAAAAAGGGAAACATCTGCGGGAGGTAGCTCGTTCCTTGCCTGGCCAGACCATAGCCCGGTTCCTTCCTCGACAATATCATCGGCAGCTGTTTGTCTGCCTCGGTCAACTCTCGATACCACGACTCTCCGCCATCTACACTGCGACATATTCTCGATCATGACAACCTACATACCCCAAACGGTCACCCTTGATGGTCGGGAGCTGGCCGCCATCAAGGCCCACCTTCGCAACAACAACAAGAACGACGGCAACACAGCCCTCCTTGCGGCCCTGAGTCAACTCACCACTGAGGCAGACGGCTGGTTGACCCAGGGGCCTTGGTCCGTCGTCGACAAAGCCAGGGCGGGCCCCAGCGGCAACCTCCACGACTACGTCAGCCAAGCGCCCTACTACTGGCCCGACCCGGCGCGCACCAGCGAAGGCGGCTTGCCCTACATCCAGCGCGACGGCCAGAAGAACCCCGAAGTCCTGACGTACACCGACCGCGTCTACGTCGAAAAAGTCTTTCGCTCGGCCTACGTGCTCGCCCTCGCCTCGTTTTATACCGACAATCCCAAGTATGCCACACACGCGGCGCGCGTGCTGCGCACCTGGTTCGTGGCCCCGGCCACGGCCATGCGCCCCAACCTGGATCATGCGCAGCTGATCCCGGGCGTCAACACCGGCCGCGCGATTGGCATCATTGACTTTTCGCAGGCGTACGCAAGCGTCTTGGATGCGGCCATCCTGCTGCGGGGGCAGAGCGCAGAAGGTACGGAAAACGGGTGGACAGACGACGACGACGCCGGCTTCCGGGATTGGAACCGCTCGTTCCTCGCGTGGCTGGTCGACGGCGCGTTTGGAAAGACCGAGCACGCTGAGCGCAGCAACCACGGCAGCTTTGCGGCCATGCTGGTGGCGACGATTGCTGCGTACGTCGGCGACACGGACCAGGTCGCCAAGGAAGTAGCCCATGCCATACACAAGCATGTCCCGGCGACCATCGAGGCGGACGGGCGGCAGCCGGCCGAGCTGGCGCGGACACGCAGCTGGCACTACTCGACCTTTAACCTGCTGGCCCTGACACGGCTGGCCATGGTGGCCGACCGGCAAGAAGGCGGGGAGCGGCTGTGGCCCAGCTTGTTTCCTGCTATTGAGTATGTGCTGCCAGCGGCGACGGCCGGCCACGACAAGTGGCCGCACCCCGACCTGCAGTTTGAGCAGTTTGCGGCCGCCGACGTTGTGCGTGCCGCTGCGGCCGCCGGCCACGCTGCATCGCAGGCGGCTGTACCATTACTGGCGATGCCGCCCGACGGCGACATGTGGCCGTTGCGTCCAGCACCAGAGCAACTGGACCCGGTCAGGGCGCCAGGACAGACGCCAGGAGCAGCTAAGCCGGGGCAATAAGAGCAACAAGAGTACGTACCAGGAAGACACGCTACGGTCAACATAAACATAAAGAGTTAAAGAGTTTCAAATTAGAAACAGAGGTAATAAATGTCTCCGCGGGCCGGTCTTGCCATCTATGAGAACAGACGGCGGTTCGACCCAGACGGAGGCCTTCAAGAAGAGTAAAGACCCAGCGTTTTCATCTTGCTTCACTGTCCACACTTGCACGCTGTGGGGGCGAATCGGTGATTCTGTCTCAAACGGCAAGCTCTAGCTATTTTAGAAGCGGGTGTACGAAGGTGTGTAGATGTGTCATGAGAGAAGAGGAAATACAAAGTAAAAAAATAGAACAAAAATAAAAAGGAGCTACGAGACAATGCACTATGAACATATGCCTCCTTACCTTGTGTTGCCGTTGCCATCATGAGAGAGTCGTCAACGACAAACAGCTCGCTGGCAACGGCAACGGGCGGGATGGTTTTCAACACACCCAGGAAACCGAACGTGTTTGTCCGTTGAAAGAGGAAGAAGAGAATTTTTTCAGTGGACACTGAGGAAAATCAAGCCATTTAAGCTGCCCGCAGAATTAGATAATCATATGGCACGTGACTGCGTGTTGCCGTTCTCCGCTCCACTCTTCGATTTGCGCGTCACCCCAGTTTTTTGTTCACCATTTCCGGCGCCTGTCTTGTCCAAGACCCCTCTACGGTTCATGACGTATCACCCATCCGTCACCACTTGACAGTCCGACACCAGCCATGGTACGTACGCTGCCAGGGTCATGTACATGCCCACGATCGATACTGACTCATACCCCCCTCTACAGCCTCCCAAACGCAAAGCGTCGGCGTCTGCCGCTTCCTCTTCAGCGACCGCCGGCAACAAGGACAAGGCCCCTCGTCCTTCCAAACTCGCCCGTGAGAACAACATCTCCGCGCAGGAAGAGGCCGAGATTCGTGAGGCGTTTGGTCTTTTTGCGGAGCCCATGGACGGCGAAAAGGACGGCGTCCTCCCGATTGGCGACCTCCGCCGCGCCCTCATCGCCCTCGGCATCCCGCCCGCCTCGCGCGCCGAGCTCAGCGAGTTTGTCGGCATCCTCGACCCGGACGACGAAGGGTTTGCCGTCTACCCGTCCTTTGTGGCCATTTGCGCCCTGCAGATGCGCGCGCGCGCCGACCGGACGTCGCGGGCCGAGCAGGCTGAGGAAGTGGACGAGGCGTTCAACCTATTTGTGGGCCACGGCCAGTCGGCGGCGGCGACGACGACGACAGGTGACATAATTACGGTGGCGCACCTGCGGCGGATTGCGGCGACGCTCAAAGAGGAAGTGGCCGACGATGTGCTGCGCGACATGGTGCTTGAGGCCAACGGCGGAGCGGGCGTGACGGCGGGCGTGGACCGGGACGCCTTTGAGAATGTGATGCGACGCGCGGGTGTCTGGCGATGAGGCATCCCAGAGGTGGGGAACGGAAACAAAACAGCGAACGACAAACCCGTGAAGCGATAATCACGTCTCCGTGGAAGACAAAGGCAACGGACGATCGCGCATGGCGTACGACATGACTGTGTCGACTACGCGACCCGGCAGCGGCAGAGGTGCCATGCTGGGCGACAAGCAGACCATCGTCTCACTACATCGGGTAGCCTAAGAACTCAGCGTCACCCCGATATACAACGCCGAGCCAAGATGAGGACATGCAAACACCACAGATGTAGACATCCCTGAAGTGGTCTACCACGTGGCTTTTAGCACATGACATCTGGCCCCAACGACTGGATGGCTTATGGAGGCAAGAGCAAAGATGCAAGGAGAAATCACATCATTGTCGCGAGAGACGTGGGAGAAAACCAAAGGCAAAGTAACGCCACGAATGTATGCTAGGAAAGAATGAGATAACGAGAAACTGGTAACGTGGGCAACGAACAAGCAGCTGCTGCAGCGCATATAATGAAAAATGCAGAAACGACAATCATCCAACGAACGTCCAAGAGTATATGCCTCGCCTCGCCTGCTTTGGTGCCATCTGTGTGTGAGAGTCCTACGCCTCAGCGGCCGCCACTGCCTCCGTGGCTGCCGCCTCCTTGGCTGCCGCCGCCGCCATCTCGTCGCGCTTCTTCTGCGAGTCGAGCACAGCCTGCAGCTCGGGCGGGGCCTTGAAGCCGGCGTGGTCCGAGTGCTTCTTGTAAAAGTAGCCGTCGGCCTTGGGCCTCAGCTCGGCCGGCAGCTCCTCGAGCACGCACGCGAGCAGGTTGTCGACGGATTTCTGCTTGGACGACTCGCGGTGCCAGATGGAAATGAGATGCGAGTTGAACCGCACAGACAAGCCCACGCCGCAGATTGTGTCGCCTGCGTGGAAGGGGGTCAGCCGGGTGAAAATACAAGGACACAGGAGAACATCGTACATAGTGCAAGGGTGCATGGGGCCATGGTTCGGGGAGACTCACCCTCATCCAGCACGCTCTGTAGCTTCTCGCCAATAGCCAGCAGCTGGATGCGCGTCCAGACGTCCGGGCCGATGCTCTTGGGCACACGGAACGTCCAGCTGCCGCCGTTGATGTTGCGGCGGTCTTCCCAGATGGGGCGGAACCCGGACTTGAACAGGTAGATGGACTCGCGCATCTTGATCTGGTCGACAGGCGTGTTGTTGGCATAGCGCCAAAAGTCCTGGACAGACTCGATCTGGGCGCCCAGCTGCTCGAGCTGTGCCTGGTAGTTCTCCTTCCTCTCGCCCTCTTTGTTGCCGTTCTTGCCCTCCCCGGCGGCCGCCTCCTTGCCTGGCCGGTCAAAGTAGACATTCCAGTAGTGCTGGGTGGGCAGCGCGCGCATCGTCTTGAGAAAGTTGCGCTTGGCATCGTCGCGCTGCTCGGAGGGCGTCGTGACGCCACCCGGAGAGTTGGGTTCGGCGGAGGAGCTCTTGGAGAGGGAGGAGAGGCCGCGGGTGAAAAGGGTCGGACGAGCTGCCATTGTGAGTGTGGGATGGGATGGGGGTACAGTCGGTAAGTAGGATGAGGGAAGTCGGGTCAAGGTGAGAGGATCGAGTAGGAGAAAGGAAAAAAAGAAAAAAAAAGAAGTGAGAGGAAGTCTGTATTCTCCGAAATAGGCGCCGTAGATGGAGGGGTTGCAAAAGGAGACCGATGCGCAAGGCACTCACTTCTGGTTGGACAGGGAGAACAGGGTTCAGGCGGAAAGGAAGCTGGCCGAAAGACAAAGATGGTGAGACGAGAGAAGAAAGAAGAAAGAAAGAAGGTCAAAGTGAAGGTGAAAAAAGGAGAGAAAGGAGATAGCTATGACGAACGTTTTAGGAAAGACCGAAATGCCAAAGAAGGAAACCACAGCCATTCACATCCGCGCGCACCTGCCTCGTCACTCCTCTCCGTCCGTCTTTGCCCCTGTCAACGTCCCATACCCCGAGCTGCGTCGCTCCTTCCCTACTTCAAGGTACAGTACGTAAACGCGGATATCGGAATGAAACCTCAAACCAGATGAAAAAGACATAATGCTAGCTCTCCCTACATATCGTTCAATCAAAGCTCTCCTGAGTTTGCGACAGTCGAACAGCTCGGGGGGGTCTGAAACAGAGGGGCCGACCCGCCCACAACACCGTTTGTTGACGAGGGGCCAAGACATCACGATTCAGCCACTGTAAATGGTGCAGCGAAGCGCTGTGGAATGGCACTAACACGGCCAAACGGGGGACCAAACAGCGCTAGACAAGACGCTAGCTGGAGAGCACGCGCTGGGCCGCTGCAACTAACTCGAAAAAGTCGACGAAAGAGCGCTGGAATTCAGGGAGCGCACGACGACTGGCTGGGAGCATCCCCCACTGCGCCCTGAAAGCCCCACTGAGGGGATTCTCCACTGGCCGTCGCATCGTGTTTCGGGACGAGCGTCGTGTAAGCCGTGGAAGTACACGTGACTTTAACCGCACATTACACAACTTCATCGCATCACGAAAGATTAGGAGAGATGAGGGCAGTTAATACAGGGCATGAGACCTAATTTTCTCGTGGATCGTTTTATCTAGGCCACATAACTAACAAGTCTTGTATTTATTTACTCTTTTCTCACTGTGTTTGAATTTGTTATTGTTTTGTTTGTTTTTCTTTAAAAAAATTTTTAATATTATTATTTCGATGTATTAACCTTTCTTCCATTTCCATCACCATTTTCCAATTTTTTGTGCCTTGCGGACATAAAGTTTTCCATAAAATTGAAACAGATCTCCTTTCCTTCTGGAGAGACGAGACATACCTATCCAAGAATGGAATATAAACAAAACTAAACAAAAAAGGATTCGCCGCTTTCAAGGGCGGGAACCAGAATGCTGAACAAGAAGCATCTTCTGGTCCCGAATCTCCTTGCGCTTGTCACGCTCACTAGGTATAGGCTTCGGCGGGTCACTGGGACGGCCAACACCATCCATTGCAACAATTCCGATGAAGTCGTCGTCCGAAGAGTCGGAGTCGTCGCCAAACATACTAGACGAAGGAGCCTTTTGCGCAGGCTTCTTCTTGAGAGCTTCCTCGGAAGGCTTCGCAGGAGCCTCCATAGAAGCATCCTGAGAGAGCTTCTTGGGCGTCTCCTTTGACGTCACCACAGACACCTTGTTAGGAACCTCCTTTGAAGCACTCTTTGCATTCGCCGAAAAAGCCTCCGTAACTGTCATGCGAGATGACAGCTTTGGAATCTTCCAAGATGCCTCCTGGGAGGACTTCTTGGGAGCCTCTATGGAAAAATCCTTGGAAGAACCGTGGAACGACTTCGTCGGAAGATCCTTGAACAGCTTATTATGCGACTGCTCTGGCACCTCCTTCTTCACCACAACATTGTCCTCACTACACTGCGCTGCCTCGCGTGCCGTCTTGGCCATATCTGGCCCAAACCCGGCCGCTGGCTTGGTCACAGGCGACAGCTTAGGCTTTTTGGCGGGCGGAGCACCATTGGCCGCCTTCTCATCCTCCATCATACAGTCACGACGACGAGGGCGCTTGGTTGAGGTAAAACGTGACGCTTGGTTGAGGACGGGATTGGTAAGCCCCATAAGGCTGTAGAAGTGGTTCAGAAGCGCGCGAGCCATGCGCTTTTCGGCCTTTCTCCGCTCGCCTGGGGCGGTGCCTTTGGCATCCACGATCGCCTTGTAGTGCTCGTACCGGTCGCACCGCTCGTACATCCAGCCGTCCAGTATGCCCTCCAGGTCAGGTGCGTGGACCATGCGAGCATACCTGGCTAGGTCGGCGGCCTGGCCCATGCGGTTTTCGCAGCAGGCATGCGCCACGACCATGCGGCAAAGCATGCCGTGCAGATCTTCCAGACCGGCGCGCATGTGCTGGGGAAGCTGGGCAAACGCCAAGACGACCTTTGTGTCCGAGTAGACGATGTCCCGTGAGCAGGCAAAGTCCCTGTGAAAGAAGCATTCTAGGAGTTCGCGCTCAACGATGGTCTCGGAGGCGTTCTTAACACGTGCGTCGACCATCTTCCGTGCATAGTAAGGCAGCGTAGACACTGTGTCCCGGCCGGGTGGCGGGATGTACAGTTTTGAGGACATCGGCGGATCCCACCACCACTTAGGATACAGCCGGGGATGTGTGTTCATCAACATAATGGGAGCCATGATGACGAATCTGTGAATCTGTTAGTGAATCAATACATGGTGGGGGACGATCGACATCGAGGGCAAGATGGAGAGCAATAAATCAATAAAGGGTAAAAGAGACAGTGGACAAGAATGGAAGACGGGAAGATCAGGGGTGGCTGTGAGTAGGAAAAGAAAACTTACTGTTTGTTTTGAGTTCTTTGCTGAACAGGAAAGGGGGTGAGGGTCTGAAAGTGCGATTGATTAAAGCTTTGAATGCGAAGATGTGACAATACTCTTGGGAGCACAAGTGTTCTCACGAAGACTGAATATGTGGATGAAGGAGAAGAAGATGGCAAAGACGAGGGGAAGAGGCCGGCCTTTTATGCACGAAGAGATTTGTGAAAGAATGTGAAAGAATGAAACAGAGCAGATGACTCCTTCGGTATGTGTAAGGCCATGTTGGTGACGATGTTTGTTTGTATTTTATGTACTTTGCAAAGAAAAGGGCACTGAAGCTACTTGATGTGACCTGGGAGAGCTGGTGACCTGCTCTGTGTGATCCGAGAAAACAGTAAGTAAGCACTCGTTATTTTGACTGCAGAAGTAAATGTGTCGTCATATACAGTTAGGCTTTCCACTGCCCGATTCTGTTCGACTCGTTTGACGCCGCAAATCGGAGCAAGAGGGCGTAATCACGATGATAGTCCGGAATCAAAACACATCTCTTTTGTTCTGTGTGCTTCGAACGATGACAAGCAACGAGCTGTACATAGTCATACCTTTTATTCTTAGTATGAGAAGAGAAAAGAGTCATGTGCATCGTGCCTTCCTCGTGAACATGTGCAGTTGCTGCTTCTAGGTTTGGCACTATGATGACATCGTGAACCAAACAAATTACCCGATTAGGAAATGGCCTTGTAAGCCAACAACGCGCATCCTGCAATCTCATTGGCCCGCCACTCCAAGGACGAGAACCCTCTGTCACGTTCATGTTGCAGGCAGCTCATGTGATGTCTTTGTACGTTGAACGTGTCTGACAAGAAAAGAGGCATATACGTCTTGTGAATTTCACAAAATTCTCAAAGTAAACAAAGAAGACCGTTTGATTTCGTTATGCGCCCAAAAGCCGTAAGCTGCAAAATAATGTAAGGAAAACACAGAAATAAGGAGAAAACAAAACAAAAACAGAGACAGAGTCAATAGAAAACCTTGGCCATGATCCATGCAATCCCCAGCCATTCAAAGCTTCATGCTCGCCTCCCACTCGCACTCGCTACTACACATTCTCCCTCGGCGTCAGGGGCAGCCGCCCGGCAGTCATCCCCAGCCCAGGTTCTGCAGACATGAAGCGCTGCTTGTCGTCGCCAATCTTGCGGCGGAACATGCCCAGGTCGGACAGCAGCGACTGCATGTACTCTTCCATGTCGTCGCCCTGGCCGTAGCTATAGTCGGCGTCGTCGCCGTCCTCGTCACTCACGTCCTCTTCGTCATCCTCATCGTAGTAGGCTTCGTCCACGAGATTCTCCTTGTCGGCCGTCTTCTTGGGCGAGCCCTTTGCTGTCTCGTGGCCATCACCCCTGTCGCCCTCGCCGCCCGCCCCTAGACGCTCCTCGACAAGCAGGCCGCCCGGGTCGAGCGACATGCGCAGCCGCCGTCCACCGGCACCGCTGCGCCGCCGGTCGCCGCCATGGGCGTCTTGGAAGAGACTGCTGCGGCGCCGCCGCCGCGTCTCGTCCGAGTCCATGCTGTCCATGCTGTCCATGCCCACGTGGGCCAGGGACGGCGACGGCGTGACCGCCGGGATGGGGTTCTTGAGAGAATCGACGGCCAGCTTGAGGTGCAGGCGCAGGGCTTCGTTCTCGGTCTGCAGCCGGCGGATCTTGCCCTCGGCCACCAGCGCCTTCTCCTCCATCATGCGCTGCATCGTGGCGACGCGCGTCTGGTACTCCTCGAGCCGGGCCTCGCGGGCGGCGTCGCGTGCTTCGCGGGCCTCGTGCTGCTGGGCATGCTGTGCGGCCTGGGCGGCGTCGCGCTCCCAGCGCTGCGAGTAGTCCGACACCGACAGCTGCAGGCGGCGAATCTCCTCGGCCATGGCGGCCATCTGGGCGTCGCGCTCGGCCGTCGACATGCTGTCCTGGTTGACAACGGCGCGCGTGCGGATGCGCTTGGCCTGGTCGGCGTAGCGCAGCGTCGACAGCGTCTCGTCGTAGTCGCCCGGCGCAATGCACGCAATCATGGCCGTCTTGGAGTTGCCGCCCAGCGAGTCCTTGAGCAGCCACGTCAAGATGGAATCGCGGTACGGCACGATCTGGTCGACGCTGCCGGCGCGTGTGCCGCGCGCCGGCTGCTTCGTCTTGCCCTTCGCGGCGGGGCCGCCGCCCTTGCGTGGTGTGCCGCTCTTGGGATCGGCCAGCGCCGCAATCACACGACCCAGCGTCGTGAGCGACTTGTTGATGTTGCTGCCCTCGCGCAGCCGTTGGCCGGTCGCCTCGGTGGCCTTGGCCCGCTCGCTGCCCGCCAGATCGACCAGCCGGATGCGCGAGCTGCGCTCCGTCGTCTCGTCCGTCTCCATGTCGTGGTGGATCTGCCGCAGCAGAATGGTAAACACGGCGTGGCTGCGGCTGGACGTGTCGTTCATTTTCGTGGAGGCCACGGTGCGCGACCGGTCGCCCATCTGCATGTAGCGCAGAATCTCGTCGAGGCTGCGCACGGGCACCTCGGTCAGGTCCTTGACGTAGGGGCCCTCGGTGGGCGACTCGCGGATCTTGAGGTAGTACGACGGCTGGGCGGGCGCGACGGGGACCAGCAGATCCCGCACGTGCTCGTTGTAGACCTCAAAGTAGGACACGCGCACGTTGTAGGCAATGTTGGGCGTCTCGCTCTGCGCGGCGGCGATGCGCTGGAACAGGTCCTCGCAGGTGCGCGGGATCAGGCCGGGCTCGCCGGGCGTGCCCATCATGGTGTAACTCTTGCCGGAGCCCGTCTGGCCGTAGGCGAAAATGCACGTGTGGTAGCCCTCGAAGTTGTGGTCGAGAAACTCTTCGCCCAGGCTGTTGTACACGTCTGCCTGCTCCGCATAGTGGTCGTCGTCGCGCGAGTGGCTCCAGAACGAGTTGTCAAATGTAAAGGAGCGGTCTTCGAGGTTGGCGCGGCGGCTGGCGGCTTTGGCGAATCCGGCAGTGGGCGTTTCGGCGCGCTCGGCGGATGCTGGGGCCAGAAGGGTCGTGGCCTGCGTCATGGGGTCCATCTGGATGAGGCATTGTGTGTTTTTCTCGATTTCTGCAGGGGCGTCTGGCGTTAGTCATGATCATATAGTGCGGAGAAGAGCGCATAAAAAATGCACCTCGTGGGAGAAAGGCGCGGACGCGGACGACCACGCGCACATTGCCGCCGGGATCCATCCGGGCGTGTGGCGGCACAGTGCCGTCGCGCGAGCGCAGAGAAGGTGTCGAGGCCGAGGAGCGGACGGCACGCACTGGTGTCGCTGTGGCCATGGCGATACTGGTGGTGTTGTTGATATTGTTGTTGGCAGTGTGGTTGTTGGTAGTAATAGTGTTGTCGTCTGCCTTCACGTCGGACTCTATAGGCGGCACGGCAGCGGCGCCGGGCATCAGGCGGGGCTCGGCGGAAATGCCAATCAGCGTGTCGACAATGTCGTTGGCAACGTCTCGAAACCGCAGCTGGCGCGATGAATGCATCGAGGGGAGGAGAGAAGAGGCGGAGACAGCAAACGACGGGACTCAAAAATAAAAGAATGATACGTCGTAGGATAATGGCGCGGAACGAAGCCCACTTCTTGCTCGAAGAGGAAAGAAACGTCGTCACTCAGCAGAAAATGGAGCAAAAAGTGGCTCTTCGCTGGCGAGATAAAGTGGTGAGCAGGCATGGATAGGCGGTGCACTGGAGTGTAGGTGGGTTCGCTGGTGGTGCGTGCATCGCCATATCCACATGTTGGTTTATTGACATCCGTTGCTAGGGTGAACGGATTATGTAATGAGCGCCGTGAGTCGCCTGGTTATGATTGGCTGTTTGTTTAGCCTTAGTGGATCCTTATTAAGTGGGTGCGTCCCGCGCCGTCGCTGGGGCCTTTTAGGCCTTGTAGCACCAGCCCGCTGTAACCCACTGTAGCCTGCTGTAGCCCACTATATCTGCTGCGGCCCACTCTATCTGCCACTGCGCATGCCAGAGCGAAATGCTAGTCGTCTTCAACATCTTCGAGACTCAAGCTCCAGACTGGAGGCTTCAACGTCTGCGAACATCGGCGAGAACAATGTTGCATTCGGAATGTGTATGCGTCTTCGAGAAGACACCTGGGGATCCATCGCTTCCACAGTACCTTGACCTGGAGGCGCGTCGCAGCCAAGAAGAAAGCTGCCTCAGATTCCACCAGCCGGTCTTCGTCACTTGTCGCTTTTCACAGAGCGTCTCATTGGCCGCCTCCTTTTTCTCTCTCTTTGCTCTTGTTTCTGAGTGTTCTTGGCTGTGTTGCGGCCTGTCGCGGGTGCCGCGGTTCTTGGCCGGCAGTTTGATCAGCCGCCTGTCGATGAAATGTCTTGGGAGGGGCCTTCTTGGCTGGGCAAATGGGGTCCAAGCCATGCGGCGAGTAGGGTGTCCGGCAGGTAGGTGTTAAATGTTCGCGAGAGTGGCTGTTGCGAGGTAAGAGACGCCAGAGCCGAGTGTACGACTGAAGCATGGACACAGAAAAGAAAGGGTGTGAATATGCACACTGTAATTCTCCGAGAACGGGTCGATCTGGATCTCGAAGGAACGGTTGTCGCAGTCGAACGCTCCTTCTGTGTGGGTGTGGTGGTTAGTAAGATTTACACCGACATCACCACTGGACCGGTTTGCTTCTTTCCTTCTCGCCGACTATTATTTCTTCACTCACTTTCGTCACTTTTTGTCCGCTTTTCCACTTAATAGTTTATTTTCCCATAGCTGTTTCCTCATAACCGTTGAATGTGTTTTTCCATTCCCATCTATCTCAGTCTTTTGCCAGACTCTCCCGTAACCCCAAAACGCTTGGCGCAGGGCTTGGCCTAGGGCTTGGCTTAGTCTCAGAGATGTCTCTTGTCCACGTCTTGTTTTACGGCAAACGGCCACTTCTACCACTCGATCACGCTCCTCTGCTCTTTCCTTCGAACCTTTTTTCGTTTCTTAATTCTCTGACAAAGACCCACCAAAACCACATACCAACGTTCATCAATCAGGACGGTTCAGAAAACGACCAAAATATGGAGAAAGAGAAGGCGGGAACAGAGAGGATACAGAAAGATGACAGGGTACAAGTGCGGTCGAGGCCATTTGACGAGACAGAGCCAAGAGACGGACAGGCCAAGTGGATGTGTATCTTGTCGTTTCCCAGCCTCAACCCAGCCAAGCTGTCGACTGCGTTATGCCGTCTCTCGTCCCCTTTGCTTATCTCTGTTATGCCTTTTGGCTACTCATCTTGGCCAATTCTTGTTTGTTTCCAAGACAAAATATCAAAAGAATTAAGAAAATCGAAAAGGGGATGTGGATGGGAACCGCAAAACCCTCGCAGTAAAAGACAGAGCGCTTGCCAAGAACCAGCGACAAGACCTGACCCATGCACAAAATGTCGTCGAGCCTCTCTTGGCAGTGTCTTGAAGCAGGATGCTCTGTGCCTGATGTGCGGTCCGGATGGGCACTGGTTCACAGAGTGAGCCTCTGTCTGAACCCTTGTAAGATACTGGCCCTGGCGCCCAATATTTGTCAACGGGAGACGGTGTTGGTCTAGCCCTCTGTGTTTCGGGAGTTTCCAAACGAAAAGAGAGACGAGGGAGACGAGGGAGAAGAAGGAGAACACATGCCAAGGCGGTCAAGTACACCGTACGCAGTATTCTAGACGCTGTAGAGCTTGGCGATGCTTCATGACTGGAGAATGCACTGGCACTGGCACTGGCCTCGACGCAGACAGGCAGAGGCCCAGATCCAGTCTGGCGCACATCCGTCTTGGCTTAAACAACAGAAACGCATCGGCCTGTGGATTCGGCCCCTTTTGCTCAACTCGATGGCTCTTTGGTTGTTCGTCTCAAAGACACAAGGCCAAGAGGTAGCAGGTATACAGTCTAATCAGACAGAAATAGAATCCATGCCCATCGCGACGAAGGTATATAGGGAGGTTGACCCATCGTTTGTCTTCATTTTCTTCTTTCTCTTTTCTTCACCAGCTGTGCTCGTCCAGACATTCTACTCTCTACCATTCTTTTCTCGTTCTCTTTGTCTATTTTCTTCACTTCTTCAGTCGCTGGCCGTCACCTTTTTAACTGTTTTATTATCTCCACTTTTGTTTACTTCAGTCGTTTACATTTTGTCGATTCTTCTTTTGCACACACACGCCTATATATATATCTCATTCATATTCACCACTCTCACATTCCTCCTCCCACAACATGGTTCGCTACGCGTACGCATTCGTCGCCATGGCCGGCCTGGCCTCGGCCCTGCCCCTCAACATCAACCTCGGTGCCTACTCGCCCGCACTGGTGGTCGGTGATGGTGAGATTAGCTTCGGCGGCGAGCAGGATGTGTCGAAACTGATGAATGTTCTCGAGGGTGCTGCTGTCAACACGGCCGCCACCGTCGCCAACAACGCCGCCAACGGCAACACTGCGACCTCCACCACGGTCAACAACGAAGTGCCCGTCCCGTCGGCTGCAGGCACCACAAACGCCGCCGCCTCGGATCCCCTCATCGAGCAGGTGCGTCATTCTCTACCACAGGGGATACAAGTGGTCAATGCCTCTGCTCATTGTATCCCGCTAACAGAATTTTGCTCTGCATTAGGCCCAGCAGATTGCTAACCTCCAGGGTCTCGGCAACAAGAAGGAGATTGCCCCGCGTATGCAATTGGTCGATGTCGCCGAGGCGGCCGCCGATGAGGACAATGACGGCGACGATGACGCCGCCACGGTCGAGAAGCGCGACCTGGCCGGCTTCGACCGCGCCCTGACCTACGCCGAGGCTGCCCTCGTCAAGGGCCCCAAGGTCCAGCTCGGCACCGGCAAGGAGGGCTCGGGTGTCGGCATTATCGTCGACAACACCCCCGCCACGGCGACGGCAGCCAAGGCCGCGAAGCGCGATGTCGATGGCGACGCCTCCCCGAAGCGGGTACGCGCCAAGGTGACCACCATGTACGTCCGCTCTGGCATTCCGGCTTGTGAGTCATGTCCTATCAGTGGCGCATGGAAACCTCCCCAACTTGCTGACTTGCGAATTTCATACAGCCCTTCAGAGTAAGCGCGATGAGACGGTCCCCCGGTCTGCCCCTGGCATCGTTGTCCCGCCGGCTGCGGCTTCCGTGTCCCGTCGTGATGCCATTGATGCCGTCAACCTGAACGTCGATGGCGACCAGGGTCTGACCATGACCTTTGTCGAGACGGTCGACGACGACAACGAGTAGAGCATCCACAGTAGAAATTAGAAAGGACGGAGATCCCAGGGAATAGGACGTAGATATGATTTAGGCGTTAATTGTGTGTCATGTGCTCGCGTTCTCGTTTGCGTTTGCGTTTTGCGGTTTGTTTTGTATTTTTTGTTTCTGCTTTTTGCTTATAACAGTTTCGGATTGTTCCGGCAGAATGAAACCAGGGTCTATGGAACATGGATTGGACGGGTCTAGAAATCAAAGTGGTTAGCCATTCGAATAAAAGAATAAACACCGAACCCATTTTCACTGCCCATAACACGACAGAAACGGGTTCAGACCTTTGCTGTCTGATCCGAGGTCTGGGCGGGACTTGGCAGATCTCGGACGATTATGCAGCGTATGGCGACGTACACCGTGCGAATCCAAGAAAATCTCAGTCACCCGCTCTGTGATTCGACGTACACAGCCGACACAACCAGCATTGTAAAACATGTTTGTGATTATACCGCCATAATGCAAAAATATCGCCCAGAAATGGAAATAAGAAAAGAAGAAGAAAAACGGAGAAAAAAAGACAAAAAAAGCAAAATATATGACATTGAAACAGACAGAAGACATCACAGCATTGCACAAACGCCAAGAACATGTACACATTACAAACCCACCCCACTTCTCGCCCAGACGCGCCTTCATTTATCCCACTCCTTGTAGGCCTTTTGCTTTTGCCGCGTGTTCCAGCCCAGCTTCCCGCTGATGCTGTTGACCCAGTCCTCGCTGCGCCGCCCGGGCGCCTGCACCGATGCGAAGGGGAACCGGCTCGCGCTGATGGTGACATAGTCGCCCGGCTTCATCTCGACACGCTCGCGGCCGTCAAAGCTGGCCCACGAGCTCGTGCGCGCGTCGTAGGGCACGCCGACGCGCAGCACAATCGTGTCCGGCAGGATGATGGGGCGGAACGACAGCGTGTGCGCGCAAATGGACGTGACGAGCATCACAGGGTTCTCGGGGTGGCACAGCGAGCCACCGGCCGCCAGGTTGTAGGCGGTCGATCCGGTCGGCGTGGACACACAGATGCCGTCGGCGAGCACGGAGGTAAAGTGCTCGTCGTCGCCAAAGATTTCCGTGTAGGACATGGTCGGGTTAGGCCCGCGGTCGACGACGATTTCATTCAGGATCTCGTAGGTGCCGTCCGGCCGGTGCGTGTGCTCGTCGTCCTTCTCCTCGCCAATGAGCTCCTCGACCAGGTCGCGCCGCCGCTGGCGGCGCTGTGCTTCCTCCTCCTCACTCGTTGCCGTCGCATCGGGCTCGCCCGGTGGCGAGACGTGCTCCTCGCCCAGCGCCTTGGTGGCGCTCTCACCGCCCGCAATTCGACCGGGGTTCGCGCTGGGCACAATCGGGCTGCTGCGCATAATGGTGGCCTCGAAGCGCAGCCGCAGGCCGACGGTCACGCCCTGCGCAAATGCCCGTGTCAGCATGCTCTGGTAGTCTTCAAAGTCAAACTTGGTGAGGAAGCCGAGGCTGCCGAGCGAGAAGCTCAGCACGGGCGGCACGATGCGCTGGAACAGCCAGCTCGCGTACAGAACCGTGCCGTCGCCGCCCAGCGTGATGACAAAGTCAAAGGTGTGCGGGCGCACACGGCACATGCCCTCGTCCCAGAAGCGCAGTCTCCGTGCAATGTCGTCGGGTCCGTTGCCAGCTGCCGCTGCTGCTGCCGCACCGCCCTCACCAGCGGCTGCCACGTACAGGCCGTGCACCTCTTGCAACAAGCCGGGCACGTCGAACAGCTTGTTGCCCCGCAGGGACCGCTCCACGTACACCGTGTAGCGGATCTCGCGCTCCGGTGACATCAACCAGAGGGTCAAGTCGCGCGTTTTGGGCAGCAGGTCTTCGTCGTAAATCTTGGTTAACAGGAAAATGGTCTTGACACGGAACCGCAGGCGCAGGCTCCCCAGGCGCCGGCTCAGCTCGCGCACGCCCCAGGCCATCTCGCTCAGCTGCTTCTTGGTGAGAAGGCGGCTATGCAGAAAGTCGCTGGTGTTGATGCTGTCGGCGGCCCCCTCGGACCCAACGCGGTCCAGCGGGCTGCCGTCAATGGACGAACCAAGCTCAATTGACTTTTGTGATTTTTGAGAGTTGTTGGTTGTGAGCCGGGGCGCGGATGTGGGCGTCTGCTGCGGCTTTGGCGTCGGTGTCTGTGTCCGTTGCTGCTGCTGCCGCGGCGGCTCGCGGCCTGTGTCATCCATCGCGTCGGCCGTGTCCAGGGGTAGGCGCGTGATGCCGCTCGCCCACTCCTGCTCGTCGACCTGGCCGGCTTCGCTATCGCTGGTCACAGGCTCGACGATCGTATGCCGGCGATCTCGGGGCAGTGGGTGCTCGAGGGCCTCAATGTCGTCGCGGCTGCTGTTGTTGCTGCTGGTGATGCCGTCAACGCCGCCATGCTTTCCCCCGCTGCCCTTGGGCTCGACCATCCGGTCCAGTCCCCGCTCAGCCGAGGCATCAAACACACCGTGTCCGCTCGGGTCGCTTGCTGGGACAGCAGCTGTTCCAGTTGTGGCAGCCACCGACTTGGACACATCGATGCTATTGTGCACGCCGCCATTCTTTGCCCTCTGATGTGGCTCTTCGTCAACATAGTCTTCCTCGTCCAAGTCGTCGATGACGTCCCTCTGATCGTGGGTGCTGAAGGCGCCGTGTGGATGTTTGTGCAAATGCGGCAGCGATATATGGTGCCTGCCGCCGCTGTCACCGCCGCCCCCATCCCGCTGGGCCTCGATCAGGTGGTGCACAATGCACTGCGCCTTGTCTGTGGATGGCGCCGGTGGCGGGTTCCTCCGCAGCCGCGGTGGCACGGCCTCTGAACTAACGAGGGAGCTCTTGCGGCGGTAGGGATTCGACGGATCGAAGACGACTTCGACTGGATTGTGGTCTTCGTCGCTGGCGCTTGACTGGCCGTCATGGAGGTCGTGACCGTCGGGCCCGTCCTCGAAGGTAATGTGCTTGCTCAGGTCTGGCATGGTGCAATCTGGGGGTCGTATTGGTATTGTGGAGGGTGGTAGTGAGAGTGCTGGCGAGAGAAGAGAAATGTGAAAGAAAGGTCAAAGGAGAAAAGAAACGAGACTTCTGCGGGGACGTTGTGCTCCCGGTACTCCCTGCCGAGTCGGTCCTTCCTTTCTCGGCTGCTTATGAAGAGCGTTTCGGGCAGAATGGGTCACGTGGAAACGTGGTCCTCGCGTGGTGTTATGACGCCGGGACAGCGGCGCAAGCCATCCAAAATGATACGATGTGACCGGTTCGTGTTGAAGAGCTGTAAGGTACGTCTGCGTTCGATTTAACTGTCCAGAAGATCTTTGAGGACAAGAGGCCTTTTTTCTATGCTGAAGCTTTGTGTGTGGGGCACTATGACGCAGTAACACAGCTGATTTATGGAAGGTGCCCTTTGTTCCAGCCAAAATGGCTTATGTAATGCTTCCACGCGCGTTGGCGTCTTTTGTCTTTTGGCGTTGTAGGGCAGGAGCTCAATTTCCAGGGCACTTTGTCAGGCAAGCGCGTCTGGTCGCGTTAAGTGCTTTTCTTCAGATTGCTAGTCACTGCCAGACTCACGACAACGACCAAAGCCATCACAGCAATTTTGCATTTCGGGCGACATAGCGAGCATCCCAGGTTGCGACACGGCTTCTTTGACATTTTTAGTCCTTTTCCCATAACTGCGCACATAATGCCTGTCGCCGCGGCACCCCTCCCCGAGACGCCGGGCGAGTCCTCGACTTCGGCGGCCAAGAAGGCGCTGGCCTCGGCAGCCAACGGCACGCCCAACTACGAGCTGCCATGGTGAGTTGGGTTGTGGATTTGGTGGCTCTCAAAGTCCTGCAAGCCTCGACGACTTTCTCGTTCAGTGTCGCTAACTGCCCAGGGTCGAGAAATACCGGCCCGTCTTCCTCGACGACATCGTCGGCAACACCGAGACCATTGAACGCCTCAAGATCATCGCCAAGGACGGCAACATGCCTCACATTATCATTTCGGGCATGCCCGGTATCGGCAAGACGACCAGTGTGCTGTGCCTCGCGCGCCAGCTGCTGGGCGACGCGTACAAGGAGGCGGTGCTGGAGCTCAACGCCAGTGACGAGCGCGGCATCGACGTCGTGCGCAACCGCATCAAGGGCTTCGCGCAGAAGAAGGTCACGCTGCCGGCGGGGCGGCACAAGCTCGTGATCCTGGACGAGGCCGACAGCATGACGTCGGGTGCGCAGCAGGCGCTGCGCCGGACGATGGAGATCTACTCGAACACGACGCGGTTTGCCTTTGCGTGCAACCAGTCCAACAAGATCATTGAGCCGCTGCAGTCGCGGTGCGCGATCCTGCGGTACGCGCGGCTGACGGACGCGCAGGTTGTCAAGCGTCTCCTGCAAATCATCGAGGCCGAGAACGTGCGGTACAGCGACGACGGCCTGGCGGCGCTCGTGTTCAGTGCCGAGGGCGACATGCGGCAGGCCATCAACAACCTGCAGTCGACGCACACGGGCTTTGGCTTTGTCAGCGGCGACAACGTGTTCCGCGTGGTGGATGCGCCGCACCCGATCAAGGTGCAGGCGATGCTCAAGGCGTGCCACGAGGGCAACGTGGACGCCGCGCTGGACACGCTGCGGGAGCTGTGGGACTTGGGCTACTCGAGCCACGACATTATCAGCACCATGTTCAAGGTGACCAAGACGATGCCGGGGCTCAGCGAGCACGCAAAGCTCGAGTTTATCCGGGAGATTGGGTTTACGCACATGAAGATCCTGGAGGGCGTGCAGACGCTGCTGCAGCTGAGCGGGTGCCTGGCGCGGCTGTGCAAGCTCAACATGAACCCGAAGCTATTCCCGCCGAAGCCGTAGGGAACGATTGAACGGTGGAAGGGAAAAGAGCACGGAAAAGAAAAGGGACTGAAACATTGACCAGCATTGCGGCGTTTCACGGCATCTAGGCGGGACTTGTGTATCGTTTATCGTTGTACTTTGCTTTATCATGAACACATCTTTGTTTTTATTTTTCGATTGTCTTCCAAACTGGTGGCCTGCTAGCCTTCCTTTGTGCCTATGTACATCATATATGCGACAATGAAATGAGATGGTATTTGTACAGTTGTGTCGGGGTGTGACGTGATGTGGATGTATTTGTTTGTGTGGCATCGGTTGCGCCATCTTTCGAATCATCTCTTCTTCTCTCCGGTGCACCCTCCTGCTACTTCTCGTCGTCTTCCTCCTCCAGTGCCCGCAATCGAGCATTGTGCCGTGCAATCCGTCGCTGTTGCCGCACATTGGCTTCGTACATTCGGAGTCGGCTGTCGGCCTCGAGCATGCTGCCGAGCACCATGCCGGACATTTGGATGTATCTGCGGAGTTAGCGGAAACGAAGAAGAAGACGAAGAGGCTACCGCTCGTGGAGATAGCCACCTACACCTTGAACTGGATCGTCAGGCCCCGGTAGATTGGCGACATGGCCTGACCAATGCCTCCCAACAAGGCCATGGCTACGCCGTATTTTGTTGCGCCATAGACTGCGCCGCGGACGGCCTCCCAGCCGGCGGCGTTGGCCTCGTCGTCGTTCATGGACGTGCGCATGGTGGGAAGCACGTGTGCGATGTCTCGGTAAGCTGAAAAGCGTCACAAAGATCTTTCGTCGCAGCCCTTGCGAGTGGGCTGATGGTCGCGTGTGCCGGGCTTTGCTTTTCGGGTGGGTGAATGTCGATGCGAGGCCGCTTGACAGGGACCGCTAACTAACGGCTGGCGGTCTGCGTCATAGCGGGGCTTATAGTAACTTGCAGTTCATAATACGGATAGCCTTTCAGAGAACAACAGACACACAACAGCAAAAGTGTTCAATTAGGTTTTGTTCTTCTTGTCAATTACAGACTGCTTTCGGAGCCTTGAATGGTGAGAGTTGTCACATAATTTTCAGTCCAGCTGTTGGTGGGCAATCTATGTATTCACGTTGACTCTCTTTCTCATCAAGCCGAGACATCTCCGTTCTCAACACTTTTGACTCACTTTTTCAGTCAGAGTTGCAGTCAGAGTACCACTCTGTTCATTCTATTTTTCTTCTATTTTGCTCGCTTTTTTATTCTATGTGACAATTGTAAACACTCCGGCCGTCCACCACACTTCGTGTCATGCTCTACGCACTCAACGTACCCTTGGTACTCGGAATCTCGCCCTCCTTGCCGGCCACCTTGCTCGTCGCCAGACGCACTGCCACGGCCAGCGCCTTGAACGCGCTCTCGGCCCGGTGGTGGTCGTTGAAGCCGCGCAGGCAGTCCACGTGCAGCGTGATGCGCGCGCCCTGCGCAAAGCTCTGCAGACAGTGCGGGATCATTTCGCAGCTGAGGTCGCCAATCTTTTCGCGCTTGAGGCCGAGATCGATCACCGAGTAGGGGCGGTTGGAGATGTCGACGACGGCGCGCGACAGCGCTTCGTCGAGGGGCGCGTAGGCCGAGCCGAAGCGGGCGATGCCGGCGGCGCTGCCCAGAGCCTTGTTGAAGGCGTAGCCGAGGGCAATGCAGACGTCCTCGGCCGTGTGGTGGTCGTCGACTAAAACGACTCGTTAGCGAAAGACATAAAAGATAGGTGCTGTAATGTCATATGCGAGCAGGACGACGTACTGTGCAAATCACCCTTGCAGGTAATCACGAGCGACCAGCCGGCGTGCTTGGACAGGGCGTGCAGCATGTGGTCCAGAAAACCGATGCCCGTCTGGAGCAGGATGGTCTGCGACTTGCTGGTCTGTGCGGCATGGCCGCCGCTGCTGCTGCCCTCGACCAGCTTGAGCACCCGCTCGTCCGTGTCTGGCGGAAAGGCGCCGCCGTCGAGGTTGAGGGCGAGCTGGATCGACGTCTCGTTGGTGTCGCGCGCGAGGGCCGCCCACCGGGGGGCAGAGGATGTTGACGAGGCCATTGTACCGTGTGCGGTGTCGCGCCGTGTGCAAGATGTATCAATAGGAGAGTGTGCGGTGCACGTCGTGGAAACGTCAAGATTGGCGTCGAAGCGGTTCTCGTCTTCGTCGTTCTTTGCCGTTCTTGCCCCGTTTGCAAGCGCACTTTTAGCGGGCGAGTCACAGCGCTGTAATTTGCCATGCAGTGGCCATGCTTTTCATCGTTTTTGGGCGCCCGCCAGGGCGGTCCTGGCCTGTATTTACTCTGTCTGCGCTAGCCAATAGGCATGTTCAGCCGCTAGAGAAGATCCACTGAAATTTTCTAGGCCTCGTCAACTTTTTTCTTATCGATAACGCTCCGGCCTCACCTACCAAATTTCTCTGCAGATTCTGCCGCCTACAACATCTCCAGCCATATCAACTTTCGACTACGAGAGCAATAAACCACCACAACAACGGGGCGACGACGACGACGACGAAATCGTCACACCTTCACGCGTCCATCACAATGGCACCCACACGGACAATAAAAAACAAGCATGCGGCCAACAAGTCCGGCATCAAGAACAGCAAGTCGTCCAAGTCGGGCGGCGGCCGCAGCTCGGGCGCCGAGGGCGTCGTCAAGACCAAGCGCGACAAGGGCAAGATCCCGGCCTCGCAGCTCAACAGCGGCCGCTCCAAGATGCTCGAGCTGCTGCAGCGACGCCGCAAGACCCGCACGTACACCGAGAAGGAGCTCGACATTCCCAAGCTGAACACCATCACCCCGGTCGGCGTCCAGAAGCCCAAGGGCAAAAAGAAAGGCAAGGTGTTTGTCGATGACAAGGTGCGTAGCATGCCCTGGCATGACATCATTTGACGTCGGAGTATGTGAACTGACCCCTTCCCCCAGGAGAGCATGACGACCATCCTGGCCATGGTGCAGGCGGAAAAGGACGGCCAGATCGAGTCGAAAATCATGAAGTCGCGGCAGATGGAGGAGATCCGCCAGGCACGTCTCGTCGAGGCCGAGAAGAAGGAGTCGGACCGGCAGGCCAAGCTGGACGAGAAGAAGCAGTCGCTGCGCAAGAAGCGGAAGCGGCCGGGCAAGGAGGGCAGCGGCGGCGATGACGAGAGCATCGGCCACCTGGCTTCGGCCGGCACAAAGGCCAGCAAGCCCAAGAAGAAGCGCGTGTCCTTTGCCGGCGCTGCCTCGGAGTGAGCAGCCCTAAGAAGCCGGGGACATGGTCGCCGTTCTCCTTGTCCGTCACTTCATTACGCCCTGATGATCCCCGGACCGACACCACCATTAAGCGCCGCGCCGAATTATCGACAGCCAGCGACGCACAAACAGCGACACACAAATAGTGACGGTGCCTCAGACAGACCCTTTGCAAGTCGAGAGGCACCCGAGACCCAAGTTCAATCATCCACTTCCCCTGCTCGCAGATTGCGTGCTACACGCATGGCAGGCAAGAGTGGACTGCATTCTTTTCGCCAGCATCCAAATGGGCATACAGCATACAGCAAGCAGAATTTGGACTTGGGGCGTACCCTCTTGAGCAACGCAGCTCTCCTGCCGTGGTCAAGAAGCCCTTTCGTCAAACCTACCATGTATATAGATACCCAGTAATTCTAGTTTCCACATCGGTCTATGAGTGTATATTATCTACTCCAAACGCACGCCCCTGTCGTATTTATCTATCGTCGCTATAGTGAAATGCAATGCAAGTGTACGTGTAAATGCAGCGGAATTATAGGAGGCATCACTCCTGGTCCAGATTTATCTGCATCCTCCGACGCAGCGGCTCAAAGTTGACACCCCTGCGCTGCTTGGCGTTGACATCCAGCAGGTCGCGCGGGATGGCGGCGAGGTCGACGTTCTTGGCCATATTATGCAGGAACTTGGTGACCGGCTTCGCGTGCCAGCGTCCGCCGCCCGGCTCGAACCATGACAGGTGGCCGCCGAGGGACGTGGTGCAGAGGACGGTATAGGGATTCTGTCTGAACTCGCCGTACGGAATGGCCTCTTCGACGGCGATCTAAGGATGGTTAGCAGGACCATGGCGATGGAAGCAGTTCAACAGCTTTGCCCGGCATGACGACGTACTGGATCATCCTTGGCCTGGAGGGCCAGGAAAGGAATGCGAATGTTGAGCAACGAATCGCATGACGAGGCATCGCGGTAGTAAGCTTCTTCAGTCGGATAGCCCCATGTTGGGCATCTGCAAAAGGAAAGAAAAAAGGAAGCAGTTAGCGCCGTACAGAGAGCGGCAAGATTAATCGAATCCAGGATCCTGCACCACGACAACCATCCAATCTTTGGTCGACCACCAGCACAAGGGGGGGTAGTTGTGACGTACTGCACTTCACGGTCAAATTCGTAGAGCGTCGTGATCTTGTTGATGCGGTCCAAGTCGAGGTCCGTGTGCTTGAGGATCGCGTCGCGATGCACATTAATCAGCTTCTTCATGTTGCCTGCCAAGATGTCAGCTTTCCGTTTTATGTCATTCGCAGCATCTCCGACGTTCCACTTGCACCATCACCACTGCTACGTGCCATCCGTCACTTACTGCCCATAACCGTCTCGTAGACGTGGCGACCGATAAACGAGTGCTGCAGGAACTTGTTGGACACCTGCAGATCGAACGGGTTGCCCACCACAACCGCCGCCTGCAGCGGACACGCCGCGCCCTCCTCGCCAACGTAGTTGGTGAGGATGTTGGCGCCCAGCGAGAAACCCAGACCAAACAGCGGGCGGTTGGGAAACGTCTTCCGCGCCCACAGCGCCACCTGCCGCACGTCCCACGTCGCCCGCGCGTTGAACAGCACGCCGCTCGTGATGCTGCTGCCCGCACAGCCGCGCGCGTTCACCACAGCAATCTCCCACGGCAGGTCGTCGGCGTCGAGGAGCGGCGCCAGGCAGTGCCGCAGGTACACCTCGTACGAGCCGCCCGACAAGCCGTGCAGCACCAGCAGCATGGGCCGTGTGTCGTTGGAGGCCATGCCGGCAAAGGCGACGTCGTCGGCAAAGTACGACGTGCGCGGCGGCAGGGCTGCGTCTCGCTCGAGATGCTCGTCTGCATACGGGGGCACAGCAAAGTCGACGGCAAAGGTGCCCGTGTACAGCGCGTGGTCGGCGTTGAAGATGCGGCGCTTGTAGTGGATCTCGGGCGCCCTCTTCGCAACGGCTGTCCACATGGTCTGCAGGTGGCCGTTGAATAGCAGCGGGTTGAGCTGGCAGGCCGGTGTGCTGTCGCGGCAGATCTGGGCCAAGTCCGTGGTGGCTTGTGTTGCGGTGCCATCGCTGCTGCCCCTGGCCGAGCTCGCTCCTGCTTTTAACGGTAGCTGCAGCGGCGAGGCTGCATGGGTGAACGCGACGCTGGCACGGCCGAACCACTCCATGGCAAAACGATGAGATGAGAAATCGGGAGTGAGAGTGAGACGGTCTAGACGTTATGACGTTGAAGTAGTTCGTAAACGGGTCGCTGGAAGCAGAGCAAACAACCAAATTGACACCAGATGATGCAGTGCAAGTCAACGAGATGGATAAAGAAGAGACAGCTTCAGGCCGTTCTTTTTGTTTCTTGCATATATCATGTCTATCTATTTTTCTCCTCGAGCTCCATTCCAACGTGGCAAACGTCCGGGATTGTGGGACGGCCGCGGACGTGCAAAGAGGCCGACTCCGTGGTGGGTGCAACCTGAACCTCGGCACACTTGGTAGCGAATAGCTTCAATCAATTAGTTAGTGGCCTGTACGCAGTCGGCAGTGTTGCAGCGCCTGTTGCAGCCCGCCGCACTGCACTAAAGTTTAATCCGATCTGTCAGGTCCCGCGCCTGCCCCACCCAAAATGCAAAATCGCTCGAAGACCCACTTATGTGGAAGTCCTCTTATGGTCAAAATCGAGCCTTAGTCATCTCGCGCCACATTCTGCCCAGCCACAGCGCATTGGCCGTGCCTGTAACCCCTGTTCCTTCTCATTCTGGCGCAGCACCGCCTGGAGAATAGCCCAAAGGCTCCTTCCCCCGGGTGGAGCCCTCCCCCCGTCCGTCCCATCGTCCATTCCCAGTCCAGGCGCCTAAACAAGACACAACCACCAAACACACACACGACCTCCGTTGACCCTCACCTCACCCGCCCGCAACACACCCCCGAGCGCATCCGCTCTGTCTTGTAATTCAATCCGCTCTCTTCGCGCAGTCACCGTGTTCCTCGCCCTCGCGCACGATCGCGCCGCAGCTCCTCGCCGTCTGCAGCCACCTGGCCGCATTCGCCCGTATCGCAATATCACACTATCATCACCATCACCACCACCCCTGCCACGCACCCGGCTCGTCATCGACAGGACCCTGCGGACATCGGTTGCCGCCGTCAATTGCCATTGCAGCCGCGAGCGCATTCCATCGGACCAGCCTCCGATCCTGATCGCGTCGAAACTGCGCGTCTGATTCGCGCGTCGAACGTTTGCGCGACACGACTGCATCTTCTTACACACCGGCCCTCCTTTCTCCTCGACCGCCGTCCGCTCTATATGCAACGACCATGAGCGGCTCACTGCCCCCCGGGCAGCAGGCCTACGGTGGCCAGCACATGGTTCCCGGCTCTGTCCCCATGGGCTACCCGCTCAACGGCCCGCAAATGGCCACGAATTTGGGCAGCCCGATGGGCATGGCCAACGGCGGCGGCCTCGGAAACGGTGGTCTCGGAAGCCCCATGGGTGGGCTCGGTGGCGTCAATGGCGTGGGCGGAGTGAACGGCATGGCCGGTCTGGGCAGCCTCAACGGAATGGGCGGCCTCGGCGGCGCAGGCCAATATCAGAATCAGCACCAGCCGCACCAACAGCACCAGCAGCATCAGCAGCATCAGCAAGCACGCGCGCTACCATCGCCGCAGTTTTACAACCAGGGACTCCCACATCCGTCGCAGTACTCGAGCCCCAGCCTGCTGCACTCGCCGCTCGGCCAGCTGCCGCAGCAGCATCACCACCACCAACCGCACCAACAACATCAACAGCCACAGCAACAACGCTTCCAGCCATCGCCCCAACAGAACCACATGCAGTTCCCCGTCCCTGTCCAGCGAACGCCCTCCATGTCCTCGAGCAACGGCGGCTCGTTTTCCTTCCCGCACAACGGCATGTCGGTCTCACCGAACATGTCCGCGCCCATGTCCATCCCGGTATCCGCAACCATGCCGTCCCCGACCGCCAACCAGCTGGCGAGCCCGCTGCAGTTCCTCCCACAACAACTGCCGCAACTTGGCCAGCAGCCGCCACAGCCGCCGCCGCCGCAGCAGCAGCACCAGTCACCTCGCTATACCACCCAGCCGCAGTCGGTGCCACCCATGCAGCTGCAGATGCCCATGTTCACGGGCGCGTCGCCAGGACAGCAGTCACAGCACCTGCCAAAGCAACGGCAGCAGTCTCAGCCCCACCAGCAGCCGCCGCAAAACCAACCAAATTCACAACCTTTATCACAATCCATCGCACAACCTTCCATGCCACACTTTTCTCCACTCCCGCAACACATCCAGCCATCACAGCTGCTCCAGCACCAGCCGCTGCAGTCGCCACAGATGCACCAGATACCGCACGCGCACAACCAACTCCAGCAGCAGCTCCAACGACCGCAGCCGTCGCCACAGCAGCAGCACACGCCGAAACCGACGAAGCCGCCCAAGGCACCGAAACCGCCAAAGCCGTCCCAGCAGGCCAAGAAGCCTATCTCGCTTCCCGACCCGTCTTCAGAGCCAATGCACACCACTCTGCCGCCACCTGCAGCAGCCGCATCGTCTACGCAGCAGCAGCGGAAACAGTCCTCCATCACACCGTCGCCCATGCCGAGTCCATTGCCGACAAATAGCCCGCGCGTGTCGCCCAAGGGTGCCGTGCAGAAACCGCCCAAGTCTTCTGCTGCGGCTGGTGCTGCAGCTGGTGGCAAAGCGGCAGGTGTTGTCGGTGGGAAAGCCGGTGCAGGGGTCAAGGCGCCACGCAAGTCGAGTGTCAGTGGTGCGGGGTCTACCATGACCAGCGTGAAGCCGACCCCCAAGCGGACGCCCGGCGAGGCGGCCGCGCTGCTCGTGTGCGTCGCCGATGAGTGCCTGGCCAAGGCGCAAGCTGCGGCACCTGCACTGGCCAAGTCACGAAACGAGGCCCGCCTTCGAGAGTACTACAAACTGCTAGCGACCGGCCTGGGCTGCCTGGACACGGCCGTCCGCACCTTCAAGTTCCCGCCACGCATCGAGGTCAAGATCAAGATTCGGTACGCGTCCATTCTCAGCACCGAGACCGAGAACCTGATGGAGGCCGAGACGGCGCTGCAGAGCGCCATTGCGACCTGCGAGAAGCACCGCCTTGCGGACCTCAAGATCTACGTGCAGTTCCTCTTCATGAAGGTGCTCTTCCGCCGGAAACCCAAGGCCGCCCTCATCTCGATTCAGACGCACATTGCCGACTGCTCCGACCGCCGCCAGACCTACTGGACCTACGCCTTCCGCTTCCTCAAGGCGTTCTTCTACTTGCAGAGCGGCAGCCCGGCCGATACCCACGCCCTCGAGAACCTCCATGGCATTACGGTTCTGGCCGAGCAGCGTGGCGACCACGCCGTCTACGTGCTCGCTTCGCTGCTTCAGGCCCTCGCCCTCTTCCGCACGACCGAACCCGACGTCGTCGAGCGTGTCCAGACCTGCATAGCCGCCGCCTCCAAGTACCAGCTGGACGAGTCTGTGCGCATTCCGCAGCTCGAGGTGCTGTGGCTGTTGTTGGACCTGACTTGCAGCCTCTACCAAAAGGAAAAGGCCCTGACCGACAAGCTCAACTACCTGCAGACACGGCTCGAGGAACTTAAGGAGTCGCCACAGTGGACGTCCGATGCCAGCGAGCTGCTGCTGCCCCTACACAAAGACACGCCGAATGCGCACACCATCAGCGCAGACACGAGCGCCGTGCTGCAGCCGGGCGAACCGAACGACTTTTTGGTGCTGACCAGTTTTAGTAAAGTGAAGGCATTCGTCTTAGGGTGAGTCCGCACTGCACTATGCGTCTTCTTCCCTCTACGATGATGCATGACGACTAACCTTGCTAGATTCGCATACTCTGGCTTGACCCTCTCACCAAAACAGCAGACCAGCGATCGGAAGAGCATGGACTACTGGACGGAAGCGATGAAGATGCTGTCACAAAGTGAGTGTACCACTATTGTCCCCTTCTTACTGTTACCACCTCTAACAAACGATCTAGGCGCCTCAAGCAAACCACCTGCACCCGTCTTCTTGCACGAGGCCATTGACGAGTCCCGCTGGCGCGCTAACACATCGTCGTACCTGCTGGTCCTGATGGGCCTCAATGCAGCAACGCACTGCGATTGGGCCAAGGTCCAGGACTGCATCAAGAAGCTCGAGCCGCCCACGGCCGAAGCGAACGACGGGCCGCTGGACGTGCTGGCGCTCTACCTCAAGGGTGTCTTGAAGCAGGGCCAGGGCGAGCTCAACGATGCGTTGCATCTCTTTGAGGACGCACGGCTAGCTCTACCGGACGTGACGGACGGATCGCCGTCCAACACTCTTTCGAGTGCCGGCCCGGCCGCCGCCGCCGCTGCCGCCGCGTCCGCCGCCGCGGCCGACGAGGGCCACATGCGCCAAGAAGTCCAGTTGTTGGCGGCCATGAACCGTCTCTTGATCATGCAGCTCCACCGCCTGCGCGACGAACCCAAGATCAACATGCTCGTCGAGCAGCTCAAACAGACGTGTGTGGCCCACCCCAACCCGGAAATCAAGACGGCGTACTCGCTGGTCATGGCCGCCATCACCACCGAGCCGCCACTGTCCATGCACGACGTCAAGTCGCACATCCAGCAGGGGCTCAACGGCTCCACCGTCAGCGGCAACGCCCAGTGCCTCAACATTGCGCTCAACACCATGCGCTACCGCCTCTTCGAGGGCGTCGTCGGTGAGCAAGCCCTCAAGAGCGCCAAGGCCGGGTCCACTCAGGCGAAAAAGAGCGGCAACATTCTGTGGATGAGCGTCGCGGACGGCATGCTGGCGGACACGTACGAGGTGCAGGGGCAGACGGCGCAGGCCCAGCTGGCGCGCCAGGCGGGCGTGCAGTACGCCAACGAGTCGTGGGAGCGGACGCAAATATAGGTGTTAACAGCGTGTGTGTGAGAGAGAGAAAGAGAGAGAGGGCAACGACCTGAGAGATTGTTTTATTGTTCTTCTTGTTCTTATTATTTTACTGCGTCTGTTTCGATACGCAAATTTTACGGGACGGGCAATGCCATTACCGTTTGGCTCGGTGGGCAGCGGCGAGAAGACGGAAGTCATGATTACGAGGCGCAAATTATTATACACACATTGTTTTTTTTCGGAAGAGGACAAAAGCAAAGATGCAGGGCGACAGCACGAATCGCAGTCTGCTTCGACAGCCGAAGAGACTGCAAAGCAAGAGGCGTGCGACACAGGAGACTATCACAAGAGATAGATGGGCGTAGGATCTGTATATGTCGCGGGCTACTTTCGTTTATATCAACAGCTTTTCTAGCATTCAGTTTTGTTTTATCAAATACCATTGTTTTCTTTCATCCACAGTCAAATCATATTCGAATTTCTTTTCGTTTCTTTATTGAATCACGGTTTCTTTTTATTTTATCTGCTTATGAAAATTGATACTCTTTTCTTTCCTTTTTTTACTCGACGTTCAGACCGACAAAATCTAAATCAAGTCGCTTGGACGCTTTCATATCGTTATATGCACAAATAAAAGAACCGACAAAAACAACAATAGGAATGATGTTCCTCAACATAAACATTGTGCTCTGTAAGGAGTGTGTCGAAATTAAATTGAAGACGTGACCGAGTTACATGATTAGTGCCACATGTAGGCTGCCCTTACTTTATATAATCGCTTAAGATCGTCCATTCTTTAACGGACCAGTGGCGCAATGGTAACGCGTCGGATTCCAGTAAAATGGTGCTTCCCGAAGATTGTCCGTTCAATTCGGGCCTGGTTCAAAATGTGTTCTTTTTTGGCCCTTTCCAACTTTGTTTTATATTTTCATTTTACGCGCTCAAGAACATTTTGTCTTGGCTCTTATTTTCCGTATTAATTTTTCTTTTCTTTCTTTCTTTCTTTTTTTTTTTCTGTTTGTAGCATTCGTAACAACTTTCCTACCTATTGTGCTCCATGCCCTGACCATCCCACATCGTCCACGTAAGTACAGCCGTACTTGAAACGAGAGAGACGAAAGAAACCCCGGCACCCTGTCCATGCATTCTTGTGACAGCTATGCGGTCGTATCGAACAACTCACACTGAAGCACGCCCCGGCATTCACAAGTTTATGCTCCTTCTCGGGTGCGCACCTGATCTGGTCTTGTGCCTCTTCACGCCCACTTGTGGCAGGTGCGTCCCATCAGCTCGCTGTGAAACAAATGGAAGACCGCTGACGGCTATGTGGTGCTTCCTGCCGTACAAGGCGTTATCGCTGACGCCTTTATACACCTTCCGTTTAGGTCTGGCGCGGAAGCCAAGCGTCTTGGGAGAGCGCCAAAGGCCCCTGCAGCGTATCTTTGCGCCCTAAAGCGCCCTAGAGGCTGCTGACTCGGTGGAGTTTTACCGGGGACCCTCCTTCGCTGTACTTGTTGCCTTTCTTGGGCAAGGCGACCATGATAACGATGGGGCATGACACTCTGCGCGCCTCACATGCTCACACCTCCTCTTTCAACCGACGGTGAACCGGCTGGACTGCAGGTCTCCGTATCGTCGTCCGAGCCCTTCTTTCTGCCATCTTGAGCTGTTCTCGCGTGCCATTTGTCGAAGCTCCTCTCCTCGTCCTCCTGACCATGAAGCCTTGAACACGCAGCAGTCGAGATCCCGACAGAGAGGCTGCGTCCGTTTACTGGCCTTCGACCCGTCTCCCGTATGCCGTCGCGTCATTGTCTGCCAGCAGCGTTCGCCCTGATTTACCCGGCGCCCACATCCTCAGCATATTCGTAGACGGGAGTCTACCGCTATTCATCTCACTTGCCTCCTTCCTGATTAATCTCGTCAGGGTGCTGTCTTGCTGCGACGTTTTCTGTCATACTCCGTACAAGGCAGCAGCGATCGACCTGCAACGGCTCTCCTTCTTCGTTCGCCGATCTCAACAGCGACCAAATCTACCTCCTGCAACTTTCCTCTGCCGACTCGTCATACACACAATACACAACGGCGAGATGACATCCGACACGCCACACGGCGCCGGCGCCGGCCTCAGCCGGGTCCAGAGCAACTCGCCGCTGTTGGGCGGCAGCCCTGCTGCAACACCTATCGCCCCAGCAGGATTCCGCTCCCGCATCGGCTTGGCCGGCGTGGCGCGTCGCACCCTCGGCATCAGCATGCTCATGGCGACTGTTTTTCTCTGGACCGCCTCCAACTTTTTGGCGAGCGTACGTCTTCTGTTGTCTGGGGTATGCTTGTCGTCCTGCGCTATGAACACTCTCCTGCTGACAAAACCCCGCTGCAGTTCATCTTCTCCGACAATACATACAGCAAGCCGTTCTTCATGGTCTACCTCAATACCTCCGTCTTTGCCCTCTCGCTCATCCCCATGGGCTTCTCCTTTTTGCGGACACACGGCGCCCGCCACGCGACGCGCGCATTCTACAATTTGCTGGCCGAGCTGCGGCAGGACGTGCGCGACCAGGTGTCGTCACTGTTCCGGCGGGGCTGGACGCCCGGGCGCCGAGGGGAGGATGACGACGCCGCCAACAAGCTGCTCGAGGACGGCGAGGGCGCCGACGGCCGCGTGCGCCGACGGCACCGGGGCGCGTCCAATGCGGGCCTGCTCCGTGGCGAGGGCGAGGGCGAGGGCGAGGGCGGCCACGGCAGCGGCAGCGGCAGCGAGTACGACTCCGACGATGACCTCGAGGCCGGGGCGGGTGCGGAAGCCGAGGCCCCGCCGGCGGGCATGACCGCCAGCATGATTCTGGCCGCGGGCGGCCGCTACGACAAGCTGACCGTCCGCCAGACCACCTGGCTCAGCCTCGAGTTCAGTATGCTGTGGTTCTCCGCCAACTACCTCGCCGTCGCCTGCCTCGAGCACACGAGTGTCGCCAGCGCCACCATTTTCACCTCCCTCAGCAGCATGTTCACGCTGCTCTTTTGCGCCGTCTCGGG
Source organism: Sporothrix globosa (assembly GCA_001630435.1). Taxonomy (NCBI): domain Eukaryota; kingdom Fungi; phylum Ascomycota; class Sordariomycetes; order Ophiostomatales; family Ophiostomataceae; genus Sporothrix; species Sporothrix globosa. The sequence goes on along the minus strand of LVYW01000008.1, from coordinate 821,793 downwards.
CGTCGAGGGCTTCACGCTGCGCAAGCTGTTTGGCGTCGTTGCGTCCGTCGTGGGCATCGCCCTCGTGTCGTCCATTGATCTGTCGGGCAAGAGCGACGAGAACCGCGGCCACTTCCCGCACAAGTCGCCCGGCGAGATTGCCGCGGGCGACGCCATGGCGCTGCTGAGCGCCGTCGTCTACGGCGCCTACGTGACGGTCATGAAGCAGCGCGTGGGCCACGAGGACCGCGTCAGCATGCCGCTCTTTTTCGGTCTTGTGGGCCTGTTCAATGTCTTGTTGTTGTGGCCCGGCTTTCTCCTCCTGCACTTTACCGGCCTGGAACCGTTCGAACCGCCCCCGACCAACCAGGTCTGGTTCATTATCCTGCTCAACTCGCTGTCGTCCTTTGTCAGCGACATATCCTGGGCGTACGCCATGCTGCTGACGACGCCGCTGGTGGTGACGGTCGGCCTGTCGCTGACCATCCCGCTGTCCCTGGTCGGCGAGATGATCCAGTACAGCAAGTACTCGAGCGGCCTCTACTGGGTGGGCGCCCTCGTTGTCGTGCTCTCCTTTTTGTTTGTGAACCACGAGAGCCATGAGCCGGACGAGAGCCTTCTCGAGGAGGATCCAGCCACACGCTAAGATGATGCCCTCACGTTGACTTATTTCTGATACTTTTTTTATTTTTTTTATTTTTATTTTTATTTTTTATATTCTTCCGTTTCTTCAAGTCTTGGACATGGCCGGCGTTATTTTGGATGTTTACTGCTTTTTTCTTTTTGGATACTCATGATGGTCATAGATATCATCGCTTTTGATGATTTTCAAAGCTTTTATAAACGTTGATCTACCATTGTACGGACGGCATGCTATAAATGCTAAAAACAAATGCGCGCTCAACCATGTGCGGCAGCCGCTATGATGCAATGAATGCGAACTGACATGTGGATGGGGAATATAAATCGCAACTGTATGACATGGTAACGAGGGCGGAAAACAAAATGCCGGAAGCCGTGATCCCTTTGCCTGGGAAGCGAGTCATGATACGGCTTCCATATGAGAACCAAAACGCCAGGGACACAAAACAAAAATGGTATAACCAAATGACTAGAAAAGGAAAAAAAAATGGCAGGAAAAGCAGTGGGCCATCACTCTTCCTCGCACCATTCATCCACATCGTCCTCCCAGTTCTCACCCATGTCGGCCCAACCTGACGCCCACCGGCGGCCCTCGCCCTCGCCGCCGCTGCGGAGCGCCGCCGCCTTCTCCTGGTCTTCGCGCCAGCAGCGAATGGCATGGTCGTCACCCACCGACACGAGACTGCCGTCGTGCGTCCAGCACACGGCGCCGACCTCCTTGTTTTCATGGCCACGTACCAAGGCGGTGCCGTGGCGCACAATCGGAATCGTGTCGACGAGCCGGCCCTGCATGCTAGACATGCTGTTGGTGCGGAAAAGGCCACCAGGTCGTCGGGGCGGGCCTGGCATGCTGGCGGCAGCGGTAGCACCACCGCCATTGTTGTTGGCATCGCTGTCCGCCGCCACAGGACGCGGCAACGAGCTGGCTCTGGAAAAGGGCGACGTGAAGATCGGAGCAGGTGCGCTGTTGTCGAGGCCGAGGACGGGGCTGCGATCGTCGTACAGCTCGCCGGTGCCCAGAAAGTACCGCTCGTCCGTTGGGAACAGAAGCGCACAGCCATCGCTGCTGCCCACGGCCAAGAGCTCAGGGCGGCCGTCCTTGGCGGGCCGCACGGCCGTCTTGACATAAAACGATGTGGCGTGGAACTTATCGTGCCGGAAACCGTAGAGCGGTCCGAGGCCCTCTTGCACGATGCCATTTCGGCGCCTGGGATGGTCGTTGCCCCGGGACGAGAGCTCGGGTGCTGAGCCCAGAACAAGGTGCGAGGTCGAGTAGGCGTAGACCGTATTGTCTTTGCAGAGGCCATACAAGCGAGCACCATCAGTGCTCAGACTCATGGAGGACATGCCAAATGGCCGCCACTGCGAGTGGCTTTCCGGGGGTGCGGTCGCCGAAATCGGGTTGCTCGCCTTTTGCCGCGATGTATGCACGCTGCGAATGTCCCAGAGCTTGATGGAAGCGTCGGCCTCGCAGGCCGACAGAAGTAGGTGCTCCTTTCCTGGTGGCAGGAACTGGATGGCGGTCACAGACACCTCGCCGACGCGGCCAGGCTCCTCCCACCGGGTCGTGACATCGGCTGCCACGGCAGCTTGCATGGCCTTGCGCATCTGGCGTGTCGGGCGTGTCGTCCGCGCATGGGCATCAAAGATGCTGTTGACCACACAGCCTTGGCTGATCTTCTTCGGCCGGCTGAACTGAAGACCGTGTGCTCGTTCTTCGATGGTAAATTCCTGGGCCGGGCCACCTCTGCAGCGGAGATCCCAGATCTTGACACTGCCATCCCGGCCGGATGTTGCCAGGACGTTTCCCTCGCCTCGGCCCGGTTGGAAGCGCACCTGCTTGAGTGAGGCCGTGTGGTGGTCGAGGATGGAGATGGGCGTCTGTGTCATCATATCGATGATCTTGCCGGTTTGATCGCCCGATGCGGTGGCTAGGAGATAGTCGTCACCCGAAAATGCAAGATCAATGACTGCGTTGCCGTGTGCTGGGAAGGATATGTAGATGTCGCTAAAACTGGTGGATTCCTTGCCGTAGTTTTCCGTGCTGGTGTCGAGAAGTCGCACTCTTCCTTCTTCGTCGCCGACTGCGACAAGTCCATTCGCTAGAGTATATGTTAGTACATACGAAAGAGAGAGGGACTGAGTATCAAATAAGAGAGGGGGAGCATACTGTTGCAAGCTGCAGCGCAGAATGGAATGCACCGGCCGTTCGGGACATCGTTGCTGGAACAATAGTGAAGGTCGTCGTGGGAGCTATAGAAGCTGGCCGTCTCAACTCTCCAGTCTATAAAGAGCACATGTTAGTATACACATACCTACTCACAACGCAGCAACAAAGTACTCATAGACAACATACCTGCTATAGGCCGGGGAAGATGGTGATTGCCTGCCCCGGAGGGCATCCCATACTCCCGCCGGAGAAGCTGGCCAGCAAAGCCACGTTCAGACATCGGGATCGTCCTCTTGAAAGGCGCTCCAGAAAACGGCAGATCCGGCTCGCCGTCATCAGACATGCTGAACTCGTCCTCGTCACATCCTGACTCGGGCTCGTCGACAATGGCGGGCAGCGGTGACGAAGCCAGAGGGCTCAGCAGCATGGAAGCCATGGCTGTGTTTGATACGGGCTCTGGCGTGGCGGCATCGTGAAACAATGACGAGGATCGAAGAGGCGACGTCTCGGGCGTTTGATGGCCCGTCTTGCGTCTTTTGGTTGTGCGAGGCAGGGGATTAGCCTCATCGACACAGCGATTGCTCTTGTCGAGTGCTGCCAGCGGGCTCGAGCCGAAGTGCAATGGGCTGCTGGACGGATTCAGGTTCCGATTCAGAGACCGGGCTGTGAGATCTCGGAGAGCCCGTCGCGCGGCACTGGGATCGGCTGACACGCGAGACCGAGGCGTGAAGAAGCGGCGGAACTTGCGAGGCGTGATGGACGGCTGGCGGCGTTCTTTCCCGCTTGCATCGGCAAAGGACGAGGCCGCCAGCCGGGGTGGCGAGGACACCAGCGTGGCATCATCGCGAGTTGTCAGGACAGGGTCGATAGCAGACGGAGATGACCTGTTTTCTGCCATGATCCTGCCCTGTCACAGCAGCACCACTTTGCATAAAGCTGACGATGGAGGAAGCTAAGAGCAGTCGGGGTATCAAAGTAGTCGGTGAGGTGAGAGTCTGGGGAGGTAGATGATGATACACGGTTGTGTTAATGAGGTGAAGATGAAGAGAGGTTGAAGAATGGAGATGCAGAATAGACAAAGCCGAAGAATGCAAGAAAAAGCAAGGGCGACTGGCCTGGAGCACGGCGAGCTTCAATTAACGCGGCCGACGCTTGGCCACCACGGAAAGTCGTGTGGCGGGGAAGGCACGACCAGGCATGGCGCCTATGGGGCGAAGGTGGTTCTGGCAGGGAAGGAACGCGATGGACACGCGCTCACTTGAGATGTCGCGAGCACTTACAGCGTGAGCCAATGAGACGGCGCCATTTTGACCAAGCTCCTGCCTTTTGCGGGTCACCGTCATCTCAAGCAAGGCGTCTCCGGCCAGGGCGCTGCACTGCATGCGATCTACGATTCTGGAAAGGGAGATTCGAATTGAAGACGAGACAAGCCCAATGGCGGTTGAAAAGATAGAGAGCAAATAATTCGCTGCCAAAGAGCGAAAGGACGAGAGGCAGGTTGTCGAGCGTCAAGTCAACAAGCTTAGTCATTTTCTAGGTAGCCCTCCATCGCGGTTTCCCGAAACGTTGTTTGGTTTCGGCTGCCAGAGCGCAATCACACCGCGTTGCCCCACTTTTCTCTATCGCCCGCGTTTATTGGCGGTGAGTCGATAAGATAAAAAAAAAAAAAAAATGGCAGAGAGAAGCGAGGGCGGGAGCAAATTTTAGGCGCCACTGCCTGAATCTAATAGCAAAAAAAATAGAGGCATCGCCAAGCGACAAAGTCGGTCTTTTCACAACGACCAACGAGGTGCATTTCCACGCCCTCGCACCGACGATCACCTACGAAAACCGATACACTATATAGCGACATCCGAAGCGACGCTTCCTATCGAAATACCTGACACAGCCATTCCCCGGCACTCTCGCTTCGCCTGCGGCCGCCGTCGAGATGGTCGAGAAGAAGCATGGCAAGGGCCGTCTGGACAAGTGGTACAAGCTGGCCAAGGAGAAGGGCTACCGTGCCCGTGCTGCCTTCAAGCTGATCCAGCTGAACAAGAAATACGGCTTCCTCGAGAACAGCAAGGTCGTCCTCGATCTGTGCGCTGCACCAGGTGTATGTTCAGTCTATCTCCTGTTTGTATTATTTTACGTTGCATTTTCTGTTTGCCTGCTAACAAATTAGTCCTGGTGTCAAGTTGCCGTCGAGACCATGCCTGCCAACGGCATCATCATCGGTGTCGATCTGTCGCCCATCAAGCCGATCCCCAAGGTCATCACCTTCCAGAGCGACATCACGACCGAAAAGTGCCGCGCAACCATCCGGCAGCACCTCAAGAACTGGAAAGCCGACACAGTCCTCCACGACGGCGCCCCCAATGTCGGTACGGCCTGGATTCAGGATTCGTTCAACCAGTCCGAGCTGGTGCTGCAGTCGATGAAACTGGCGACGGAGTTTTTGGTCGAGGGCGGCACGTTTGTCACCAAGGTCTTCCGCTCCAAGGACTACAACTCGCTGCTGTGGGTTTTCAACCAGCTTTTTGCCAAGGTCGAGGCCACCAAGCCGCCGTCGTCGCGCAACGTGTCTGCCGAAATTTTCGTCGTGTGCCGCGGCTTCAAGGCGCCCAAGCGCATCGACCCACGCTTCCTCGACCCCAAGGCCGTGTTTGCTGAGCTGGCCGACCCGACGCCCAACAACGAGGCCCGCGTGTTCAACCCCGAGGTCAAGAAGCGCAAACGTGACGGTTACGAGGAGGGCAACTACACGCTGTACAAGGAGATGCCGGCGAGCGAGTTCATCCAGACAACGGACCCCATTGCCGTGCTGGGCCAGTACAACACCCTGACGTTTGACCAGCCCAAGAACGGCGACGTGGCGCTGGCCGCGCTGGCCAAGATGGTCGAGACGACGGACGAGATCCGGCGGCTGTGCACGGATCTGCGCGTGCTGAGCCGCAGGGACTTTAAGATGCTGCTCAGCTGGCGTCTGCGGGTGCGCGAGCGGTTTGGTTTCCCGACGAAGAAGACGGCCGCCAAGCCGCTGTCGGAAGAGACCGCGGCCGTCGACGACATGGACGAGGAGACCAAGATCGAGAAGGACCTGCAGGAGATGCGGGACCGCGCCAACTCCAAGACGAAGCGCAAGAAGCGGCGCGACAACGAGCAGAAGCAAAAGGAGATTGTGCGGATGCAGCTCAACATGACGGCGCCCATGGACATTGGCATGGAGCAGGCCGACGCCATGGGCGAGGGCGCGCTGTTCGGCCTCAAGAAGATGGACAAGACGACGGCCCTGCAGCGGATCGCACGCGGCAGGATGGCGACGATCAACCCCGACAAGGCGGTGACCGCGGCGGAGCACGACGACAGCGACAGCGGCATCGGCTCGTCGGCGGAGACGGACGAGGACGACGAGGACGACGAGGAGGACCGCCTCGAGCGGGAGCTGGACGGCCAGTACGACCAGTACCAGGAGCGCCGGGCCGCTGTGGACGCCAAGCACAGGGCCAAGAAGGCGCGCGAGCACGGCGACGACGCCGAGTGGGAGGGCGTCTCGGCGGGCGAGAGCGACATTGAGGACAGCGACGGCGACCTCGAAGAGGAGAGCAGCGACGACGAGGAGGGCGAGACCTCTGCGACCAAGTCGCTTCTTACGGACCTCGACAACAGCACACCCAACAAGAGCGGTCTGTCCAAACGCGCCCAGGACTTCTTCAGCCGGTCCGAGTTCACCGATATTATGGGTGACGTGGACGAGCTCGAGGAGGACGAGGAAGAAGAAGAAGACGACGAAGCGGAGGAGGAAGAGGATGGCGAGTACGAAGAGGTGCAAAACGCAGAGGAGGTGGAGGAGATTGAGATTGACGAGAACGATGACGAAGACGACGAGGACGAGGACGAAATTATGCCTACGAAGCAGGAGGTCGGCTCGGATAGCGAGGACGACGGCAACTTTGAGGTGGTCAAGCGCAAGCCGGTCGGCGACGAGGACGACTGGGAGGACGAGGACAGGCGCCGCGCTGCCGCCGACGACAGCGTGGGCGTCGACATCATCACGGCCGAGATGATGACGCTCGCGCACGATCTGGCACTGGGCCGCAAGACCAAGCAGGACGTCGTCGACGACCTGTACAACCGCCGTGCGTTCCGTGACAAGGACGGCCTGCCCGACTGGTTCCTCGACGACGAGTCCAAGCACGACAAGGTGCAGCGCCCCATTAGCAAAGCGGCTGCCGATGCCATCAAGGAGAAGATGCGTATGCTGAACGCGCGCCCGATCAAGAAGGTGCGCGAGGCACAGGCGCGCAAGAAGTTCAAGGCGGCGCAGAAGCTCGAGAAGCTCAAGAAGAAGTCGGAGATGCTGCTGGCGGACGAGGGCATGACCGAAAAGGAGAAGGGCGACTCCATCAGCAAGATGCTCAGCAAGGCGGCCAAGAAGAAGCCCCATATTCCCAAGAAGGTGGTCGTGGCTCGTGGCTCCAACCGTGGCATCCAGGGCAGACCCAAGGGCGTTAAGGGCCGCTACAAGATTGTGGACCCGCGCATGAAGAAGGATACGAGAGGTCTGAAGCGTGCGGCCCAGCGGGGCAACAAAAGACGCAAGTAGATGCGGCGCGGCCGCTTTGTATTTGCCGGGTATCTAGATTTTCTAAAGCATATGTATTTGTGCATTATTTCGGCGTTGGCATTTTGTACCCCTTTTTTCCATAGAATCAAAAAGTTGCTCCTTGTCTCCCACTATTGCTTTTTACTTTGATATACCGACTTGACGAAGGTCGTCAAAGGTAACAACGGCCCCGTGAACTCCATATCGTACCTGGAGCATTGTCAGCGTGTGAGCTCGTGTTGGTCACAGTCTGGCACAACCGTTCGTGGAGAGAACCATACCAGTAGTTGACGGCAACGCAGACGCCTTCGTCGGACGCAGATTGCGACACTTTGTGGTACCACATGGCCGGAAGGTAGAGCATGTCCCCTGGATTCAGCGTCAACCGCATCGGCTCAGCTAAACTGGAATAAGGTGTTGTGTTGGCCCTGGGTGCGTCTGGGTCCCAGACGGCAAACGGGACACGATTATCTAGCTCGTCACTCTCTTCTGGAGTCAGCGTCAGCCCGCCGCCGCTCCGCGCATAGCTGTACTGCGGCAAAGACTGCTCATTGACACAGGGCTGGCACAGCGGCGGCAGCAAGACAAAGTGCTTCTGGCCGAGGATCTGCACGTAGATGTTTTCATAGTTGTCGCGGTGCATGGCCGTGACCGAGTGTGAGTTGCCAATCCACAGATTGATGGCTTCAGGCTCACGCTGCAATGCTATCCTCGCAAACGGAATGTCCTTCTGGACGTGTGCAAAGACAGAGGCATACTCGTGCCGCAGATTGTCGTTTTCTACCCGATGCGGTCAACGCGGCTGGTCCCTGTCTGACATGGGGATCGATTCGAACGGCCGGCACTCACGAGTCTGCGCATAACGGGTCTCAGCGCCTTCCGGCAGCTGGCCCTTCTCCTGCTTTACGACATAGTCGAGGAAGTCGAGAAACTTCTGGTCCTCTTCCCACGGCTTGGCAAACACAGCGCCACCGTCCGGGGCGGGCGTCGGTGCATCGGCGTATCTGCAGCACAGGTCAGTACGAAGCACGAGGCAGGGAAGCAGGGCACAGAGGACCGACCCGTTCGGCGTCACGGCCACGTTGACAGTATGGCTGCCGAGCGTTTTGCGGAGAAACGGCACAGACCAGTTCTGTGCGGCAGGCCAGGTGGATGCGCCTTGCCGGATGACAAAGGGAGTGTTCCGGGCGACATAGCGCATAAACTCGAGCGGGCTGGGCTCGCTGCCCCCGTCGTCGAGCTCGTTGATTATGCTGCCATTGAGCTCAAAGTAGCTGGTGATGAGCTCAGCGACTGGATCCATGTCACGGCGTTGTGTTGGGCAGTCGGGCAGGTTGCGAGCTGAGGCAACAACGACGGCTTGCGCTTTCCCAAATGGTAGTCAAAAATGGGAGCAAGTGCGCCCGTAGTGGGGCTGGGCATCGCGCCTGCCGCAAGAGCTTGCACAGAGCATTACCTGACGAGAACTTAACGGTCTTGCAGCTGTATTTTCTTTTTGACGGGAGATCGCTCGATTGCGTAACAACATGCTTGGCTTCACAATGTAGCCACTGCGTTATCTGGGCGATTGATTTCAGTGTTTCAACTCAAGGCTAGACCACATGGCTGCTGCAAAGGTGAATCGTATTTCCGACTGCCCCTGCAGCACCTTCCCGGCAACTGAGAAATGCCATTCGCACTTTCCCATCGCATTGGGATGAGAAACTTGATCGGGAAGGAGTGGCACTGCACTTTCCTGTCAGGGTACGACCGTGCGCCTTACTCGATTGTTTACCCCTGAATCCCCATCCCATCGCCCACCCTCTTGGCCCATGCTGCATCCTTGGTCTGTTTCACATTTTGCGGCAGCTCCTCGTCACATTTTTCCATTTCGCTTCACAAGTAGCTCTTGGTCCACGGCGTCCAGCGACAGCTATCTCTCTTAAACCTGCCTCTGTTCAGACTGGTAGCAAGTTCGCCCACCGGCTAGCCAATATCGTGTCGGTCGCCACCCTGCATCAGTCATTCTGCGGATGTCGCACAGCAGCAAAGAGACGCACGCATTGAGGCCCGTGGCAAGGACAACAATGACGATTGCCTAGTGGCCACCCGAACTTCTTGTGGATACGACTCCCGGACAAACACTGGGCGGCTGTTTCACGCTCTGCCTTGGCCGTGTTTCGATTTGAGGTGGCTTGAGTTGAGACGAGTCTGGGCCCATCTTTCATGAGTGTGGGCGACGGCTTGCCTCTTTAGCATTCTCGTGAGTTGTGTTCTTATTTCCTAGGGCTAAATCATGCACTAAACATTCATTTGTGGATTGCTAGGTGGATATCCCGGCTTCAAGAAGCGTGCGTTGCCGCATTTGTCTGCCAATATATGCAGCACCAGCATTCCCCTCCGCTTCGTGGTGTCCAGGATTCCCTCTCTTAGTGGCTAGATCCATCGTCGCGTCAGACTACCTCCCTAGTGTGCTTTGACAGTATCGGGTTGTGCTATCGAAAATTACAAAACCCCATCTTCCAAACATGGTTTTCTCTGCCCGCTGCGACAACTAACGGTTCCTGCATCCATCCCTGCACCACTCTTGAGCATCCAGCAACAGCGGATGTCGTTCGACCACCAGCGTGGAAGGGCACACGCCGAACTCTGCCAAACACAACCATACGTTGCTCATATAGCGCCATTTCCCTCGTTATTGGCATTTCCCCCTTCGGTCTTGCAACAAGCTGGACGACGCCAGCTCCTCAATCGCCGACCGCCATCACTGCTAGACTCTTCCACAGACTTCCGCCTCCTCCACATCGCCAGCCTAATGTCGCTTCTGGGCAACAAAACTGCGACTCCGCCCCAGCTTGTTCCTTCAGTGGACTTGTGACTAAGAAAAGACACCAAACCATATACAAATCAGCGGCAACGGCTCTTTGGAATTCTGTCTCGGCGGTTGTGATATAGCGTGTGCTCTTCGGAAAATACAAAAGGCGCCACAAAACTCATTACCCAAAACGCGCGGACCTGCAAAGCCCACCCACGGCGAATACGAAGGCACAAAAGTACGCTCAACGGCTAGGCTGCTCGCCTTTCACAACTGTAAAAACATGTCGAACGTCCCTTGCAGTCTGCTCTCCAGACAAGTCTCCATCTGGTCTTTGCTCGCATAACTGTGGATCCACTGTGTCTCTTCCCTTGCTCTCAACGCCACAACCCACGATTTTTGGCACTATTTCAGGCCGGGCAAGATCCCCAGCCTACCAATCGTCCCTTTCCGCTGGCCTGGGCCGTGCTGTATTGTCGCTGATCACCTGGCGGGATGACGTTTTCAGTCTGTCTCTAAAAACTCGCCCTTCCCTCTCCTCACGCCACTTTGGACAACTCCTCTTACTAGATTGCGGACCATCTGTCGAATGTATGCCTTCTTCGTCTAGACACTTTCGTCAACTGAATGCGAACTTCTGTCTTCACCACTACCACCATTGTCAACACAATTACCCAAGACGGCAACCAACCTCCAACCTGTTTCTAGCTTGCCGGCCTCTACCATCACCCTAACATTTCACGTCTTGCCACCCATGCTTCGTTTCCCATGTCGGATACCGCAAAGCCTCCGGCTGTCTCCCTTTCCACCTTCGACACACTGCAACCACCGCAGTGATGCTTTGGTACTTTCTCTATCCGCTACGGGGGTATGTTCCATCGTCATAGCAGCCGAGGATCGAGACCTTCTCTCGCGAAATGTGCCATCCGACTAACCACTTGCTACAGGACGACGAGTGCCCCAGGTCTCGTCCCCAATAATCCTTTACGACATATTCTCTCACGCTACGGTGTATATGTTGCACGGAATATTGCTACGATCCTCCTCATCTTTGTAGCTATCGCTACTGCTCTCATCTACCCGATCCCGTTTCTCTACGCCCCCGACTTCACCAGCGGCGCGTCGGGGCTGCCGCACCACGTGTGGACTAATGCACAACCAGTGAAAGCCGGCTTCACTGCCACAGAACCCAATGTTATTATGCGCTCTATATGGGTCCACGGCAGCTACATGAAAGCCCTGGAGCGCAACGTCCTCCTCGGCGCACTGGAGCTCCAAGACGACATCCTTGGGCCAACGAAAGGTTTTAACCCAAGGATCTTATCGAACAACGTCACCGTCCGCGATCCCCTTGCGAATCTCTCTGTTCTCGAGCGTGACACTCTACACGTCGTGAACGGCTTGACCAACCAATCGTGGTTCTTCCATTCGCCGTTGCTCTACTGGTCGAACGACCACGACTTGATTGAAAACGACCCCAATATCCTCGCCACTGTAAACGAGCACAAGAATCAGCATACATCTCTAAACGTCACTTTGCGACACTCTGTTGTCTTCAGCGGCAAGAGATTTGAGGACCGCGCCCTGGTCGCCGCCGATGCCATTGTCATAACTCTGATTCATCTTCGCGATTCACCTGTTGGACGGCAATGGGAACGAAAGGTGGCCGAACTTGCCACCCATGTGACAGACAAATGGGATGTCTACCCCCAAGATGCCCGTAACCTGTCTAGCCAGCTCTACGAATTTCAATTTCTCCCCATCTCAGTACAGGACTCGGTCATGCTGACCTTGGCGTACTGTTTGACGTTCGTCTACGTCATCCATAACCTCTCCAAGATTCCAGCAATCAAGTCTCGACCTGGCCTTATGGTGACGTTTGTCACGCAAATATTTGTCTCGATATTGTCGAGCTTCACGGTGTGCGCTATCCTCCAAATCGACCTGTCTCGCATCCCGCGCGCGGCCTACCCGATCGTAATTATCTCCATGAGTCTGGAGAATATGCTTCGATTGATCAACGCTGTCATCGCAACGAACCAGGAGGAAAGTACCAGCAGTCGAATCGGCACGGCATTTGGAGAGACCACGCATATTGCTCTTGCCAGTGTTGTGGAGCACCTCTTGCTTCTCTGGGGCATCTCGAAGCTCGTCACAACCGGCCTTTCGGATTTTTGTGCATTTCTCGCCATTGCTATTGTGTTCGACTTCTTCTACTTTTCCACCTTCTTCCTGTCTGTCCTCAGCGTAGAGGTACGACGGTCAGAGCTTTCTGACTTTCTCGAGAAATCGTCATCTACAAGGCGAAACCAGCGGCCGCCCGGCCGGTCAATATATCCGGACGATTTTGTCTCGCTCCAGCAATCGATTTCGCGGAAATCCTGGATGACAGCCGTTCTCCAGGGCCGCATTGACGTGTCCACGCGCATTGCTGGCACGATTATCCTGCTTGGCTTTGTCATCATTGCACAGTGGCATTTTTTCGAAAACGAGAGCATATCACACACGTTGAACCGCCTTCTCACCTATGGAATAAGATATGGCGGTAGTAGAAATAATCTGACAGACTGGAGTAGCGCATCTTCTCAGCTCCAGGATCTACACCAGGCCCGCAGCCTAACGTCGTGGCTTCGTCTTCAGGACCACGAGACAGCACGGGAGGTCATCCGTGTCGTGAAGCCAGAGGCACACAGTTATATTGCTCGTGTGTACGAGCCTCTTGTTCTTGTCTTGAAGGGAAGCGACCGTATGCAGTCTGTCACCGAGCGCCCATTCCTGCCAGCTGTGTACGACTTTTTTCGCCACCAGTCGACACCGTTCCTGGTTGTGATTTTGGTCCTCACAGCAGCCATACGCATCTTTTTGAATTACCTGCTTTGGGACGAGATGGCTGATAGTGGTGACGTCGATGCACCCAACGAGCCGATCCTGTCCGTCAAGACGTTGGACCAAGGCCATGCCCTCGACGTGGCCCTCTTGGCTGCATCTTCCGACGGCCTGGTTGTCTCTGTCGGCCTGGATCGCTGGATACGTGTCTGGAACGTGCCTCATGGTGGCGTGAACTACGCTTTGAGAAAACGCGACGCGCTCTCCGACGACCCCTTCCCAGTTCTTCTCACCATCGACGACGACTCGACATGGCTTGCCATCTTGTCGTACGATAATGTGATGCTATGGAACCTGGAGACCAAGGAATGGGGCCCGTCCATTGCTCTCGATTTATTTGGACAGAAGCCGGAAGCCTTCTTCTTCATGCCCCGCCAAAAGACTGATTTGACTCACTCGCTCGTCGTGGTTCGACGCAATGGCACGCTCACTGAGCTGTGGGTCGATACGGGCGAAATGCTGGATTCCCCCATTTGTAATAGTCCGCTCTTGTCCGCGGTCTACATCCAACCGCTGCATTCACCAGCAATAGGACCATCCAGTTCCGACTGCGTGGCTATCATCACAGTCTCACAGAATGGCTGTGTCCACCGCGCCACTCCCACCCATCGCGGGTGGATCTCCGAGGAAGTCAAGCAACAGACTGACAATGAGGAGCACGCTCACTCTGTCGTTACTTTGCCGCTCTTTTCGGCCTACTTGGTCGTCAGACCACACTCGGTGGACGTGGTCGACCTTACCACGTCTGAGACGCTTCACACCTTTGTGTCCCACTTGCAGATTAAGCCACGCTCGTTGCGGTGTATTTCTTCGACGAGGAGGCATTCCAAACGAAGCTCTCCAAAGCTGAGCTACTTCAGCCTCATATATACGTGTGCCGATTCAGGGAACTGTGTCATTCAGACCTATTTGCCAAAGGAGGACGATGGATCTATCTTGTTCTCACAGGACGACCTGTCAGACACGTCGTCAACAGATGGTAGACCTAGCTGTATGTGGCACGAGGCGCGGCAGACCATCGAAGAGGTGCCTAACCCCTGCCTTTGGGAGGTTCTACCTAATGGATGCGTTATTGGTGTCCGACAAACGGCAATCCTTGATCAGCGTAGCGGCGGAAAACGCAACACCACAACAGGCTCGGATGCGGTTATGAACAAAACCAACAGTGTCCGTCGCCGGAGACTCAATGCATCCACATGCCCCACGTCGGCCACTTCTCCGCCCAGGTCGTCCCAAAGAAAACCAGATTACTCTAACGGACGGGACAGCTGGGAGGCCTGGTCCATTTGCAGTGTTGTCGACTCGGCCAAAAGCATAATTGACACAGTTCCGGGAAGTAGCAACAACGGCGCCGGATCGGCTTCCACCAGGACGGCAGCTACGGCCACGACCACTAGCACTACCAACGCGAGTAGAGACAAGAACTACATGACGCATCCGCTGGCCGTGGATGAGGGCGAGCTGCTGGTTACAGAACCTGGGCCGATTGCCTGTGTGGGCGCCGGCACAATTGCGCTGGGACTTGGCACGGCCATCAAGGTCATCACGATGGGCCACGAGCGGTTCGGCAGCCCGGCCGAGATGCTTGAAGCGGCAGCTGGGCAGATGATGGAGACCAGCAGCGTGGCCAACCGACGACGCAAGAATCGGTCGATTCAGAAAGCGACTGTGGCATAGGCATAGTTTTGGGGCGCTTTTGGGCTGGCGTTTAAAAAGGGAAGTTTATGCCAAAAGTCTGAGGCATTTGGGCGGCAGGAGAACTGGCAGCGCGACTTTCTTGCATATTGTAATTGTACGATTTGATACCACTGTTTATGATGACGACTTACAGCATTATGTTACTTTTTGGATACAGTTCTTGGATGGCGGGTGTGTTACTGAGTGAGCGGAAAGCTTCGATGCTGGCTGACAATGCACACAGAAACTTTTCGCGACAGAGATGTTGACGTCGCTAGCACTACAACTGACGATGAAGATTCTACCTGAATAGGCAAGGACAGGACGCGAGTCAGAAGACATTTTAGGCGAAACCAACGGCCTGTCAACATCCGATGCCGACTATCGACTGGAACCCAAAGTCAGCGCTGACTCGTTTGTCAGGGGTCCAGGTTGCGTCGTGCCGGTCCTCGTGGGCCTGGCCAATTATCTTACAGCGGAAGTTGTTAACCCAATGCTCCACCAGTCTCCAACTTCCTGGTTAGACTGCGGGGGACACGGCACACCAGGAGGACCAGCCATTACTCTTTGGCGAAGGCGGTGGGCCGTATTTACGTTTTGTGGTGTGAGGTGGGAGGATCATCGAGGTACATTGGCGACAGGTTCAACTCAAATTTGAGGGACAGAAGACGAGGCGAAGCATGAATCGACGACTTAAGAAATCGAGCAGTCGACAGGCAAAACAGGACGAAAACTAAATACAACGGCACATCACCACGACCATGATCTATCAGTCGCCATTTCCGGCGCCGCCGACGCCGCGGGATGTGTCGATTTCGCAGTTTCTGGTGCGCACCAACCCCGACGACGTGCCGGCTGACAAGCCGATTATCTGCGACTTTGAGAACCCGAGCCACAAGTTGACGTATGGCGCACTGCGGACGCGGGCGGCGCAGGGTGCGGCCACGCTCCGCAAGGCACACGGCATGAGGGAGGGCGACGTGGTGTGTCTGTTTGGGCAGAACTCGGTCAAATGGATGTTGTTGTGCCACTGTGTACTCTGGGGCGGCGGTTGTTTTGCGGCGATCAACGCACTGGCGACGCCGTACGAGCTGGTGCACTACTTTTCGATTGCCAAGCCGAGCATCGTTGCGGTAGACGCGGCGCTCCTCTCGAAAGTGCAAAAGGCGCTGGCAGACGCTCCCAAGTCACCGAGCAGTGTCACACCAAGAATCATCATTATTGAAGACGGACAACACGGTCAGTTGTCGGCACCCTTGGCAGCTCTACCGAAGTTCCCGCGCGACTTCATCCGGTTCCAGAACCAGTCGGTAGCAGCGTACGATCTGGGCGGGCGCGACAACAGCACCGTCATGGCCGGCATGTGCTTCAGCTCGGGCACGTCCGGCAAGCCCAAGGGCGTGATGCTGTCGCACCACACGCTCATCGCGCAGCTGCTGAGCTCGCGCGCGACCAACCCGTTTCTCAACAATGCCCACATCAACGAAGTGTTTTACCCACCGTTCAGCCACATTTACGGCATGGTGGCGTGCGTGCTGTTCTCGGCGTGGGTCGGGCACTACGTGGTGGCGATGAAACGGTTTGACTTCCTGCCGTACCTGCAGCGGTGTGCCGACATTCGGGCGTCGGTGCTGCGGCTGGTGCCGGCAACGGCGACCCGCATGACCAAGGACCCGGCCGTGCGGGCGCTGGACCTGACGAGCGTGCGCACGGTCATGGTGGCGGGCGCGGCGCTGTCGTCGGACACGGTGCGCATGCTGCAGCGGGACCTGCTGGACCCGCAGGCGGTGGTGCTCAATGGGTACGGCATGACGGAGGTGACCATTGCGATGCTGCGCGAGACGCAGAGCCACCGTGCGGGCAGCCTGGGGCGGATTGCGGCGGGTACGGAGATGCGGATCGTCGACGACGCATTCCAGGACGTGCCGCGTGGCACGGACGGGCAGTGTCTGGTGCGCGGGCCGACGCTGTTTATGGGCTACAAGGACAACGTGGCTGAGACAGAGGGCTCGTTCTACACGGACCCCGTGACGGGCGACCGGTGGTTCTGCACGGGTGACGTGGTGCAGATGGACGACGACGGGTTTTTGTGGATGACGGGCCGCAAGAAGGAACTGATCAAGTTCCGGGGCAACCAGGTGCCGCCGGCCGAGCTCGAGGCGATTTTGCTGGAGCACCCCCTGGTGACGGACGCAGGCGTGTGCGGCGTGTTTGACAAGGCGCTGGACACGGAAGTGCCCGTGGGTGCGGTGACTCTGGCCTCGTCGGTGGCGGTCGCGGATCGACCGGCCGTTCTCAAGGAGGTTCGGGCGTTTCTGGACGACAGGGTGTCGCCGTACAAGAAGCTGCGGGGCGGCCTGTTCCATCTGGATACACTGCCCAAGGGCACGACGGGCAAGCTGCAGCGGCGAGACATTCCGGCTGCTCTTGCGGCGGTGCAAGACAAGGCGAAGTTGTAAGGGGAGGGGATGGGGGGGGGTGAGAATGTGTAGATAGCACCGAATTGTGTGCAAATGTGGTGGAGCGTTTATAGAGAGAGCGGGTTTCTGTCTATGTCTGGTTTTATTTTATTTACGTGTTCATCGCCAGTTTACTTATTTCTTGTCTTTGCATGACACGACTTTGGGCAGTTTACGCATTTGTCTGTTGCAGTAGCGGCGGATATACGACTCCGGTTGACGAGGAGTTACCTGCTCCAAAATCGCCGATGCACCCAACTTACACTTTTCCTTGACACGCAGCACAACATACTCCTTTCCTTTCGAACACACGCTTAACAAACACGACTCCACCACCATGCAGCACGCCACAGACGCGGACATGGCCGCTCGGGCGCGCGCCTTTGTGCAGCAGCAGGCGGATGAGGCAGCCAGCAAAAGCACAACCGAGACGTGGTACTGCATCACGGCCTGCGCATTTGCGGCCTGCAACCAGGGCGGCTTCGTGGGCGACGTGTACAAGGCCGCCATTGCCTCCAAAGACTTGGACGACGTCGCCCACCAGCAGCTGGTGCTCCGGCGCATCAAGGAATCCTTGCTCAAGACGAGCGTCATCTTCGGCATCCCGCGCACCATCAACGCCTTCCGCGCGCTCGTCCGGGCACTGCCATCCCCGGCGGCCAACGAGGTCGCGTCGGTCCGCAGTCACATTGAGCGCCCCGCCGACACCGACGCGCGCGGCATTGCGTACATGCGCAACATTTTCCGGGCGGACCTCGACCCCTTCCTGGACACCATGGACCAATACTGGCCGGACCTGCGCACACTCGTGGTGACGACCATCTACGGGTACTATCAGTCGGACACGAGCGTGCTGGGCGCTGTGGAGACGAGCCAGCTCAACATTGCGACGCTGGTGCCCATGGATGTGACGGCCGAGGTGGCGTGGCACATGCGCGGCGTGATCCGCAACGGGGGCACACGGGACGACCTGGACTATGCCTTTGCGACGGCTATGGCGGTGTGCGAGATCTGCGATGTGCGCCTCAAGAACATGATGCCGCGGCCGGAGGATGTCATTAACGAGGAGCGGTTGTTTTAGAGGCGCGGTGCCGTCGTGGACAAACATGGGCAGCATCAAGTACATTCTGTTTAGTTTTATCCTTAGTTTATGATTTTCTTGCGTTTCCTTTTTTCGATTCAAATTATGCATGGATATCTTCGTCCTCCGCCGACTTAGCAAATCCACCCGCCGTCGACGCAGATGGCCGTGCCCGACACATACGTCGACTCGTCGCTCAGCAGATACGCAATCAGGTGGGCCACCTCCTCGGGCCGTCCCGCGCGGCCCAGCGCGTTCTCGTGCGTGCTCGACAACACACTCTGCCCCGTGTGGGTGGTCGAGCCGCTGGCCGTGACAATCTCGCGCGCCTTGTGGTTCATGGGCGTGTCGATGGGGCCCGGGCAGATGCAGTTGACGCGCACGCCGCGGTAGCCAAACTCCTTGCAGGCCGACCGCGTCAGTCCGACCACCGCGTGTTTGCTCGCCGAGTACGCCGCGTTCTTGGCCCGGCCCGTCACACCCGCAATCGACGACGCGTTGACAATGCTGCCGCCGTCGGCGACCACGCGCGTCTGCGCCTTGAGGCAGTGCATGAGTCCTGTGGTGTTGACACCCAGAACAAAGTCCCACTGCTCGAGGTCCTGGTCCGCCAGCGTGTGGATGCCAATGTCCTTGGGGATCACACCGGCCATGTTGGCGGCGCCGTCGAGCCGGCCAAACTTTTGCGTGGTCGCGTCGATCCACGCCTGCACCTGGTCGTACTTGCGCACATCCACGACCTGCGTCAGCACGTTGTCGGCGCCCGCGGTGGCGCACAGCTCCGCGGCGGCCTTGTCGAGGCCCGCCTGCGAGACATCGGCGAGGGACAGCTTGGCGCCCCGGGCGGCGGCGAGCTGGGCAAACGCCAGGCCAATGCCCGAGGCAGCGCCGGTGACGGCAATGACCTTGTCCTGGAGTTGTTGAGGCGACATTGTGTGTGTGTGGGCGTCTGTGCGGGTGTGGTGATGATGTAAGTTGACGGAACAATTCAGAGAGAAATCAAGACACTCAACGGGATAGTGTCTAAAATGGTTTGTCGTCAAAACAAAACGACAAGGAAACAATCATAGAACGAAGACAATAGCATAGTCATCCACTTGGGCCGCCGGGCAGCCGGGACAGCTGAATCATTTATACGACCTGGCTGCCACTCCGGGACTCGTCTGGAAATGGTGTTGGAGAAAGAGCTCATGGGCACCCTCCAGTGTTGTAGAAAAGTGACATAGTGACCAAAGAGAGGGGAAGGTCAAATAGAAGGGCCCATGAGCATTCGGCAAGCCAACAAGGCCAGGAGGTTTGGTTTCCGGAGCTCCAACGCTAGTTGGAGACTTGCAGGGAAGGAGGAGAACTGACTCGCCTTCGGTCTTGACTGACTTAGTGTCTGTTGGTGTCTGCAGGCGATCGACCGACTGAAAACTGACCAATCGAATGTTACTTCGGGGTAAGACATCCGTTGTCGGGCGCGTTGGACTACTTTGAAGTATTTTTGCTGTCATTCTGTCTGTATTCTCTTCTTCGAAATTTCCGAACTCCGTATTTGCTGTATTTTCTATATTTGCTGTTTTTATTCAAACAACTTGTACGCCCGCTAGGCCTACAGGTGGCCGTTCTCGATAAACTTCTTGGGCACGGGCACGTACTTGGCACGCAGATACTCGCACAGGTTCTTGGCCAGCGTGTCCAGCCCGGAGCCCGAGTTGTAGCCCCGGTCCAGGTGGTCCTTTAGCAGAAAGTGCACCGCCCGGATGTTGCCCATCTCGAACCGGTCAATGCGTCCGCCGCCGTACTCCTTGGCGCCCAGCAGCGCCTTGAACGTGTCGATCGTCAAGAACGACCGCAGCCAGTCCCACTGCTCGGCCGTCGGCACGTAGAACCCGACGTTGGCGTCCGACGCCTTGTCGCCCGACCGGCCCAGCGCCACCCAGCCGAGCGGCACCTCGACGGTCTCGCCAAACGTCGACAGGGCCACCGGGTTGCGCGTGTCGTACGACGCCTGGGCGCCGTACGTCTGCGTCTGCGGCGGCAGCGATATGTCCACGGGCGTGCTGCGCGTGGCCGCGTCGCCAAACAGCAGGTGCACGCGGTGGCGGCACGCCGACTGCGGCACGAGGGTGACAAAGTACTCGTAGTAGCTCTTGGCCGTCGACTGCCGCAGGTCGTTGGGCCGCGACACGCCGGGGCACGACTGCAGCACCGTCTCGTAGAGCTTGCGCGCGAACCCGTACGGCAGGCTGGGGTCGAACAGCGCCGCATCCTTGGCCTGCGCAAAGATGCGGAAGTCCACCGTGGCAATCTCCTGGTTGGCCGGGTTGGCCGGCGACGTGCCGTGCACGTGGAACTTGAGCAGCGAGAACTGGCCGATGAGCTCCTCGCCGATGGCGTGCCGCGCCTGCTCCTCCATCCAACGGCACTTTTCCTCAATGTCCAGCCCGACCAGGTAAAAGTGCCACTCGGCCTGGTAGCCGCCGTGTGCCGTCACACCGCAGCGTGTCGTGGGCGGTGGAGGGTGGCCTGTGATGCCGCTGACGTGCACGAGGTCGTCGGCCAGCTGAGCGAGCGAAATGTTGTGCAGGTCCGCCACCACGTCCGAGTTGTAGTAGAGCGGCCCCGAGATCTCGTAGACCAGCTGGGCCGTCACTGTCTCTGTGTTGACCACGCCGTTGGTGTTCTTTTCCTTTGCAATGTCAAACTCGCCGCTGGCGTGCACGCGCGCGATCGGGAAGCCCAGGTTCAGATGCTTCTGGGCCGCCATCAGCTCCTTGAATCGGCTGTAGTAGCCGCCCGTCACAAACGCCGAGCACTCGATTATGTGGCCCGCAATCAGCGCGCCCGCCAGCTGGTCCAGGTCGCTCGCCGTCCACCCGTGCCACCACGCTGCCACGCCAATCGTCGGCGCCGCGTCCGACACCCGCCCGCAGATCACAATGTCGGCGCCCCGCCGCAGCGCCTCGGCAATGCCCAGGCTGCCCAGGTACGCCTGCGCGCAGATTGGCTCGTGGCCCCATTCGGCCAGTGTCTTGCCGTCCGTCAGACTCTTGAACTCGGACTTGCCGTCCGCGGCCATCTCGAGGAACGCCGCCGTCACGTCGTCGCCCTCGACCCACGCCACCTTGAGATCCAGCCCGGCTTTCTGGACCATGTCCACCACCACCTCGGCGAGCAGTTCCGTGTCGCTGGCACCGGCGTTGACCGCGAGCTTGGTGCCGTTGCGTGCGAGGTCGTGGATCGCCGGCTCGAAGCACTGCAGGAATGTGCTGGCGTACTGCGCCGTCTTCATGCGTTCTTCGAGGGGCAGCTTCTTGTTGTTGTTGTCGTCGAGCCCGTCTGCGCCTTTTTGGCGGGCCTTGCCGGCGCCGTATCCCGTCATGACATTCTCCGAGAGCCAGTCGCCGACCACGGCATCAACGTCGGGGTCGCGGGCCAGCCGGCCGATAGCCGCCACGCGGTCCGTGAAACCACCCGAGGCGCCGCCGATGCGGACGGGGCGCTTTACTGCTGTTGCCATGTTGTCGAGTTGTTGTGTAAGAACGTCAAACCAATAGTAGTAACGATACTCAAAAGAACGTGCTAGTTATCCAAATGATTGCCAATAAATTCGTAATTCTTTTTCCTTTTGATCGTTGACCTCGTCTACTTCATGCCCGTATTTCATGTCCCATTCTGACAGTACATTAGGATAATGTCAAGTCCAAAAAAAAAAAAAATGAACAACAACCGTAGGACCCTCACATATACCTCATCTTGCCTCGATGCATAATGCTGCTCGTCATCGCTGTCCACAACAGCTAGTGCGCCGTGTCAGCGTGAGGAGGCGTAGTTAATGTTGACAATGGAAGCCGGCGCCAGGCGCGTCTTTCCCCAGGCTGCCGCCCTAGAGTCCACTAACACGCCACTAAAGAAGTGACGACACACTTGGGGACCAAAGAAAACTATCGCGAATGTGGAAAGTGCGGGGCCCCAATCTCCAAATGGGCCATCCCGGCGGTTCCCAGTAGGCCCCGGCGATGAATCA
Organism: Sporothrix globosa; assembly: GCA_001630435.1. Lineage (NCBI taxonomy): Eukaryota > Fungi > Ascomycota > Sordariomycetes > Ophiostomatales > Ophiostomataceae > Sporothrix > Sporothrix globosa. Next base: position 799,508 of record LVYW01000008.1, on the reverse strand, counting down.
GTTCGACAGCGGTGATCCAGCGCCTCGGAGAAACAAGTCCGCCCAGGCCAGGACCTCCTCATCCTCGTCCCCTGGGTAGTCTGGATACATGAGTCGCTAGAACCGTGCACCCCTCTCCCGGCATCCTTTCCAAAGCGGTTGTCAAATGACCACAAGCTCTTGGCCAATTGCCGGCAGGAACCGATATTCGGAGACGGCCACGAGACAGTCATGTTCGCGTGTGGTTGCAGAGGTTTTGTCAGTTGATCAAGTCCTTTACATTGGGAGTGGCTGAAACTCCAAAGACCATAACAAAATGGTTCTAAATGATGAGGACAGTGGCATCGGCGTGGAGTATGTGTGTTTGTGCCGGTTTTGTTAGATGGTTTGAGAATATGTTCGCAGGTGCTCAACTGCGTCCGCCTCATGGCATTGGCTCCTTTTGACCATGGGAATCACGGTCGATGAGGTCGCCAATGTCCGGATACCGGTCCCGGAATGCCTTGCCGACTTCCCAGTTGCCAAGCTGCCGGATGTGCTCCTCGTAGACCGGGTTGATTGTAACGTCCTTGTCCGGTGCCACCGCTCTGAGCAGCACATGGGTCGGGTCGTACGGCCAGCGGATGCTAAAGCTGGTGCTGTAGACAGCAGCGAAATGGTCTAGTGTAATTTCCGGGTGGGAAATCAGGTAGTTGCGCACAGCAGGCCACGGGATGCGGTCGATCCAGGCGGCGTGGGGCGTGGTGATTTGGGTGCGTGTTGGCCGGAGCCAGGTCGGCAAGAGGTCCCAACTCGGCTTGTCCAGCAGCACCATCCACTTGAGGAGGGAACACATGATGTAGAAGACGGCCACCTGTTTGGGCAGCGTGTCAATCTCAAAGTAGCTGCGCACAATGTCGCCGACAATGTCGCTGATGGCATCGCAGGTGCGCCTGTCTTTTTCGAGCAGGGAGCACAAGTTGGGTTTCAATCCAAAGGCCAGGGCGCCGTTCACCGACCGCTGGTGCACCTTGGACGTGATAAACCCTTGCAGGATCTGGTCGCTGAGGCACGTGGGCGGGCCGTCGACCGGCGGGATCTCCCATGGCTTCTTGATGACCTCGGGCAGCGCGGCCGTGACCGCCCCTGACTGTCCTGACACGGATGTCCCATCGTCCGGTGGCGACACACAGCTGCCAATGGAGCTCGACGTGCCCGGAGCACCGCCTGCTAATGCCGAGGCTGCAGCAGCAGCCGAGGCGGCAGCGGCGGCGGCAGCTGTGGCTGCCGGATCGTTGGTTAGGTCAACACTTCGCGGTTGTGAGCCCATCAGACTGAGCTGTAGGGCGGCGTTTTGGGTGCGCAGCTGCGAGTTTTCGGTCTCGAGCATGCGCATGCGCGAGTTGAGCAGGTTGACATCGCGGGCACGGTCGCTGAGCATCTGGGTCAAGTAGGCGACCTGCTCGTTGAGGTTAAAGATGGTCCACTTCGTCCGGTCGCGCATGGCCTGCTGGGACTTGCGGTCGCGTGCCCGCTTGCGCTGCAGCTCGATCTCCTTGGCCGACAGTTTCGAGCTGCCGGGTGTTGTGCCCGGCACTTGGTCAGAATTGTCGGTGTTGTTTGTGAGGTGGTTGGTGGTCTTGTTATTTTGTGCGGTAGAAGAGTTGCCGGCCGTGGGCGTATCGAGCACCGATGAAACGGACGCTGGCGAGGTTGTGGATGCGACGGAGCCGGGAGATGTTGCAGCGACAGACGACACACTGGACGGGCCGCCCACACACATGCCCAAGTTTGGCGGTGATGGCGCGGTGCCGGCCATGGGCTGTAGCACCGAGTAGCCCACGAGTGAGGCACCTGGGATGCCAGCAGAGGACGTGGCCATGATTCACCAGACCCAGTGCTAGGTAGTCTGGACGGCCTGCCTGACTGGGATAAAAGAAGGTGTGGTCAGGGGATGAAAGGCTGGTAACCGACGAGTCAGCTGCCCAGGCCCGGTATCTTGGTGTCCTTCTGCGATATTGGGAGCCGAAACCTAACAACGTCGCAGACCTATAGGTGAAATGATTCAACAATGCAATAGCGACCGGCAGAAAGTTGACCTAGGGTGGTCAGCCAAAGAAATGGATAAGACGCGCCTGCCCGGTTCGCTGGATCGCCCCTAATGATTTATTCTTGGACGAAGATGTCGATATGTGGCCATCGACAGTTGTATCAGTCGCAACAACGTAGTCTGGGTGGTGGCGTGCGGTGAATCAGTAGAGTTGGTCAGAAGTGGAGATGGGAAGGTTTGGAATGAAGGGGGAAGAAACGGCAGCAAAAGATAGGGGCATACTGGATGAATCGAGAAAGACGTATCGAAGGGAAGGAGCTGAGGAGAAAAGAAATAAAAGCGAAGCCCATGGCAGTTTCCCAAAAATGGTGGATTGAGGTGTTCTTTCCCAAGACTGGTTTTGGTGCTTCCTTTTCTCTCCACACCATTGGGGAGGAAACGCGTTTGGGAAAGCACGATTGGATGGCTCTGGCCCGGTCAGCCATGAGGAGAGCCGAGCTGTAGTTGAGATGAACCAACGTTCTGGTGTGCTCTGGGGGAATTCCGGGGTTGGTAGCACTTGCCCCAAGGGGAAGCAGGGGTGAAGGAAGGCCTGTCCCTTTTGGGGCACAAAAGGCGCTGTCATGTGTGCTGCCTTGGCACTCGGATGGGCTAAGAGAAGACGTTGGCTCTAAGCTGCACGTTGGTTTTTGGAACCAACATGTCATGCCACAATTGTATTCAAAAAGAAAACCTTACTCTCATGTATATTGAGGCGTCTGAAACAGGCCAATTGGCTTCAAACACTGTGATGAAAGACGTCAACGAGGAAGCGATGGGTGGTGAGCTACGATGATGCTCTTTTTGTGTAAACGACCGACACAGCTGGCAATGTGTGAGTTTTAAAACTAGACATCAAAATACCCTCACCAGGAATGAGCGACGGGCTTCGTCGCATGAGCCTCCCTTTCAAATAAAAAAGGCTTGTACTACCGTCTTTCACTACATGTTTCCATTGCTCAATGGTCGTTCTTTCCATCTGAGCTTTTGTTCATTGTCGACACCAGACTCCAGTGGTTTGTTCTGCCCTTCCCCGGAACCAGATTAGCGCTTTGACAGTGGAAAAAGAGCCAGCTGGAGCGGGGTACACCAGCTTAGGCGTCTAAACAGTGGGTTTCGGGAGAGCCATATGGGGGTAATGCGGGGAGCTTCTGGGCGGAGGGTGCCATGAGCGGAAGTTGGCGACAGCAGCCAAACTGTCGCCAATGCTAGTATGAGTTGTAAAGGGAGCAAAACAGACTGGGGGCCAACAGGTGCATGATGCGTTGGTAGGAAACACTTTTCAGCACAGAAATGCGGTGCAGAATGGGAGATGAGGATGTAATAAGCTGTATTGTCAACTTCTGTGATACGTATATCTCTGCGTGGAATTAAGTGCTGAGTTTTGATCGGTCAATTGACCACGAAATGATGCGTATTATTGTTATTATGAAGAAATCAAAGTGGTGGAGAAACACTCCGAAACCTGAGAGGGACGGCGTCGGTGAAGCATGGGGAATGCCGCATACAATCTGGAGCTGCGATCGAGACGAGGTGCAGTGTACGTCGTGAGGGCATCTTAAATTAGAGCTGAAAATTTAAGTACAATGAAACATGTGTCCAAGTGCTTTTGAGCAGCACGAATCTACGCAGCATAATACAAACTACGTCCAAAACGTGGCAAAGGGATGAAGGGATGGATTTCACCCACGTGGAGTCCACATGATAACCAGGCTCGCCAGGCTACCAGATTGCAAACTGATGAGAGTGATCTGCACTGGCGTCATCTTGACGGATTATCACCTTAAATCGACAACGGCGTTCGATGAAACCGTGGGGAAACATGGGATACATCGACGGAGTATGGTTGCGATGAAAGACACCGCTGAGGGAAGGTGGAGGAAGAACTTGTGACGGTAACAGCAAAACTTGAATAAGTCACCGCCAGAACGGACGCTGCAAATCTAGCGTTACGCAAATCAAAACCGACTGTCCTGCTTGATACCTCTGATTCTTTCCCCAATCTCCAAACGTCGCTCTTGGTTCATTTCATGATCGAATGGAATCTTGTCTTGCTTCACCGCATTGGTTTGCAGAATATTATTCTATTGGGACTATGTACGGATGTCGTCAGACATGGCTAAAGCTGCTGCTCATGCAAGAAAATAAAAAAAGTAGATGACAATGACAAAAATAAAAAGCAACATTTGGTACAGTTTCGGGTTTCGGTCTGGAAGAGGACTGGCAACGAAGAGACAAAGAGCGCCCGTCTACAGCCGGCTCGCCTTCCACTGGGGCGCGCGCTTCTCGCTGAAGGCAGCCAGGCCCTCGAGGATGTTCTCGCCCTTTTGCAGCTCGGCAAACTCGCGCTCCAGGGTAATCTCGACGGCGCGCTCGACGGGCGCCGTCTCCCAGCCCTGGCGGATGCCCGCGCGCGAGCAGATGATGGCGTCCGGGCTGTGCTGGGCAATGGCCTCGGCGTAGCGCACGGCCTCGGCGACGACCTGGTCCTTGGGCACGACCTTGTTGACGACGCCCCAGGCCTGCATCTCCTGGGCCGACACGTTGCGGCCCGTCAGGGCCATTTCGGTGGCGCGCTGCAGGCCGACGGTGCGGATGAGACGCGGCAGGGCGCCGCCAATGGCGGCAATGCCGCGCTTGACCTCGGGCAGGGCAAAGTAGGCGTCGTCGGCGGCGACCACCAGGTCGCAGTTGACGATAAACTCGCAGCCACCGCCCATGGCCAGGCCGTTGACGGCGGCAATGACGGGCTTCTTGCCGAGACGGCGCGACAGCGGCTTGAAGGCAGGGGCGTTGCCCATGCGCTTGCTGGGGTCGGCATCCGGGGCCATGGAGCGGTTCCACTCCTTGAGATCCGCGCCGGCCGAGAAGGCACGGCCGGTGCCGGTGATGATGGCGACGCTGAGGTTGGGCTCGTCGTCGAACCATTTCCAGACCTCGTTCATCTCGATCTGGCCAATGGTAGGCATGGCGTTGAGGTCGCGAGGGCGGTCCATGCGGACGAGGAGGACGCGGGGCGCTGGGAAGGAGAGCTTGAGGAAGACGGGGGTCGCCGGCGGTGGCGTGGTCGTAGGATAGGACGCCATTGTGTGAGGTGGTGTGGAGGTGAGGTCGTTGAGGGAGGAAGATGGCATGCGAGAATGTAAAGAGTAAGAGGAGAAGAGGTTGCGACAGTGCGGGCCGCAGACGTTGATACCGATGTCACAAGCCCGATCGAGGAATTAAAGAAGTGAAATGACAAGACAAACAAAGAAGAAAAAGGCAGCTTTGGACACGTCAATCGGGGAGTGCAGAGCGTGCGGGTGGAAATGATGTAGAGCAAGGACAACTCAACCGTTCACCACCATGGCAGCTCAGCTTGTGACGATGCGATGTGTGGGCGCTGGCTGGTCGGTTGTGGTTGTATTGCGCCGTCTGCAAGGAAGGAACGCAGAACGGTGGATGATGAACAGGTTACCCAGAATAGCAAGGCCTGGAAGAACCCCAATCCCCAAGCCGTGGAAGGTGAACCGGCAAGACCCACCTAGCCTGTATTCTGTCGCCCCGCTGAGGAGCTGGTGGACCAGGTCCCTTCTTTCCTAGAAAATGCCCCGAAGTGACTAGTCCAGTCCACTGAGAGGCAGGCGCGGAAATTGATACACGCGCTGTGATGAATCATTTTCTCGATTACTTTTGGGGATTTTGGAAGAGATTTTGGGGTCAATATGTTTGGGCATGACCCACCAATATGCTTTCCATTTGTTTTCTGTGTTCATTTTTTTCTCGTGCATTGCTTTCCCCTCACGAAGCATCAACGGACAATCGGTGCTTGTCGGTTCGACGGTCGATAGCGGGGACGGTGCTAACGGCTCGACGGTAATTTATAGGGGCATTGCCAGATACAGTAAGATTTATGACATTGGATGCTGTACTTCCGGCGTATCTGCTACTAGTATCATCTCCTGAATTTCTTCGTCTTTTTTCAATCGGACTCTACGGTTCCGACCCCGTTGACATCTGTCACCAACACCACTTTGTTGAAGCTGATGTTGGCGAAGTGTGATTTATTGCCGGTTTACAGCGCCCAACAGCTAATTGCCTAATGCGGTAATCGATTCGTTATCGACCATCAGGGACTGAACTGACAGCCCATCTTCAACTTTGCGACAGGCCGAATTGTCCGCATGCCACTGTCCAGTTTGTTCTGTGCAATGTCTTGCGTGATGTCTCTTGAATTGGATTGATCTTGCTTCTTGTCCAAAGCAATACGCTGCATTCACATGGTCCTATCTAGTCGTAACAGTAATATGTACATGATTGTTGCTTCTTCTTCTGCCAGCTCGTCTCCGCTTACAGCCGGCTCTTCTCCTGCTTGATCTTGGCGTAGCCATTGGACAGGGCCACGCGGCCGTCCTCGACAACGACCGTCTCAAAGGCAATGTTGTCGTAGCTCCCCTCACTGCCCACCACCCACATGCGCGTCTCCAGCTGGTCGCCCGGGTAGACGACGCTCTTGAAGCGGGCGCCAAACGACTTGAAGCGCGCCGGGTCCGAGTTGCCGAGCTCGCGCAGCACGCCGTGCGCGGCAATGTTCCACGTGCCGAGGCCCTGCATGATGGCGCCCTTGAAGCCGCCACCGCGGCCAAACGCGTCGTCGGCGTGCAGCGGGTTGTAGTCGCCGCAGAGGCGGTAGAGCAGGGCCGTCTCCTTGGTGGTCTGGAAGCGCGCGACGGCGTCGGGCTGGCGGTCCTGGGGCATGGTGATGGGGACCTTGGCCGGGCCGCGGGGGCCGCCGTAGCCGCCCTGCTTGATGCCAAAGGCCATGGACGTCATTTTGACGTACACGGTCCCCGTCTTGGCGTCGAGCAGCGTGTACTCGTTGTCGGCAATCATGTTGCCGCCCTTGTCGTAGACGCCAAGGACCTTTTGGTGGATCTCGAGGTCGAGGCCGTCGGAGCTCACGGGCAGCGGGCGCACAATCTCGATGCCGCGCTCGCCGTCGACCGAGTTCTGGACGTCAAACGGCGGCACGCCGGGGACGTCGGCGGAGATCATCTTCTTGACAAAGTCAAAGACGTCCTGGTCGGTCTGCTTGAAGCCCAGGTTGATGGGGAACGTCGGGAAGGCGGCAAACTTGGGGTGCAGCTCGTACAGGAAGTGCAGCTCGTCTGCCTGGACGCCAATGGCGTTGGCAAAGAGCAGGACGTCGCGACGGTTGTAGCTGCACTTGATGACAGGGTACTTGTAACCAACGGCCTTGCGGAAGTCGACGTTGTCATAGCGCCCGGAGGCGTTCTTGACAGGCTTGTCAGACATTGTGAGGGTGGACGAGGCTGTGGGAGGTGAGAGAGAACAAGGAAGAGGAAAGAGGACGATTGAGAGATTGTATGGCGATGTGGAAAAGAAAGACGAGAGAACTATAAACGAAGATGAGTGGCTTCACATGGCAGAGGATGGAGCTTTATGCATCCTAGTATTGCAGACTCTACGAGCTATGTCGTATACCAGTGGGTACCGAGGGCGGGTGACGGCCGAACAGAAAAAGAAAAGAAATGCATACGAATGTTGAGAACATCGGCGCTGATGTCGCCGAAGGCCACTGTAACGCTACCTCGCTACAGCGACAGGGGCTGACAGACCCGTACTGGTCCTGGCACCTAGCGAGGCATGGCCCACCGCCTGTGGCAATGACCGAGGCAGTTGCCACCGAGCAGTGTTTTTGGGTCCTTCAGGGGTTGCTTACAGGTCAACTGAACACACTAAGAGTCTTGCAGCCGTGGGGGAAGCCATCACAGTCACGATTGGCATGTACTTCAATTCATCGATCTTGTTTGCAGCTCAACGTACAAGTGATCTCTTCCTCACTTTCTACCCTCTGGAGCATACGTCCTTCCCACCGCAGTATACGCCGCCGTCCGCCGTGCGTCTTCGGCTGCCACCAGCTCGACCGGCAGAGCCACGTGACGCGACCGCATAAACTCGCCGACGCTCTTGCCGAATCCGTCGACAATGCAGCTGCTGCTCACGCCGTCCTGCAGCAGGCCGCGCACCAAAATGTGCACGGCGCGCAGCTTGGGGAACTCGCAGCGCTCAATCTTGTAATCGGGCCGCCAGTCGTCGCCCAACAGCGCCTGCGCACGCTCGCTCGTCAGGAACGCCTGGAGCCACGGGTAGGCGGCATCGTCGCGCACCCAGAAGCCAATGTTGGCGTTGCCACCCTTGTCGCCGGACCGAGCAAAGGCGAGATCGCCGAAGGGGCGGATGACCGTGTCCTTGAAGTCTGGCATGGTGACCGTCGGCCCGTAATTGGGCTGGACGGCGGCCTTGTCGGCACACAGAGCGGCATCCCTCGCGGGCACGTCAACGACGGTTGCCACGCCGGCCTTGGCGCCGCCGTCCGGCATCACGTGCACCTGCAATGGGACCAGTGACTGGCTGACGAGCGCCGGGAAGTAGCGCACGTACGGCTTGGGCGCCAGTGTGCGCCAGTCCATGGCCGCGTGCATGCCGCAGTACCCCTGGAGGCCATTGAAAAAGATGGCCTGCCCCATCTGGGCCAGCGCGTCCTTGTTGGCCGACTGCGCAAAGAAGCGGATCATGACCGTTGCGGCCGCCTGCGATGTAGGATCCGGCGGCGACGTGCCGTACCGCTCGATGCTGAACACGGAGAAGTCCTCGGGTCGGATCCGCTGCAGCACGCCCGACTTCATCTGCTGGAACTTGGCCTCGGTGTCGAGCCCAACGGCAAACGTGGCCAGCTCGGCCTGGTAGCCGCCAAGAAGACAAACAGCGACCTTGGTGGTGGGCGGCGGTGCGGTACCACGAACACCCGTGATGCGCACACGGTCCTCGCCGACTTGGGTAACCGCAATGGACTCCATGTGCAGCGTCACGTCCGGGTTGAGGTAGTAGGGGCCTTGGATCTCGTACAGCAGCTGCGCCGTCACCGTGTCTATGGTGACGGCACCGCCCGTGCCTGGGTTTTTGGTGACGACAAAGCTGCCGTCGGCGTTAATCTCGACAATCGGGAACCCCAAGTCAAAGATCTCGGCGAACTCGTACACGCCGGCAAAGTTGCCGCCCGTCGACATGGGCCCGCACTCAATGACGTGGCCGGCAATGAGGCTGCCCGCCAGCGCATCGTAGTCGCTGCCCGCGTCCCAGCCGTGCCACCACGACGCCAGGCCCATCACGGGGCTCGCATCCGTGCACCGGCCGCACACCACAACGTCCGCGCCCGCCTGCAGCGCCGCCACCACACCTGCCTGGCCCGTGTACGCATTGGCCGTCAGCATGTTCGCGATGTCTTCGGGGCCCAGCGAGACGCCAGGGAGGTCGAGGTGCTGGATGTCGGCATCCAGTTGGCCTGCGCGCACTTGCTGGGTGACGTTGTCGCCCGTCACCCATGCAATGCGCACCGACGTGATGCCCAGGCTGCGGAAGTACGTGTCCGCCGCCTCGGCCAGGGCCTGCGGGTTGAGTGCGCCGCCGTCGTGCACCACCTTGATCTTCTTCTCTGCCAGCAGCCGTGCCGCGTCGCCGTTGTGCCAGGCGAGCTGCTGGAGAAAGTTGGGCTCGTAGCCCGACAACGGATCGGTTTGCTGGTCAATGGCGCGCCAGGCAATGTTGAACTCGGCCAGGTAGTCGGCCGTGATGGCGTCGATGCCGCCGGCCAGGGCGAGCCGGTAGATCTGGTCGATCCCGTCGCCGATGGCACCCGAGCAGTTGGCAATACGAATGGCGCGTTTCATTTTGGGGAGCTATGTGTACAGGACGTGATGCTGTATGCCCGTAGATTGTAAGGTTGCAGAGCTTCTTTTTGTGAATCCGTTCAAAGATCGATGCCACCATGTTTATATCAACCTCTAGGTCGTCGTGTTGATATCAAACCCCGCATTCACGGGCGACCCCGTGGCCGGCGATCGGGCTCTACAAGGGCCGCCTGACTCGGTAGGGGTGTCATAGACTTTGTGTTCGGAATACATTCAAGCACGAGCGAGGCCTGTCTGCTACACCGGATCTGTATCACCGGCGGGGAGGGGGACGTTGTGTAGAGCAATGACTTGCACGCCAAAAGAGGAAATTGCTGGAACAGGAAAACACCCTTGGGCAGCATGGTCTGCATGGGCAGGCAGGGAGGCCACGGGTCTACCACGGGGACGGTGCGCACAGGGCACATCTACACCACTGGCAACTGCCATAGCTGCCCCAAGATCGCTGCCAACGAGCCCCAGTGCCGAGGGTCTGGATATGGAAATGCACTGACCAAGATTGTCCGGCAACAACTCAATTGAATTACTGCTCACCACGAACACAACTAAAACGCACGGCTGAAGGTTCTTGGCCATCGACCTAGTCGGCAATTCGCCGGTCTTTACTGTATCACGAACCAGTTTCTGGGGAACCTTTTCCGGGGCAAAGTCGTTAAGGCCAAAGATCGTGTAGCGATTGAGTTTACAGCTCAACCCTTCTTGCCAAGGCTAGGCTTGCCGTCCATAAAGAGGCGGCAAGGAAAGACGCCAATGAAGCGTCAAGCCACCGAATGCAAGGGCGGGAAGAAAGCGCAATGGGTGCGGAGACGATGGCGATTTGGGGTCCATAAATGGTATCCAGAACGGCTGCCCAGGACGGGTTCTTTCCCCAAACTGATTCATTGCGCAGGAAAAGGTTTATCCGCCCCTCCTTCACACCACAGACAGGGCTGCCTGCCGCGCTAAGCACTAGCTCTTGCTTGGCTTTGATTTTAATTCTGCTGTTGCTGTTGCACGGAGTGCTGTCCTCATGCTCCCTGGCTCCTTCCCTCTCCCATTTTCGTTGTCTCCTCTTTACGGAAGGAGGCCCTGCTTTCTTGCTTCTGTTACCCACTGCGGAGAACGATACGACATCACCATTGCTGCATCTGTCTTACGGGATTCGCTGGAATTGATTTAGTGCGTGGCAGCATGGGTGAGACGGAGAGAGACGACGGAGGTAAGGACCTCGCAAAACGTGCTGCCAACGTGCAACGAGCCTCTGCGAGATGCTTGCCCACAGAAGATGGACTCCGTGTGGCGGTCTCTCCACCCGCCGCTCCTGCCCCCTCAGAGTACGCCTGCCGTTGATGCCGGCCGCGACTTCCCTCGCGCCTTTCCCACCCTCTTTTTTCCTGTCTCCTTCCACCGTCGATGCTAACCACCCACTCGCTCCTGCCTAGTCCGCCTCTGCACACGCTGTGCGGAAACGGGTAAGTCTTGCGTGCAGTCGTAGCCACTTGCCCAGCCGGCGCCCACGCCTTCCCCCGTCGTTTCCCTCTTTTTAGCTTCCCGTCGTTCGCTCCTTCCCATAGCGCCATCTGGGTGGGCATCACGTTTGAGAAAGAACCCGGCCCCATTGTCTCCATTTTGTTGAATGTCTCCTCATCTTGGCTTTCTCATCGACGTCCATCTCTCTTTATGTAAATCCACCACGCGTGTCTTGTTTCCGCTCATCCCATACTCCAAATACCCTGCTCATACTCCGTATCTGCCGACCCACGGAGCGTATCGTCGTCAGCGCCCCGACTAGACCGGGGTTACGAGGATCTCAGCCCCCCGGTTCGCTCTTGTTTTTATTTTATTTTAATTATTATTCTCGCACAGCTGGGGTCTAGCACGCCGTCGCTCGTTAGGTCCCTCGCTCTTGGGTCCTGCTGTTGTGTTGCCTCTCGATCAGAAACCTGGTGCGCAGCGTGCTTATGTGGGTTTATCAGAGGTGACCCTGCCTTGCCGAGCTTGCCTTTGACCCTGTCGATTTTTTTCGATACTATTTTTTGCTGGGTATTTCTCCTCCTTATGTGACGGCCGTCTCCAACAAATCGAGACTTTGAGACTTGGGACGAATTCGGATTGCAGCTCGCCATCGGGCCCTTCTTTTAGGAATTTCCCATCGCACTCACTCTCACCTTTTTTGGGACGCATGTCCTCCATCTTCCTGGAGATCGTCTTTACATCTTTTGGCCCTTCTTCTTGAACTTATCTTCCCAGTTTTGGAGAGTGCGTGTCTGATGATCACATCGAGAGAAGCCGGATCACTGTCTTGTCTTTGAGCGTTGGAAAGTTCAGCTTTATTTTTACCTTCTATCTAGGCGGTTGGCATCGTCAATTTTGCTTGATTCTTCTCTTTTTCTTGTTCTCTTTTTGCCTCGTTCTCTTTCTTTTTTGTCGTCGCCCTGCACTAGCCGCCTCTCGCCACAATGCGCATCTACTCCTCCGGGACGATCGACGTTCCTTACGATGTCAACCTCACAGAGCTCCTCCACACAACCGGGCGGCCCCTGCCCGAATCGCATCTGATTGCCGCCGACAACCTGACAAACCGCAGCATATCCCTCGGCGAGCTGCGCGACCGGGCCGGCCGTCTTGCGCGTGGTCTGCACGACAACCTCGTCCCCGAGGATCAGGCCCGCTGGGCCATTATCCTGCCCAACAGCGTCGACTTCCTCGAGCTCTTCCACGCCATTCTGTGGACCGGCGGTATCGTGGCCCCCATCAACTGGGCTCTGAAGGACACCGAGATCGGCCACGGCCTCGCCGTCAGCCGCCCGACCTACATTGTCGCCTACGGCGCCATCCTAGACACCGTCAACCGGGCCATCCGGGTCGCCGAGCGCGCGCTTGAAGAGGCCGGCACGCCCTGGACCACGCGGCCCATTGTGTTGACCGCCGTCACGCCCCGGCCCGGTCTGATGCACCTGGACCGCGATTTCCTGGCGCCGGTCGGCCACCGCCTGCCCGTCCCGCACCACAAGGACACGTCGTCGCGCGTGGCCACGATCCACCTGTCGTCCGGCACCACCGGCAAGCCCAAGGGCGTCGAGCTGACCCACCGCAACTACGTGGCCAACGTGCTGCAGCTGTTCAAGCACGACCCGGAGCAGTTCCACGCGGGCGTGCGCACGGTCGCCATCACGCCCTGGGCGCACATTGGCATGACCACGATGCCGCTCTTCAATGCGCCCTACATGGGCCTGTTCCACCACGCCATGCCCCAGTACAACTTTGACCAATTTGCCGCCATTGTCGACTCGTGCAAGGCCACCACATTCCAGGGCCCGCCTAGTATCGTGCTGCAACTGGCGCGCTCCGACATCTACGACCGCTACGACTTTTCGCACGCCGAGACCATGACGGTGGGCGGCGCCAACTTCAAGCCGGACGTGCTGGAGCCGCTGCTCAAGAAGGCTCCCTGGAAGCTCGTGCAGGTCTACGGCATGACCGAGGCCGCGGGCTACGTGGCCTTCCAGAAGCTCAAGGAGGACGTGCCCGAGGGCTTCGTGGGCTACCTGCTGCCCGGCATTGAGGCGTGCCTCAAGAAGCCGGGTACCGACGAGGACGTGGCCGAGGGCGACGCTGGCGAGCTGTGGCTGCGCGGACCCAACATTACGCGCGGCTACCTGTTCAACTCGGACGCCACGCGCTCGGCGTTCCCGGCACCCGGCTGGTACAACACGGGCGACGTGTGCAAGATTGACACGTTGGGCCGCATCAGCATCGTCGGCCGCACCAAGGAGCTCATCAAGTACAAGGGCTTCCAGGTGTCGCCGGCCGAGCTCGAGTCGTACATCAACTCGCACCCGGCCGTGTCCGAGGGCGGCGTGGCGGCGACGTGGGACGAGAGCCAGCTGACGGAGCTGCCTACGGCGTGGGTGGTGCTGACCGAGGAGGCGGCGCGGACGCCGGCCACGGCCAAAGCAGCCCTCAAGGACATCCACGCGAGCATCGACAGCCAGGTCAGCGGCTACAAGAAGCTGCGGGGCGGCGTCTGGCAGATTGCGGCACTGCCCAAGAACCCGACCGGCAAGATCCTGCGCAAGCAGATGGAGCAGATGCGCGACGGGCCGTGCTCGCTGGACAAGCCGATTTCGAAGCTGTAGACTGTATGTTGTTTGTGGTGTCGACTCCTTGATCAGTAACACGAAAATTCAGTGTCTTGGATACCTCTGTACATAGTCATAGATTGCTAGCTTTCTTGTCATATTTTGTCATATTTCCTTTCTTATGATCACCTCCCTCTGGTAATGAAACATGTCCTCTGCATCCCGTCGTTCATATTGAAAAGCCTTTTCTTTTAATGCAAGAGAAAGCCTCTCAACTTATCTTGGCGCTTGTGTTTGTTGGACGCTTGGGCACCCCACAAATTCTCCAATTCTCCGCCCGAAGAGACAAGCTGTGCCTGGACATGATCAAGCGCAGACTGTAGGAGGCGTGGTGTCCGGCAAAACATCCCCGAATCCACGGACTGAGTGGAGTTTGGCCTGGTCTACCCCGGACTAGGCCCCTCGTCTCGTCTCCCCTCTGGTTGTGTTTGTCCTCTCCCATCTCTGGGAAGGCCGTATAAGACTGTACTTGTCCCCTGGAGGGATTGAATCCCTTTCTTTTGATGTCTTTTGGTCCTTTTGTCCTACTTCACACCCTCCACAGACCAATCTACACTTACAATCATTAACCGTCATCATGCCGAAGCTTGTGTTTGCCATCCTGCCCACCGTTGGCGGCAAGGTCCGCGATGAGGTTCGTAGTCTCGTCTACTGTGCACGTTATTTGCTCCCCAACTCACTAACCTCCCCAGTACATTGCCAAGCTGGCCGCCACGTCGGCCTACTCCAAGGCCCACGAGCCCGGCGTCCTCACGTACTCCGTCTGCCTGCCCCGCGACGAGGCCGACCAAAAGACCATTTACATGCTCGAGGCCTACGCCGACCAGGCCGCCTTTGACGCCCACATGCAGACCGACCTCGTCAAGAACATGATTGCGTGGATGGGCGGGCCCACGCCGGTGCTAGAGGGCGCGCCCACCGTCCTCGAGCTCGACGTGGTCGACGACGCTGACAAGTTTGGCCTCTTTGCGCGCCCCGCGGGCGTGGCGGCCGCCGCCGACCCGTACATTGTCGTGGGCGCGCTCTCGTACAAGGACGCCGCACTGGTCGACAAGTCGCTGGCGTACTGGGCCGACGTGGTGGCGACGACCAAGGCGGACGAGCCGGGCTCGCTGGTATACGCGCTGGCGCGCAGTGTGGCGGAGCCGGCCAAGCTGTATACGTTGGAGGCGTATGAGAGCAAGGACTACCTGTGGGAAACACATGCCAAGAGCGCGGCGGTGCAGAAGAATGTCGCTGACACCAAGGACTGGCGGGCCGGGTTGACGCACTACTTTGTGAAGCAGGTGCAGGGCTTCCTGGTGCGGTTCTAGATGTACGCATGGCTCTGGTATCATCATTCCGCCTTGTCGACCCTGATTTGTTGACAAATTGTACATAGATAATGGGTCAAATGAATCAATAAGTTCCAAGAAACGTTATGGGATTCTGTTTAGTTCGGGGTGGCGGTCCTGTAGGACTTCTGGGTGTGCTGAAGAGAGTTTCCGCCATTGTCGTCTTGGTTGGTGTTCATAGTGCGCTACGCATAGAGCACCACGGCTGGCATAACCGCGTCAAGAGGAGGACTGAATCATTAGACGCCAGGAGAATAATTTACCGGCGCGGGAGATAGGCACTGACGCATTTGTGGCAGGCGTTGTGCAGATGTTGGTGTTGTCAAGCAATTGGAGAATTGCGGGTATCAGCGTCAATACACGGCAGCTGTCAGTTGTGCTGCCGTCAGTCAAGGGCTGTGGCTGATGGACGAAATGAATAATGGGAGTATTAATGTTAATAAAAATAAACGAGGTCGGCTGGACAGGACATGCCGAAACCAATACCCAGCCGCGTCTAGACGAGGCTGTTGTCGCCAGCCTCGCGCGGCTCAAAAGGTCTTGATCGGCGGAGTTCTGGCCTGGATTGGTTCGCCGTGGGTCTCGAATATGAACTTTGTTTGTCGGTTCGGTTCGTCATTATGTCGTTATCGTCACGTCGCCAATGCATGGCTGCCTCGTGGCTTGCGGGTCAGGGCGGGAATTGAGATGATGCGCATAATTGCGTACGACGCATGTCGCACATGTAAACTGGCTGCAACCTTCCTCCGGTCACTGAAACGGAAATGATGGTCAATTTGGTCGTCAGGGAGAAGAAACCCAGAATCCCTCAAAAAAAGAAATAAATAAATAAATAAAAGGAAGAAAGCAAAAACGAAAAACGATAAAAGAGAAACGAGGCGATAAAGAAATCATTTGCAGCGCCCTTCTACGATTGCAGTCCGACGCATCTCATAAGTGGAAAATTAGCTGGGCGGCAGAACACTGGATGTCGTCTTGACAAAGTGCCGGTTTGTAAAAACGAGCGCAGAAGGACGGCAAATTCTCCACCATACCTGCCGGCACCGGCCGATGTCATTTAGCGGGAAGGGCCAAACCAGCGCGGCAAATGAACAATTAACCGACACGGCAATCGTGAATTTGCCCTTTTCGGACAGCCAGTTCAAAAGCCGATGTGGAAGTGCAAAGGCCGGCGAAGAAAAGTACGGCAGGAGCGAAAGCCTCACAAGCGCACACAAGGAAGGCACCTACGACGTGCTCACCGCAACACAGAACTGACACACCTAAGAGGAAAGAACCCAGGCGATGCTACTGGTGATGAACGTCGACATATTTGTATCTTGTACAATGATCAACCGGTCGGTTTACTAGTAGGCAATTTCGATCTCAAAGCAGTATGCGTGAAGTCTATCGGGCAGCAATCGCCCGAATCAACGGCAACCCAAGTACGACGCACTGTGGCTCGACTCGTGCCTTCCTTCTGTAAAGTAACGCGAGGTAGCGAGCTTCTCACGGAGCCCCTTGAGGGCCCCAGAATGGGAAAGAACTAGGGTCAAAAACGCCAACTGGACCGCGCCAGCCAATTGCACCTGCCCCGCCTTTCGCAACTGCCTTCTCAACGGCGAATGTCCGGCATCGCTCGATTGGCTCCGATTCGAGAGAGCTGCAACGAGTCTCCTTCAAATAACGACACCATCCAGGTTCTTCGTCTCATTCTCTCTCGTTTTCTTCTGTTTCTCGCTGTTTTATTACACGACGCCCCCGATTCCCATGCTTCTTTCTCGCGTTGTCCCCCGCATCCCGAACATTTTCCGCGCATTGCGTTCCGCCCCGGCCATTTCTTCGGCGACGTTCTACCGACCCCTTTTCAGTCCGGTTTTCACTCCCGCAGCAATAAGGACAATTCTAGGAACGAGAGCGTTCTCTTCTACAGCCATTGCCGCCGCCATGAAGCTCCTCTACCCCACCTCCCTCAAGCTCGACGTGCAGAGCCTCGAGGGCTTCTCCGTCGAGCTGTATCCCTACGACGTCACCAAGCCGTTCCCCGACGAGCATGTCGACGCCGAGGTGCTCGTGACGTGGACCAACACGGCCGCCAACTTGAAGGACGGTGCCCAGCGCCTGACCAAGCTGCGCTGGATCCAGTCGCTGGCCGCGGGCCCCAACGACGTGCTCAACGCCGGCTTTGATGTCTCCAAGATTGCCGTGACGACCGGTTCGGGCCTGCACGACCACACCGTCGCCGAGCACACGCTGGGCCTGCTGCTGGTGGCGGCACGCCGTTTCGACGAGATGCGCGACTACCAGCTGCAGGGCAAGTGGCCGGGCCACCTGGGCGGCGCGCAGCCCGACCGCCCGGCCGGCAAGTTCACGACGCTGCGCGACGCCAACGTCGTTGTGTGGGGCTTTGGCAACATCGCCAAGCGGCTGACGCCGCTGCTGGTGGCGCTGGGTGCGAACGTCAAGGGCGTGGCGCGCTCGGCGGGCGTGCGCGACGGCATCGAGGTGGTCGGCGAGGACCAGCTGCCGGCCGTGCTCCCCACGACGGACGCCCTCGTGATGATCCTGCCCGGCAGCGACTCGACGCGCAACGCGCTGAGTGCCGAGCGCATCAAGCTGCTGCCCGCGCACGCGTGGGTTGTCAACGTGGGCCGCGGCACGAGCATCGACGAGGCGGCGCTGGCAGCGGCGCTCAACGAGGGCCGGCTGGGCGGTGCGGCGCTGGACGTGTTTGCGACAGAGCCCTTGCCCGAGGCAAGCGAGCTGTGGAAGGCCAAGAACCTGGTTGTGTCGCCGCACGCGGCGGGCGGCCGGCCGCAGGACGCAGAGGCCCTGATTGCCGATAACCTGCGGCGGTTCCGGGCCGGGCAGCCGCTGAAGAATGTGATATAGACGATGGACGGCGTGAGTATATAGACAAAAGGACAAAATGACAAAATGACAAAACATATACATTACGATTGGATACATTACAGACTACATGGTATGAATTAGCGATGGCCGAGTGGAACACTCAGACTATGACAGGACAGCCAACAGCATTCCCGCGACGACAAGCGACCGCAACGCCCAAGCTCCCCGTACACCGTTCTTGGAAGTGCCCGCCGACGCTGACGCCGACGCCGATGCGGTCCCAGACACAAAGCATCCCGTCGCCGTACCCGCAGGCACTGTGCTCAGGACCTGCAGCGGCACCGACGCCGACGACGCCGACGCCGCCGCCACGAGCCAGTCCGACGGGATAGCCACGACACCGTCCACCCCCTCAATCCCCGCGCACGCATTCGCACATGCGGCCGTGCTCGCGCTCTCGCTCGTCAGGTTGGTAGACTCGCCAAACAGCCGCGAAAAGCAGTTGTCGACGCACGACAGGCTGCCACACGGCACATACGCAGCAGGAGCGTGCACGGTCGAGAACAGCTGGCTGCGGCCGGTGGCGTTGGCCAGCCTGAACTCCGGCGACGTTGGCGACGACGACGATGACGCTCCGCCATAGACAGAGCCATCGGCCTGCAGCACCTGCATGCGCAGGGCGAAGCGACGGCCCGAGCCGTCCACCGACGGCGGCACCGTAAACGGCACGTGCACGTCGGCAAACTGGATGTGGTCGCTGTACACGGTGATGCCGGGGATGTCACAGAGGGGCGTATTTTGTGTGAGATAGCCTATGTCATGTTCAGTATGCGAAGCAACAGAAACGTGTTACAAGTACGGGGCACGCTCTCGACCCTGTACGTACACTCGGACGTCGCGTTCGCCGACAAGGAGGTGGTGTCGCGGCCGGCGACGGCCAGAAACACTTCCAGGGCGCGCACGGCGCTGGTGTCGCCGTTGCCGGATCCACGCAGAGTGCCAGCTGCAATGGTGGCCGTGCTGGGCACGCCAGCCGTGACGGTCGCGGAGACGGCAAAGAAGGCGGATGTGGACGCGGGGGCGGACGAAGAGGTGGACAAGGCGGACAAGGGGGTCGAGGAAACGTATGTAGGCACGGCGTCAGCCATGACTGCGGAGCCCACCAGGAGTGCCAATACAATATGGAACGTAGCGAAGCAATGGAGGCGAGTGCGGAGTCGACAGTGTTCAATTGTGCGCGTCGGGCGATTCGACAACAAACAAGAGATGCTGAAATACAGAACCGCGTCGCAAGCACCACGACGTGCAGTGCTTCCCGCGCCTAATTTCCCGTCGAGTCAGGGTCGCATCGTCCGCTTGTAATTGCGTCGAACCAAGACAGTGCAGAGCTGTGATGACCCCCGGTACAGACGGCATCTCACTGCTCGCCAGTGACAATAGTCCCCACCTTGAGTGAGCGTCAATTGTGACCAAAACTGCAGCACCAGTAGTTGTCATCACAATCCTTGAAAACAAGAGGAATTAAATGGACGAGTTTGGCCGTCACGATGTTTCCATTTTGCGATGCCCAGCAGGAGTGTAAGCAACTCGATCTCTCTGGTTCTGGCGTATGCCTGCATTAAAAGTCAGTAGGGGCTGAGTTGCTGTTGACGGGCCTATCGCTGAGCTCGATCCCAGCCACAATGGATGGTACTGTTTACGGCATGTTTTCGTTGTCGTCTTCCTTTGGAGGCCACTTATCTTTATTCTTATTTTTATTTTTATTTTTCTCCTCTTCTCTTTTCTTTTTCTTACCGTTTTAGTTACACTCTTTTTTATAATTATTATTAAGATACTAATTGGGCAGGTTGTTTTTTTTAACAGTGCTCTGATTTTTCATCTGTTTAATTACGACTCACACTGTTGTTGGCGACCTGTTTATTTCTCTTGCCAAAATGTACACAAAATCCCACTTAAACCTCGATGCTTTCATTTTTATTCTATTCAAAGCATCAAATACGACTTCGACCAACAACAGCTCTGGGACATCTCGAAATAGCATATTGTGAGGCGAGCATAGCAGGCAATCAGTTTCCTCTATTGAAACAAATTCATGAATATTTATCCAAGGATTATCTTAAGACAGCCTAACAACGCAAGGTAGAGGCGGCCGATAATGCAACTACTGGTACTGCCAACATTGTGAAACTAGTATGACGAAATGTTCCATTTTCGAGGTCGACACTGGGCGCTCGAACGGTGGAACGGTTTATGCCCTCAGAAAATGCATAAATCATGTCTTCTCACGGTGCAACTACACGTCCACGAATAGCAATGACTGACGCGAACGGTCCACTAAAGCTGTCTAAACTTGGCAAACCTCGACCTCGCTACCGATTCCCTTTGGAGAGCGCTCCGACGGGCAGGGGAGAGACGGGAAGAGAGAAGGCAGTACACGATCTTGTTGGCCCCCCTTCACTCATCCTATTCACTTGGAGCAGAAACACGGCATTTGATGACTGGCGATGCTTGAAATACTTGGCAGGTTTGATTTTACTGGGGCAGGCGTGTAAGCCGGGAACTTGTATTGTTGAGGAATATCGACGCGTGAAGAACAGCATGATGTGCTCAGTCGTTGTACGAAGGAGGAGCGGGACGTGTGAAGGCGTATTCGAAGGTAACAACGTGACAGCGATTGCTTGTCGAGAGGCGACAAGCAACGATACAGAATCCCGGGATTCAACGAGACGGCTGAACAGTCTTTGTCGAGATTGATTACAAGATCTTGGTATGGATCGAGCTCGTTGCCGAATAAAACTACAATTTGTCGAGCAGCGTACATCAGAAATGGAGAATAGGGAAAGGAGAACGGAAATTGGAGAATAGCGGTCCAAATACCCGACAATCTCTAGCAAAATTAATAATAAAAAATAATCGACACCAAAGCCAACAAAACCGAATGCACGTCGATGAACCTCACCTTGCCATTTTAATATTGCTTTACTGCATATTACTCCCTCTTTGTCCTTTCTATCATATGGTCGCCCATTTGTTGCTGGCAATCGTTTGCCGCCAAGAGAGGTGGCCGCCTTACAGACAGGGGTCAGGTCTGGCTGCGATCGCCTGGAGGGTTTCAAGCCGTTTCAGAGCCTCAACAGGAGCCCCGAAGCCCACACTGTAACCAGGAAAAAGACGTTTCCGAATGGTGCCGTTTGTCCAAAGGCTCCTTTCGCACCTTTCTCGGGTCCGTCGTTGTCTTCTCTGTCCCCTGTCGATCTGCTTCATTGCCTCCTTTCCTTTTTCTTTATGTATTTATGTATTTAGCGCATTCGCATTGGCAGTCGATCAAACACCATTCAACCAAAGTTGTGTCTGCGCCGCCTCTGACACCCACGACGCGAGAGTTCCAGTACGACGTCAAATCAGGATGCACCGAGACAGAGGGCGGCATTCTTTGGGTGCTTGCGATTGGTGTAGCCGACTTTTCTCTGCACTTTAGTGCCCAGTTGGCATTTTCTCAAACTGTCGACGACGCAGGGAAAAGGGGAGTTATAGCATCTAGTATTCATGATGAAGATACAGTGGAAGAGCAAAGAATTGCAACTGACATAGAAAAGGGAAAGGTTGTGACAAAATAGAGAGAAAGAAAGAAATGAAAATGGAGAAATAAGAGCTCGTACGGAGCAGAAAAGAGAAAGAAAGTAAACATACGTACATCATCCGTAGGCAAATACACATTTACCAACAGGAATACCAGCACACTCAAAATACTACCGAAGCTTTAACAAACCACGGCCTACACAAACCCTGTCGTCGTCGTCACTGGTGCACCGTAGTCGAATACTGTTGGCAGTCAAGTTTTGAACCTGTCAGCCAACCTGCCCAAAATAGCCAGGTGAGGCAACCGCTTGCACATTTCTGTACGTCTCCTGGCCTCCTGGCCTCCTGTCCTGGCCTCCTGGTCATGGTCGGCCTCCACCCCAGAGCCGTGGAAAGCACCTGGCCGAACCCTGAGCGACCCTGGTCCGTTTCGAGGAGAACCGAGACGTCTTTTCTGTAGATGCCCTGTTTTGAGTGTCTGTGTGCTGCCGTCTATGCATTTTGTTGTATGCACGTTGTTTGTGTGCGCACTTTATTGAAATAGGCGGTGCTCGCAGTCCAGTCTCTACAGTTTGCACATCTCGTCTCGTCTCTTCTCCCCTCCCCCCTTCTCCCTCTCTCCCTTCTTTCTTTCTCATCTTTTGATCATATACCCGACTATCGACATGATACGAACCGTCTAAACAGCTGTTTTTTGAAAACAGGTTGCCGGTCAACATCTCTTCTTCTTGTCTTCTCTTCCCTTCTCATCATCTCTGGTAGACCTTTTTTCATACGCCTTTGACCTTTTAACTGTTTTCTTTTAATTCTGGTTTCGTTTTTCGTTTTTCATTTTTCGTTGTTCACCTCTCCCGTTATTCGTCGTCATATTTCGTTACTCGTCTTTTACATGTCCTCTCATAATGTATGTTCTACGTGATCTCCTCGGCGGCGTGGCGGGCACTCTCGGCGACTTGGGCGCCGGCGCCGGCGCTCTCGTCTCGGGCCTCTTGCCCGGCGATTCCAGTGCACCGACGAGTTCAGCAGCGGCTGCCGCGGTTTCTGCGGCCGCAACGACGACCAGCGCTGCTACTGCAGCGCCAACCGAAACCGAAGCAGCTACCACAACCGCTGCGGCAGCGACGACAACGGTCGAGCAAAAAACAACTGCGACCGCAGCAGCCACGGCGACGATTGCTGCACCGGGCTCCTCGGGCTCCGATTCTGGTGTCACGGGCAACTCAGCCAACGGCGGCGACGATACGTCCGACACTGGCAGCAGCAACAACAACGGCAATGGCTCCAAGGACAACAATAACAATGGAAATAATGACGGCAACAACAACAACAGCGGTAACGGTAACGGTAATGCCAACGGCAATGGCAACGGCAACGCCAACGGCAACGCCAACAACAACAACAACGATACCAGCAAAGGCGGCGCGGCCGCTACGACATCGGTTACAAGCACCGCTGCTGCTCCGACTGCCGCGGCAACAACGTCCACATCCAACACGGCTGCCCTGCCGACCACCAACGGCGGCGCCATTGTCGTGACGCCGACGACTAGGTAGGCCGTCACCGTTTCTAGCCGCAAAGTATAAGTATATGTGCCTTTTGCTGATAACAATAGCCCCTCTGCCACGCCCACGTCGACGACAACCTCCTTTATTACGAGCAACGCCGTCGTCACCGTATCTGTCGCTCCCTCGAGCAACGCAGGCACCACCACCATGGTCGTCGCCACGACCACGACGACGCCCACCCTGTCCGAGACCCAGCTCCCCATGTCTGCCATCGCCGCGGCGTCCACCTCGACTCTGGGCCTCGCGTCCGACAGCACGTCCTCTGGTGGCATGAGCAAGCCCGCTATGGCCCTGGCCATTACGGCGCCCATTGTCGGCGTGGCACTGGCCGGCCTGGGCATTATGATGTTCCGGCGGCGTGTGTCGCGGCGGCGCAACCGGGACTCGATGCCGTACGACGAGGAGTTTGAGAGTCTCAAGAAAAAGCACGAGGAGAAGTTTGATGTGGGGCACAACTATTAAGGAAGTCGAAAACGAAGACAATGCGAAGCTTTCTCTCTCTCTCTCTCTCTCTCTCTTGACCTTTCTTCCTCTTTTCTCCGTTGGCCTCTCACTCCCTCACGAATTGATTTGATTTCTCCTATTTGCTAGCGGTTGAATTTGTGACTTTTTTATTTACTTCTGCTTTTGTCATTTTCCTCATTTGTTTGGACGAAAAGATGGATATACAAATACATCAGAGCCCTCATAGTCATGCTTCTCCTTTATCAAATACGTCCATCCAACACACTGTCTCCTAACGGGAGGAGCCATATTGCATCTGCACATACCCAGCTAAATAACGAAATCAACTCTTTTCGTTCAATACTGTGACTTTGACGAGAAATCATCTTAACTTTCAGAGCGTATTTTACGCAACCCACGACGCTTTGGCCGCTTTCTCCCGGCAAAAACTCCTGTCGATCCCTCCGACGGGCAGTTACATTGTGGTACTGTTGCAAATGTAAATGTGTGGAAGCCGCGAGATGCAAAGGACTCCCAAGAGATAACACAGCCATCTGTCGATCACCGTCTGAAATAAATTCCATGTGGCATCCTTTATCGACTCTTTACCTCTTCTGTCGTAAGGGCTACTCACTTCATATTATACCCCATCCACCCCACAAAACGGCAGCGGCCCGCTTCTGTTAAATGTACAACAATAATCTTACAACATAATGCGCCGTAAAATGACGCGGGTTAAAGTATCTGAGCTCTGCCGTCTTTTCATGTTCTTTTTCCCGCGTCTGCACGGCCACTTTATCTCTCCGTATTCTTTCATTTCGGACCCGACTGCTTGGAAAGGTGGCTTCGACGAAGACTGATTAATCACGATGGCCAAGTATTGTAGTCTGAGGATGTCGTCAACATCAACTCGAACTAAGCGTGTACGTACGTCGACACCAACATCTACACTCTCCTATTTGAGACCTAACTAGCGGCATTTTTTCCCAACTACACGCCCGGGTAGCACAGTGGTAGCTGCGCCTGCCTAGTAAGCAGGAGGTCCGCGGTTCGATCCCGCGTCTGGGCAACAATATTTTTCTTTTTTTATGTGAGAGATGACATAACAGGTGCTTATGTGCCTCTTCATCATCATCTCCTTTTTTTTATCGCTTCCTCGATATTTTTTTGTCCTTTAAAAATTCCCCTCAGACCGCATCTTCTTTCACCTCCTTCACGTCTCGCATCATCTTCCTCTCCGGATCCCAGCCTTCCGCGGGGATTGTGTATGTCCAGTCCACCCAATTTCCCAGAATTTCGTGCGCCCTGGCAAACAATGGCTTGTCTTGTGCCACCTGCTCTTTGTTTACTGAGGGATGTCGTAAATCGCCTTGCATTACGGCACGCAAAGCTTCCGCGTTTGCATCCAGATCCCCGTGTGAACTGATGCCCGTGATCGTCGATGTCCGCAGACCATGGGCGACACCAGCCTCATGGGCTCGCCATAGCGCGTAACGTAGAGCCACGGCCGCCAAATTCTGATTTTGCGATGCCATGAACTCGGCCAGCCGCCGCGAGGCCTGCCGCAGCCCGGGCGGTGCTGGATGAAAGTCGCCCCGTTTCCCGAGCGGGACGCCTTCTTTGCGCAAGAGGCCAATGCCTAAGGGACTCGAGCTGAAGACGTGCGCGACGCCGGCCGCTCGCAGGCCGGCCAGACCGTCGGGCTGCGTCTCGAGGCGTCCGTTTTGCAGTGTCAGCTGGCCCCACGTCTGGACGACGTCAACCACCGGACCGTCGCCCCCAAAATGGTCGCGCACCAGCTGCGCCCGCCGGCTCAGCAGGTCCAGCCGGTAGCTCGACAGCCCAATGTACCGCACCAGCCCCTCGGCCACGAGGGCACGCAGAGCGCCTACTGCGGTCAGGACGTCTGCGTCCGTGACAGCCTCCATGTCGTGGCAAAAGACGACATCCAGATACGTGGTGCGCAGGCGTGCGAGCGAGCGGCGGACAGACGCGGCCACCGCGGCCGCCGCGTAGTCGTACGTGTCGGCACCTGTCCGCCCGGCCTTGGTCATCAGCACGTAGTCGGCCCGCGTGTATTTTTCGGTAATCAGCGGATCCGCAAGTGCCTGCCCCAGCAGTTGCTCCGAAGGCTCGTAGAGCGGCGCCGTGTCGACCACGCGCAGGCCATGGTCAAATGCCTGGCGGACGATACTGGCAACGGGCAGCGTTTCCGGGTCTGGATGGGTCTGGTAGCTGAAACCAGCGCCGCCGAGGGCGAGACAGGGTAGGGATTGGGAGAAAGCGACGGCAGCAGGGGAGGGAAATGACGACGAAGAGGGCGAGATTGATGTCAGCCGTGCTGTCTGTGCAGGTGTCTGTGCCGTCGTTTGCGAGGCCATTCTGCCTGGTGTCGAGGATGTAGAGCGGCGTTGGCTGACTGACGGAGTGGGCAATATCAAGATCTATGTTCGAGAGTCGAGAGGCCAATTGGGCTCTCAAGAAGCTCTTCAGGCTCGACTTCTTTGCTAATTGCGATCCTGAGACATGCCGCATGAGGTAACCTCGTAAAGTCGACGAGCATTCTCCGAGAAGACGGGCCAAGGTCGGGATGTTAGTCCGTGTCTGGCTGATGATTGGATTGAGTCGAGTCCGTGTCAATTCTGTTGTTGCTGTGAAAAGATGAGTAATCTTCTGTCGAGAGAAAAGAAAGACGGGGAAAGACGCTCTGGAGGATTCACAATCTCGGAAGTCACATGGCATCCACCAGACCTTCTCCGCACTTGCCTCTTTTCTTGTTCTCCCTGTGATGACCCGGAGGAACCATCCTCGTCAGAGCTCTTTCCGAATTATTGGATTATTGTTGTGCTGTGCATTAGCTTGGTTTTGGCCACAAGGACGGCCAGGGGCGCAACCACGGCCGAGAAAGGAAACTGCGTCCGGTGCTGAGGAAAGACCACCCGGCGCCAGCAGCAATCCCCACACAACTCCGCATCACATCGGCGGAGCGTGTTCCGGGGATGATGGCTTTCAATTATGAGAGGAGAGGTAAGACGAGCGAGCGAGCTGTATTTTCGAAGGCTTGGTCTCCCCAAACCGACACTCGAGCGTTTGTTGACCGTCCCGACTGCACGCATGACGACCCGCCATCATTTCCTACGACGCTTTCCTTCTACCAGCGTCTCTACTCATCTCTACGACAGCCATCATGCCTCCTCCACGGATCACAGCCGTGCGAACGTTCCTTGTGGCGCCCGACACGCGCAATCCGGACGCGCCCAAGCCCGGTCAGTGGCTGTACAGCCAGCGCATCGCAAACCCCATGTCCAAGTATCCCAAGTACCGCGACGAGCGCGAGAGCTGGGGCATTGATGTCCTGCGCAACTTTTGTGTCGAAATCGAGGTCACGTCGGGCAGCGACGACGAGACTGCGACGACAGCGACAGGCTTCAGCATCGGCCATGGCGGCTTTGTTGGGTGCTACCTGACGGAGGAGCATTTCAAGCGGTTCCTGCTGGGCGCCGATCCGCGCGACATCCACCGCATCTGGGACCAGATGTACAGCGGCTCGCAGCACTATGGCCGCCGCGGCATCACCATGATGGTCGTGAGCGTCATCGACCTGGCACTCTGGGATCTGCTGGGCAAGCTGCGCGGCGAGCCCGTGTACAAGCTGATTGGCGGCGCCACCAAAGAGTACCTCACGGCGTACTGCACAGGGCCCCATCCGGACGTTGCGCGCGCCCAGGGGTTTTATGGAAGCAAAGTCCCGCTCCCGTACTCGCCGAGCGAGCCGGACAGCGTGCGGCGCAACTACGAGGCGTTGGCGGCGCACCGCGCGAGTGCAGGGCCCGGGTACCCGCTGATGGTGGACTGCTACATGGCCCTGACGATTCCGTATGCCATTCAGCTCATCCGGACGTGCCACGACCTGGACATTGAGTGGTGGGAGGAGGTGCTGAGCCCGGACGACACCGAGGGCTACGCTCTGCTACGACAGGCGCTGCCGCACATCAAGTGGGCAACGGGCGAGCACGAGTACACGCGCTACGGCTACCGCAAGCTCATCGAGTCGCGCTTCTTTGGCGTCCTGCAGCCGGACATCATGTGGTGCGGCGGCCTGACCGAGATGATCCGCATTGCCGCGCACGCCGCCGCATACGGGACGGACGTCGTGCCGCATGGCACCAGCCATTACACGGTGCACTTTTGCATGGCCACGCCCAACGCGTCGCTCATCGAGTACGTCGCGTACGCGCCCGACGGCCGGTCGGTGGCGCCCGTCCATGGCGACTTTTTCGTCAAGGAACCGCTGCCCGATGCCGATGGCCATGTGTGGGCCACGAGCTTTGACAGGCCAGGGTTTGGCCTCGAGGTCAGTCCACACGTGAAGCTGGTTTCGGCCCGGGACCTGTTGAAGCCCTACTATGACATCTTTGGTGAACTGAAAGAGAACCTGCCCAAGCAAAAGACGGAGGCAACGGAGGAGACGGTAGAGATAACACCAACTGCACAATAAATGTCAATAAATGTCAATAAATTTACATGGTAGTCAGACAATCTATTTGCATTGTCTAGTAGCCCTCCTCCCGTTGGATCTGGTTGATGAGCTCGCGTCCGTCGTGCAGCCGCCTTAGGTTCTCGTCCAGGATCTCGACCGTCCGCGGCATGTACTCGTCCGACACGCCCGATATATGCGGCGTGACGATGGCATTGCGCGCCGTCCACAGTGGGTGCCCCGTGGGCAACGGCTCTGGGTCTGTCACGTCCAGCGCGGCACCCAGCAGCGTGCCGTCGTTGAGTGCCGCCACCAGTGCATCTGTCTGCACAATGTCGCCGCGCGCCACATTGATCAGGTAGCACCCGCGCAGCTTGGCCAGCTGTGGCGCGCCCAGCGCACCGCGCGTCTTGTCCGTCGACGGCAGGGCCACCACGAGCACGTCGACGGTGCCGCGCAGCGTGTCCAAGACCTCGTCGAGGTCGCCGTGGTGCCATTCGGCCGGCAGCGCGCCCGCCGGGTCGCCCGTGTGGGCCGGCGTAAACGTCGTACTCGCTCGTTCTGGTGGTGTCGTCTTGGCATGCAGCGTGTACGCCACCACACGCATCCCGCACGCCGACAGAATGCGCGCCGTGTGCCGCGCAATCGCGCCGTACCCGAGAAACGCGACTGTCTTGCCCAGCAGGTCCCCCCGGGTCGTGTAGTCCGCCGCCCGCCACATCTGCTCGGCCTGCCACCCCAGCAGCCGCGGCAGCTGCCGGTAATGCGCCAGCAGCATGCCCACCACCCACTCGGCAATCTGCGGCGCATGCACGCCGCTGTTGCGCGTCCACTGGATGGAGCGGTCGTGCAGCAAGGGCGCGTGCAGAGCCTGGTTGATACCGCCGCTGTACAGGTACACCCACTTGAGGCGGGGACACTGGGTGCGGCTGGCGACAAACAGCGAGTGTGTCAGGTGGACGGTCGTGCGGGCCCAGACATCCGACGGGATGGTGGCCTCGTCGCCGGCGCCAGCATTGTAGTGTACGACTTCGAGGCCCGGCTGCAGCGCCTTGAGACGAGCGTAGCTGTCTGGGAAGGCGTCAAAGGGGATGGTGATGAGGAGGACCTCGTGTGGTGGCGACGAGTCTGCCATGGTTGGGTACGGGCGGTGTGTCAAGGAAAAGTGAGTGTGGATTGTAGAAGTACCTCTGTCGTTGGCAAGGGGAAAAGCGAAACATCGATATCAGTTCTCGCTTTTGACTTTTGGTCGATTTCAGGTTATTTTGGAGATGGTTTATCTTTCCCAGAAAGTAGCCTCCGCCATCAGGTTCGTCGCTTCCCCGCGAAGTCCCCGAACTGGGCCCCATGCCTTCCTAAGTGGACAACGCCAGCCATTTTGTGTTAGTCAACTAGCTTCTTTCCCAATCAGGCAATCCACCCCGGCTACAACCATTGGCAGGCACGTTCCAAGTTGATGAACCAGCTCCTGCTTACTCTTGACATTGCACTCAGGAAGAACGAAATGTCGAACGGCACTGGGATACTTCAGAGTGTTTCTGTATCTCTATCAAAGCTGACGTGTTGCGTTTCCCCGGAAAGTCGACGTTCAGGCGGTCTTACGAACTGTAAAAAACGTCCAACATCCTAATGGTTCTCATTGAACGTACAAAAGGCCGTCAACTTTACCGACTCTGACAGTCCCCGATTTCTCAGTCACGTTAACATAAACGAATAAACGAATACGCAAATACATAACACCTTTGTAATGACTGTCGAAGTCGAACAGCCTCTCTACGTCAACGACGGTCCCCTGGAGCCGTCCGACCACGCACCGCTCGTGCCGTCGGATCCGGCCACTGTGCCGCTCGAGGAGCTGCGCCGCCGCCTGCGTGACGACGGCTACCTCTTCTTGAAGGGCCTTCTGCCACGCGAGGATGTGCTCGCCGCCCGCCGTGCCTACTTTTCATATTTGGCCCCCAGCGGTGTCCTCAAGCCGGGGTCCGATCCGGCCGACGGCATCTTTGACGCGACCAGAGACAATGCCGAGTTTCCGGGCATTGGCGTCGGCCGCCTCGAAGACATGGCGCCCCAAGCCCGCGAGTTTGTGACGCGTGCCCTCGACGCGCATGCCCAGCCGTGGTACAAGGAGGCGCTCTGCAAGCACCCTGTGCTGCTGGCGTTTATGGCGCGTTTCACGGGCTGGGGCCCGGCGAACACGCTGCCGCTGGAGCGCACGCTGCTGCGCAACAACATCCCCCGGGCCAAGGCGATTGGCGTGCACTACGACCAGATCTTCCTGCGCCACGGCGAGCCGACGAGCGTCACGGTGTGGGTGCCCATGGGCGACATCGCCCTGCGGGGCGGCGGTCTCATCTACCTGGAGGGGGGCCATGTCTTGGGCCGCCAGTACGAGGACGCGTTTACCGAAAAGGCCGCGGCGTCGGGCCTCGCCCCGGACGAGGCCAAGTCGGCGTTCAACCGCAACATGCTCGCGAGCGGCGTGCTGACCGACGGCCCCGCGGCCTTTGGGCGGGACCAAGGGCGGCGGTGGCTCGTCACCAACTACGAGGCGGGCGACGTGGTGCTGCACACGCCGTACATGATCCACGCATCGACCATCAACCACGACCCGAACCAGGTGATCCGGCTGGCGACGGACCTGCGGTTTGTCGACTCGTCGAAGCCCTGGGATGAAGTGAGTACAAAGTCGTCTGAGGGCTTTTCTTCTGGTTCCACACTACATACTAACGCACAACAGCGGTGGGCAGACCAGTTCCGTCTTGGAGATGGTCTGTGATGCAATGAGAGACGAGATAGATCGGAGATGGCAGTGTCACAAGAATACTTTAGTGAACCGCCTAATTTAGATTCACGCCGCTGAATTACTTCATCTCATATTAATCGTTTTTAGTTATATTGCTTTGACTTTGCTTATTCGACCCTTTTGAGTAATTGCCTTTGGTACAGGCGTCACGTCCACCCCCACTGCTCACGCAGATGTGCTTGCATTGCGGCGGTCGGCCAGGCGAGCTCGCGATCTGTAGTCACGAGAATGCTATAGAGGGCCTGCTGCTCCCGCCGATCGGTAAACAGGTCGCCGCAGATGGCAATGGCAATGCACGCCGTGAACATGGACGGCACACAGTGCTTGTTGGACAGTGTGATGCCGCACAGGCTGCGGACATGGTCCTGGATGGCAGCGTTGGTCGACTTGGTCGATTCCGCGGCCCTTGGACCGAGGTGTGGCCGTCGCGGGTCGTGTGCGGCCAGCAAGATCTGCGTCAGCAAATAGTGTTGCCGCGCGGCGACATGGCAGTCGTTGAGCAGCATGATTGTCGGGAAGACGTTGTTTGGCGTTGGTGGCCGGTACAGCAGGGGCTCATACGACAGCGGCACAGTGCTGACCCACTGCTGCGCACGCCAGGCGAGGTCGTCCCACGAGCCCAGTGGTGTTGTTGGTGTTGTTGGTGTTGTTGTCGTTGTCTCTGCATCGCCCTTGTCTTCGCCATAGCAATAGGTGAGTACTTCAGCGCACAGCACAAACATGTGGAACGCCCGCGTCCAGTCGTCGTCGCCGGGAGACGAAGAGGAGGACGATGCGGGTTGCGACGACGACGCCCTCAGAGAATGGTCCGCCCGCACGTACTCGCGCAGCAGCTGGACCGGCCGTTGTGTCCGAAACGATATGACAATCTCCTGGCGCAGGGCCACGCGGAAGACGGCTTGGCGAATGGGCGACGACTGCGCGTACTCATGAAGCCGTACAAATGTGTGCGTGCCCATCAGATGGTTTTCCATATCTTGGCCTGCAGTTGTGAGCATGTATTCCTGGGGTAGCCGTACATCGCACATGGTGCTTGAATGCTTGCAAGGGACTTGCTGGCGTACCCATGATCTCTTCATAGAGACGCAAAATGACTGTTGCCGCATACAGGCGCTCATCAAGGGCCGCACTTGCATCGTTGAGCAGCGGGATCAGCAGCTTCAGGCATGTCCGATGGTAGCTATCGGCGAGGGTCGACATTTCGTCGTGTTCTCCCTCGCATCCACTCTTCAACAAACCGAGATGCCGCGACGACACAGCAAAGATCGCGTTGAGAAGTGGCGGCGACGATGCGGCACACTGGACGACACTGTTCGCAAATGTATTTTGAGGATCGCCGTAGTCAAACTAGTCCCCTCAACACGGCAACATATTCACATTAGTTGATGAACCTCACTTTCTGATAAGACGGGGGCCGCCCACACGAGGGACCTACCCATGATGACAGGTCGGTCACAAAGTGGTGCAGGAGTGTTGCCTCGTGGTCGTTTTCGAGCGGCCATTGTCGTTGCAGGAGAAGGTGCTGATGAGGAGATGCCAGTTGGTTTGGCACAGCTGTGGGGGCCAGGACGAAAGAGACACTCGGGGACGAGTATTCGGCTCCACTGCCACCGGAGCCGGCTGGGGAGGGTCCATGGCTCTGTTGGTCGCGGCGTCCAAACAGCCATAACCGGTTGTTGTCCGGTGCCGTCACGTCCTGGCAGCCATGGGCTGGTGCTCGAAGCTGGACAGGGACAGGTACGGCAGGCAAAGACACAGACACGTCGACTGAATCTTCCTCATCAAAGGACACTCTCAGAGGCGACTGCGACTCAGGCGACAGTGGTGCGAGTCCCTGTGCTGGACGTGATGGTGAAAACACCTCCGACTCTTCTTCGTCTTCGTCTTCGTCTTCGGCAGCCAGACCCGGCACATACTCAAAAACAAAGGCGACTGCGGTGTTGGAATGTGTCAAAATAAAACAATCATGCCAAGGGAGGAGGGAGGAGCTGTACTCACCCTCTCTCGGCGGCGTCAACCAGACCTGGTCGTCGGCAAAACCAAATTCGGCCTTGCTGGCCTTACTGGCCTCCCGCCGACGGGAAACTTGGCTGCTTCGAGCTGTGCTGCGCCTGGTCGCACGGGTCGTCGGGTCGTCCGCCTCCACTGCCGAAACGTTGCTGTAGCGAAACGGCAGCGGCTTGCCCCGGGTACAGGCAGCGCCCAGCATTGCACAGCGGCCGCACGTGGGCAGTTGGGCGTCACCTCGAGCGGATGTTAGCTGATGTGAAGTCGGAATTTCCTGTTTAGGAACTGTCTACTTTGTCTTCTTGTCTCTGCGCCCTGTCGTTGACTTACATCGTGCATGGGCAGCTCGACATCCTTCACTGTTGATTTGATGTTGTGGGTCAACGAACAGTACAATGCAGAGGCCGCAAGGGCCAAGCCCAGATACGGCTCGGAGATCAACTCACCAACTCTGCAGTTTTCGCCGCTGTGGTCGGTGGGCCATGGATTTTGTCGGGGTTTTCGTTCTTTCCGCTCGAGGTCCTTCTGCTTTTTTTTTCTTATCTTTTCTCCTCTCCAACAAGCCGTCAGGACAGGACACATGCCACGGTCAAGATCAAATCAGGGCCTGGCCGGAAAGATATACTCAATCAGGCAGCTGTCCAACAGGTTCTCTTGCAGAGGATTCCGGAAACGGTAAGCGAGCCGTTGAGACGGACCAGAGCAACACAGACTGCGGCTACGCGATGCAAACTGGATCGGGAAAACTAGCCCGAAAACCAAGTCTAGTCAATAAGCCGGCGGCCTGGTCGTGTGAACTTGAAATATGTTGTTATTTGTGGTCAACCCCGCACGCGAGTCAAGAAAGGGAAAAGGACTGTATTCAAGAACATAAGATACGGAAGATGAGAGGTGGAAAATGGTTAGCCGCGACGTCAGGAGATTTGTTAGACGCTCGTGGGAGTTGTCTAACGGGCAAACATTCATTGTCATGTGTCGATGCCAAGGACCAAAAACGGGAAACTTCGAAAACAACGCGTTAATATGTGACTACGTAGTTTGCAATATTTATCTAATTACGTCTTCATTTGTTCTCAAATTCTCCATCAGCAATTCAATGTCAGCGTAAACCACGGTAGGTAAGGACAAGATTTCCACGCAACTCTTTCATTCAGCTGTCCATCCCTACTGCTCGATCGCGTAGTTCTTGAACTGGCGCGTGGGCACCTTGCGCTCAAACATAATGTCCAACTCCTCAAACGTGCGGTCCTTGCACTCGGGCAGCCGGAAGTAGCACCAGAAGCAGCACAGCAGCGAAATGCTGCCGTAGACGAGGCCCGTCTTGGGCCCCAAATTGGCCTCGGAGCCGTTGATGAGGTAGGGCGAGGCGACGTTGTAGACGATGCCGAGCGTCGAGTAGGCGATGAGGGCAATGGCGACGGTGTGGCCGCGCAGGCGCGTCGACGAGGTCTCGGTGAAGATGACGTAGGCGACGGGGCCGACGGTCATAAAGTAGACAAAGAACCACAGAATCAGCAGGCCGGCCACGGCGTTGGTGACGGACTTGTTGTGGACCGGGATGCCCAGGAAGCCAATCAGCAGCATGAGGCCCGTCAGGAACAGAAGCCCGCCAAAGTACAGCGTGCGCCGGCCGAAGCGCGGGATAAGGAAGAACGACACGCACGTCCCGACAAAGCCGAGCGCGGTCATGCCGACGTTCATGTTGAACGCCTGCTGCGTGGGGAAGCCGGCCTGCTCAAAGAAGACCACGGCGTAAAACGGCAGCGACAGGCCGCACAAAATCTGGATCGCCCAGGCCATGGCGGACACCTCGGTGCGCCGGAGGTTGGTGCCCTTGAAACACTCCACGTAGCTGCTGGACGCCTCGTACTCGAGCTCGCGCTCGTTGGTGCGCTGCACGAGGGCCAGCATGTTGCGCGCTTCCGTGTCCGGGTCGGCCGCGCCGCTGGCCAGCCGGCGCAGCACCTTCTCTGCCTCGGCCAGCCGGCCCTTGCGCACGAGCCAGTACGGCGACTCGGGCGCCCACGGGATGAAGCTGAGAATCAGCACGGGCCAGATCCACTGCAGCGCAAAGGGAATGCGGTACGCCCACTGCGTGGTGTTGCCCGCGTAGCCCGCGAGCACGCCCGACGCCAGGAGCTCGCCAATCGACCAGCAGAGGTTGACGTAGGCCGTCAGCAGGTCGCGCAGCCGCAGCGGACACACCTCGGACGCGTACGTCGGCGCTAGCGAGGTCAAGATGCCCCAGATGGTGCCGCACAGCATCTCGCCCACCAGCAGCACGGCATTGTTGGGGGCAAAAAAGGTGAGGAAGATGAAGCCCGTCAGCAGCAGCAAGCAGCCGATGAGCGTCCGCTCGCGGCCAAACGCCTCGGCCACGTGGCCCTGCAGGCCACCGCCCAAAACCCGGCCGACAGGCGAGCTCATGGCAAAGGCCGTCTGCCAGGGCGCCGAGACGGTGTAGTCGCCCTCAAACAGGAACCCGTACTTGCGCTTGAAGGACGGCAGGCCGTACAGGTTCGTGATCAGGTCGGAGTCGTAGCCGTCCATGATGATGCACACGCAGAACAGCACAGACCACACGACGGCCATAGGATGCGTTGCAAAGGCCTCCCGCACCGTCATCTTGTGCTCCCGCGCCGTGGCCTCGTTGGCGGCGTGCTCGTAATGCTTGATCTCCATGGCGTCGGCGCGGCCGGTCTCGGTCTTGTCGAGGTTTGCCGACGCGGGCAGCACAGAGTCGGCCGTGTCGGCCATGACGGAGAATGGGGTGAAAAAGTGGAAGAGGACAAAAATTAGAAAGCGATGGATGTTCAGGTAAGAGCTTGAATATGGCAAGAACGGGGAGCTGTGCGTCTTGAGAATGCACCAGGAAGGAGCAACCGGGGTGGATCTCTCCTCGTCTATTTAAGCTTCTCGCGAGAGACGGCAATCACGACGGCCGTTCTTTCCTGCAGAATAAACCAGCCTGCAGCTTGGTCCATGAGCTCGCCGCGATCATACCCCGGATTAGGGAAGTGTCTACCCCAGATTTTAAATTAAGCTCCGAGGATCTCCACGTTCAGTTGAGTTTGTCTTCTTCTCAATCGAAGATTGAGGCTCCCTCTGTCTCTACGGAGGATTTGCCCGTCGCTGTTTCCCGATTCTCTTGCTCTACGCCGGGCGCGACTTCCTTTTTCAGAATGTAGTATGCCGAGACACTACCGACTGTGCTCCGGCACGACGTTCTTGCCGTTTACAGCAGATGCGGGGGTTAGGCCGACAGCCACACTATCCTCCACACTATTGATAGCCAGGGGTTAGATTGGTTTCCCACGATCATCACGCCTTTAGACATCTCCTTTCGTTCAAGACAGCAACTTTGTCCGGCCCGGATGCAATTCCCCAGACAGCGGACTCTGTACGACATACAGGCTATCCTCATCGACCAGCATCGTGCGTCATGGTCTAGAACAAGAGCTGGGAGACAACTCAATAGCTCCGTCATAAGAACAGCTTGCTTAAAGGTGGGTGGTTCAGCTTCAGCATGACTTGACACATTGCCAATGCCCGCCGACAACACCCTCTCGAACTCGTTTCCTCTGTCCTGACCTTCTCGTCATGGATCCCGATCCCATACAAACGCTCGCCGATCTTGAGCGCATCGCCCTCGCCCGTGTCGACAGGATCACTCACGAGTACTGGACCGAGGGTGCCGGCGAGAATGTTACCGTGCGCGAGAACGCTACTGCGTTTAACCAGTACCGCTTGCGACCACGCGTGCTCCGGGATGTGGGCACCATCGACATGTCCACGCCGGTGCTGAAGGATCTGGTAGCCCAGTTTCCCATTGGCATCGCCCCGTCGGGGTGGCACAAGATGGCTCACGCTGGTGGTGAGGCTGCCACAGCAGCCGCCGCCCAGGCTCTCGGCAGCGTCATGGGCGTGTCCATGGGCACCGTGGTGGGTGCGGCGCCGACGGACTGCTGCTCGCCGGAAGACGTACGCGCCGCCGGTGGGAAGGCGGTCGCCTTTTTCCAGCTGTACATGTTCAACGATCGCCGGCTCATGGCCGACGTGCTGCGGCGGGTGGAGCGAGTGGGCTACCGCGCCATCTTATTGACCGTGGACACGCCGTATGTCGGCAAGCGGGTCGCGGAAATCCGCAACCGGCCGCAGCTGCCACGCTTTCTGACCACGATCAATTTCGGGTCCATGGTGGCGGACACCGGCACGCTTCAGATCGACAACACGCTGGTTTGGGACGAGATCGTGCCCTGGCTGCGTGCCACGACGTCCCTCGAGATCTGGCTCAAGGGGGTGATGACGGCCGAGGACGCCGCGCTCGCCGTCCAGCATGGTGTCGATGGCATCGTCATCAGCAACCACGGTGGGCGCCAGCTCGACCTGTGCGTGCCGACCCTAGACGCTCTTCCCGAAGTGGTGGCGGCTGTGCAGGGGAAAATACCCGTGCACATCGATGGCGGCGTACGGCGTGGCGAGGACGTGTTCCGGGCACTGGCACTGGGCGCCGACTTTGTGTGGGTGGGCCGACCAGCGCTGTGGGGCCTAGCCTGCGGTGGGCAGCGTGGTGTCGAGCGGATGCTGACCATTCTGCGCGAGGAGCTAATGCTATGTATGGGCCTGACCGGGTGTACCACTCTCAAAGACATCAAACCTTCGTGTCTGCGGCTTGTGGGCCCGGGTGCGTGTGCAAAGCTGTAAGGGACTGGACTGGCAAGGAAGGTAACGACCACGACGATATCAATGACGACAATGATATGTTTGTTTCTGTCAGATACCTTGGAGGATTTTGGGACTTTACACCTGGATTAGGCCACCATGATCATCAGAGTCGATACCAAACGGGAAAACGAGCATCGGTGCCACAAGAACATGAGATACGGTCAAGAAGATGCCTCCACTGGCTGCTTTTTGTTACAATTTTGGGAGGTCCCCGTGCGTGCATTAATTCTCCAGAAGCTCTCTAGTCTTCTCTTCTTCTTCAACAGAAGATTGGCCACTCTTTTGTCCCACATCACTTCATTCCCACCTGTCTTACCGTCTCTCCCGAGTCACACCAAATGGGAAAGGTGTGAGCACGAGGCGCAATGACGCTACTATACGGAGTGTAGTGAAGAAGATGAATCCAATCAACACAGAGTACGACACTCCATAGAATCCGAGGGACAAGACAAGGACATGGGTGTCACAGGAATAAGACGAACAGTGGACACATGGACATGACTCGCCACTTAAGCATGCCAGCCTGCTTGAACATGCAGGATCTTCAGAGCTGTGTCTGTGTACTTCCCCATGAATTATGCAGCCGTACCACATTCCGATCTAGTGGTTCTTTGTGCTCTAGTGTGCATTCTGCAGCAGATCGAGTCAAGCCATGGCCGTGGGCCGGGATCGGAGCATACAGCATACAGCATACAGCATACAGCATTCAAGCATGACTCGTCAATGTTTGCCCTTTTTCTCCTATAATGTCCACAATTATAGATGGTGTGAGATTGAGGGCATCTAGGACACGTCGGCCATCTTAAGCGAGTGACCAGGGTAATTCCCTGGCTGTGAGCCCGGAGAAGTCGCCGATCTGGACGACTGTTGACACAAATATGTTAATAAGGCAAAGTGGATAACTCTGCAGCTCACTCATCCGGTGGAGGTTGGACATATACACCACCCCGGTAGCACCATTTTACGAACCTAGAGAAAGAAACTGATGTATTTTAGTGGGATATTAGGTATGTGGTATTTGTTCCATCGCTGCTGTTGACATTGTTGCAATAAGTTGCAACTTTTACCACTCGGCTCGTCTGCCTCTGTACAACTCAGGCGCTTGCCATGTTTTGCGTTCATGTGGATATGCGCCACTGGGGAAATTATGTGTTAGCAATAGAAACAAAGCATCTGCTTCAGTCGTACGCTGGGTAATGGTTCATTCTGGCACGCACAGAAAGATATTACTGTAGATGAAATATGAGTCCAAGGTCAAAGGTCCAAGGTAGATGGCGAAAAATACGAAGTAAAAGCAGTCAGATATGCACAGCGACGCAATTGTTTTACTGGTCCAGTCCGGTTCAACTCCCTCGGAACAGCCGTGTGCCTCAGTCTGACGACGATGCCAACTCTGGCCTCGGCTCGAACTGGCACTCGTTTTCTTCGACACACCTTTACTCATGCCGTCAACAATTGTAGCCGATGTTCCTCAATGCTTTCTTGCTCGTCCTACATTGGCATTGGATGTACGGTCAAGATGTAAGGTAGGTGCGGAATTTCAATGCATCCTTTACAAATTTCCAACTTTGCGTCTCGCTAACTATCGTTGTGTAGCCCTCCACTTCTTCGGCTCTTTCCTCCACACGGTCGGTGAATGAGAGACATTGAGAGGAAAACAAGAGTTCTGTGGTAGGACAGAAGTCCGTGTGGAAGTGTCACAGTAGGCGATCGCTAGAGAAAAGCCGGCTTGTTCGAAATCAGTATTCTGTTTATTCGGCACAAGTCTCTTCTCGAGACCAGGCTTGCCCGCGTGTTCCTTCCGTATCCAAAGTATAAAGTCCACTCTCGTCGCCCACTCTTCTTCCGCCGTTTTCTCTTCTCCTCACCAAGCTTCCAGCCCCACTCAGCTCAGCATCTATTCAGCTTACATTCTATCCATTTACTTACAAGTGCCCTATTCTGTTCACATCCCTCCCCCACCTCCTCTCATCAACATGATGCTCCACACCCTCGCTCTTGCCGCGCTCTTCGCCACGACTATTGCCGTCCCCTATGCCGAGTCCTCGGGCGACAGCTCGGACAGTGACGATGGCAGCGACAGCAGCAGTGCCAACTACGAGCCTTGCCCACCTGGCCTCATTGGCTCCTACCCGCAGTGCTGCTCTGTTGACATCCTCAACATCCTTAGCCTCAACTGCAAGCCCGGTACGTCGTCAAGGGAGTGAGACAAAGAAAAAGGAGTATTAAAGCAAAGAGAAATGAGAACACTTGACTGACCGGAGTAGTCCCTCGCACCCCTACATCGGCTGCCGACTTCAAAGACGCCTGCGCTTCGGTTGGCGGCTCGCCTGAGTGCTGCACTGTGCCCCTTGTACGTCTTTATATCATTTCCTTCTGATATTGTTCACCTGCCTCGTTGTGTCGTCTTCGATATATATTCTTTACTTCGTTTTCTGACATATTAGGCAACGCTTGGTGTGCTCTGCGAGGCTTCTCCTGGCACTTCGTAAGTGGTGTCTTCAGAAGACATCATCGACCATCGTTACGGATAGTCCTCAGCCCCAGAACAGGTGGTCGGTGGAGATGAAGAATGGTGAACTATCGGCTCGGTGTGCAAGACAATGATTTTGATGGCATTCCTCCTTCTCAAGATAACAAAAGCTGCTTGTGTGAGCTTTTCTTTTTAAAGCACTCGAAACGTATCTTTTTCATCCCGATGTTCTTTTTTTCCTTCTTCTCGCGGTCTCATTTTCACAAGTAGACGATTGTCTACAAAATCTAAATTGTGTCCTGCGCGATTCCTTTCGTATTATTTTCACTTCTTTTCTACGCATAGCTGCCATAATTTTACTGTTCTAAATCTACCCATTGTGAGATCGAGAAAAACAGAAACGGCAGGGGCCATTGGCCTCGCAACGTGCCTGCCTCATTCGTCGTTGTAAGTGAGTGGGCCCGCTATGACGCAACAGGTCCAAACAGTGCCGAGAAAAGGCGGGGCTGCCCCAAGCTGAACCATCAGGGCCCCTTTTTTTAGCATCAGGAACCAGGAACAAGATGTCGCATCTTCGAAGCATCACCCTAGATCAGAACCCATCACAGCTCATCACAAACCATAATCGCAGTTCCTGAGTAATCACCACCCATCTCATTTCTCATCATGCCCCCCCACAATGGCCTCGTGCATACCAAAGAGTACGACATCAAGGACAGCAACGTCGAGCTGATTGGCTCCGACATTGACCACCGCGTCAAGTACGCCTCGGCCGCCACGGAGCCCGCCTGGAACAATGGCGTCGTCGGCGTGCAGCCGGACCTCTTTGTCTGGCGCGTCGAGGACTTCCAGGTGGTGCCGGTGCCTGCGCGCGGCGTTGGTCTCTTCTACGACGGCGACAGCTACATTGTGCTGCACTCGTACAAAGTCGGCCGCGACGAGCGCGCCACGCTCGGCCACGAAATCTTCTTTTGGCTCGGCAGCTACACGTCCCAGGACGAGGCCGGTACAGCCGCGTACAAGACGGTCGAGCTCGACGAGTTTCTGCACGGCGCGGCCACGCAGCACCGCGAGCTGCAGGCGAGCCCGTCCGCCGCGTTCCTGGCGCTCTTCCCGCAGCGCCTGACCATCCGCCGCGGCGGCGTGGCCACGGGCTTCACGCACGTCGAGGAGCCGCCCGAGGCTGCTGCCAAGAAGACGATGCTGCTGCGCGTCTTCAAGCAGCCGGGCGCCCGCACCGACGGCGGCATTGTCGTGCACGAGGTGCCCGCGCAGCCGACCAGCCTCGACGACGACGACGTCTTTATCCTCGACGCCGCCGGCAGCGACGCCCTGTACGTGTGGCAGGGCCGCCAGTGCAGCCCCATGGAAAAGGCCAAGGCCGCCGAGGTCGCGCAGGACCTGCTGACGCCCGCGCACACGGGCGGCGTGCAGGTGCTCGCCCAGGATGAGGGCCGTGCCGGCGTGGTTCTCCGTCTCCTCGCACAGGAGGCACAGGGCAGCAGCGGCCTGGAGTCGAGTGGCCGTGCGGAGACCTCGTTCCGGTCGGACCGGCCGATGGCCTCGACGCGGGCGCCCGCGGGCGTCCGATCGCATCAACGCCCGCGGCCCCAAAAGCTGTGGCGCCTCAGCGATGCCTCGGGCCAGCTCTCGTTTGATCTCGTGCGCGACGGCGCCGCCTCTCTGCGCGACTTTGACGGCAGCGACGTCTTCCTGTGGGACGACGCCGGCCGCGAGGTGTGGGTCTGGGAAGGCCGGGGCGCGAGCACGGCCGAGCGGGCGCAGTGGCTGCGTGTGGCCCAGGCGTACGTGCGGCAGCTGGCGGCGGGGGGCGACGAGGGGTATCTGACGCCCGTCGCCAAGGTGCGCGAGGGCTACGAGAGCCCAGCGTTCCTGCAGTCGCTACAGGCAGCGGCGTAGATGGAGAGAACAAGGCGGGCGTTTACGAGCATCACACGTTGTGGACAGAATTTTATTGGGAACATTGATCGTTGTTATAGAACAAAAATTTTATTTATAGGAAACTCTTGTAGGTGACAAACATTCGCTCGGAAAGAATCAACAAATGGCCAGCATTTGCACTACGTCTTACATGTTGCAACAGTCACACTCGTCACTGTGGAAGATGTCCACCGTCTGCTCTTTGTTCATCAACAAAGACGCATAACCGTAATTGGTCACAAAGACGATGGCAAGGAACACTAGAAAGAGAGGCGGGTTCATGATCAGGACCAGTACCGTGCCGAGGCCAAGGAGAGTCATGGCCACGCAGAACGTGAGCAGTACCCAAATCCACCACAGGAGGAGGCAGTGGGAGACACAGCACAAAATGGCCGAGGCAAGGAACTGGAACATGACTGCGGTTGTGTGGACAAGGGGGTGTGAGTGTTTGTCTGTTGCTGTTTGTTCCTTGAATGTGTCTGATAACAATGCAGTAAAGGTAAAAGCGCAATAGACGAGATTGGGCAGGCTGTCAGAGATTCAAGGAACGGCGGTCGTCGTCGTTGTTTTCGAGCAAAGAGAGTGTACGACGTTTGTATTATTTTGGAACGGCGGCCGATATTTATACCCTCGCTCTAAGCGCCATGCTCGTTTTTCTGTTCATGAACAAAGGTGATGCACAATGGATTATTTCGCAGGAACAAGATGGCCGTGCATGTTGTCTTTGACCCCAGTTAAGATTGCTCCCAAATCTATGCCGACAATTTAGACAGTGAACAACATTCATGTTGTGGACGAATGGCTGTGGCCAATTCCCTGAGTCGTGGCAATTTGTCAATTGCTAACTGCAGTTGTATATAAACCGCCCATGTTTCCAAGATCATGAAGCGTGGATATGCACAACATTTACAGTCACATATTTCAGCAACGAGAATCGATACACAAACACACACACAACTCAGGCGTATCTCTTACTTCCAACACAATGCAAAGGCGATTCGTCAACATAGAGTTTCGTACAAGAGACTTGCAAATCATAACCGGTCGTTATTCCCATATATACGGTAACACCCGCGGCCCCGAGAGCGCACGGACGGGGCGGGAGGCCGTCTCGGATGGTGACGTTCTTGAACGCTCTTATCCTGACACTGGCATCAATGCCAGTAGTAGGCAGTCTCAGGGAAACCACATGTCAGGGCGGATAGTCAACGTAACCGAAAATTCATCTCCTTTGGAAGCTTCGTATGTGGCTCAATCCGAGGCCCAGTACCCCGAGGCTGAGTACGATGACCAGTACGACGACCAGTACGACGACCAGTACGGTGACCAGTACGGTGACCAGAATCCATTTCAAGCCGAACCGGGGCCGCAGATCCACAGCCAGACCCTAGATCGGACTCAAAGGTGGGAAGAGAGCGTCGGCCACCACCTCAGTCACAATTCCGGCCACCCTCGTAGCCGGCGTTACAGTCAAAGCTCGTACCCACTACAAGACCCACGCGAGCCATACAGACACCATGGCGCCGCTTGCGAAGTTCCCCATGAACGTCGGGATATATACGGAAATTTTAGGTCAGCGCAATTCGGCCAACCGGCTACGACAGGTTCCAAATTAAGCTTTGTCCGTGGTGGCGTGTATACATCTCCGCCGCCACTCCCTCAAGCACGGTTTCAAGTGCGAGAAAAGGATGATTGCACGAAGGGGATTGATGAACGATTAGCTTCCTTGCGCCTGTCAGAAGACATACGCTACGAACAGCCTTTCAGACAATCCACGCGACCCAGCCGAAGCCGTTTCCATCACCGCACCCAGCCAGGCCTCTCCTCCCGCGACAACGCCTATCCCGCACCGCAAACATCGCATCGAGAGCCGGAACCGACTGGCTTTTATGACGACGATACATCTATTCCGGTCAAGAGCGACGATGGGATCGATAGTGATAGTATACTGTGCGACGACTCTATCTCC
Organism: Sporothrix globosa; assembly: GCA_001630435.1. Classification (NCBI taxonomy): domain Eukaryota; kingdom Fungi; phylum Ascomycota; class Sordariomycetes; order Ophiostomatales; family Ophiostomataceae; genus Sporothrix; species Sporothrix globosa. Next base: position 755,437 of record LVYW01000008.1, on the reverse strand, counting down.
TGCGTTGGTAGACACAGCCGTGAGCCACGGGTGCGCTCAGCACGTCGCAAGCGCTCGAGGCGTAAGTATAAGCCGGAGCCACAACATGGGGTTCCCTATCGCTATTCAGACCCTACTGCTCGATCACATTCAAGACAGCGGCGCCTACCCCGTCCGGCTCCGGCGTCAGAATGCAACCTTCCGCGTGCTCCCACGCCACCTCCTTTCGAAGACCCAGAATCTGCAGCGGCCGAACGGAAGTACTACGGTCAGCATGCATATCTCGCTAGCCGCCGCGAATGACATGGGAAATGTACGCAATTATCGTAGAAGGTCAAGCCTAGGCAATCGACATTGTCAGTTGCCAGTATTTGTCCTGCTTCTGTGCAGCTTCTCTCCTCTCATTTAATTTTCTTTGTTGTTTCTTATTTGCATTTCGAAATAAATATAAAATAAACCACATGTCACGTCATCTCTTGGGACCACCTTAATATCATGCAAGTGACCGTAGCATGCAGCTAGTAACAGCTATGCCAGCCCTTTGTCACTCTTTAGGCCTTACACGCCTCACAAACGCAGACCGAGCAATTGTCTCTTCCCCACGACAGCCAAGTCGCGTCCGGTCGCCAAGAACACTGTGAAGTGATCGACATCGCGTTCCGCGAGTGTGTTCTTGTTGCATTGCCGTATGCCTTACCCAGCGAAATCGAGTGAAGACTGCTCCGTATTTTCTGAGAGCCAACCCCGTCGAGCGTTCGTTGTTCAGCATACAGCGCCCAGCATCTCGCTGGATGACGTACGCCGCACACAGCGTCTGTCTTGGACGTGTCTCTTCGTTTCAGTCGTCATAGGTGTCTGTAGAACTAGGTGTTATCGACACAGCAGTTGGGCAAAGGGCAGTGTCGCTGTCTGTGGAGAAGTTGACTGTTTCTTTCTGATCTTGGCACGCCAACTGCCACGGCGGCGCACAAACACCCCGCGTCATCTACGCGTTTCCACCTGCGTCAAGCCGGTCCAGAGTGGCTTGAGATGTCGAGTCGGTTGTTTAAGCTGACATAATTGACTGAATTTGTGTGTATTAACAGAGTACGTATATTGTAGAAAGCGACGGAAGCAATAGAACGTCGTTGACGAGACCCGGCCTCTTTCGTGCCACATCATTGTAACCCCAGCCGTTCCCCGGCCTCACTTGAGACGTTGTCGAGTTTGAGTTGCGTTTGACATGCAGCTAAAACCCACTAAATCTGAGGCACAATCCGTGCGGCTGGGTGGGACCCACTTTTCTCCTTAAGGTTTTCCACTAAGTGGCCCGAACCCCCTGAGGGGCCTGGGCCAGGCCTAATGATTAGACAGACAGAAGGAGCGAACTGCCAAAAAGGCCCCTCAAGCGAGAAAGGAAGGAGCGCTAACAACTTCGTAGTTATCCTCTGTTGCTTTCTTTTTCCTCCCCACGATGAGGCTTTACATCGCACTTCACGGACAGCCAACATGCCGTAATTGCACAGGGCGGCTCTGAGGCGCGCAGCTTCAACCGGGCCAGAACTCGCGTCCATTGCCGATATTGACGGGGTGTTTGTTCTGCGACGCCACTGATCTTGTCTATTTTAGTTTGTTTTATTTTATTGTCGTGGCATTCTTCAGACTATTACTCTATCGTCAGCACTTTCTTTCAGTCTTTTGCTTGTTTGTGGCAGTGCCTCCGCAATGCCTGTCATGCGACCAAAGGAGTACTGTGTACTATTTGGTTTCGGGCGGGCAAAGGATCTGCTTCAGAATGAGATTCGACCTTTTGTTCTTTCGGCTCTTTTTAACGTCTTTAGAAAGGAACGAACGACTCGCCGGTAATGGCATCTGGAGGAACTCGTACGTAAGTCGACACGTCAGGAGGGAGAAACGTAGATGAAAACAAACCGAAGTAGAAGAAAGGTACAGACACAGGCTATGATGGATCGGCTGGCGCAAACAAACAATACGGCCAACTCCGCGGACCAGCCTTGTGTCTTCGGAGCAGTCTTTGCCCCTCAATGTCCTCCTCGCTTGGCATCTGAATAAATCTCACGATCCCATCTAGACGTTGTCAAGGTTGTAGCTCATCCCTTTCAATTAAAAGTCTCCTCATTCCTTGTTTGAAAATGTTTCTCCTTTATTTTGTGTTTCTGTTTCTTCCCCTTGCTCTTGGCTCACGCTCATATGGACTGCAGGCACGACGAAGGTCGGTCGACGAAAGAGTGTGAAGGCCAAGTAAGGAGTCGAGCTAAAATGTTTCCAAACGTTTCTTGTGAAAGTGGAAGTGAAAAGGAGGTCGTGGTCAAGATGGGGCTGCGACTCATGGCTTGGTGGTGGTCATAAACACACGAATGAAGAAAAATAATAGACGCCGAGAAAACGCCTTAGCCACACGGTAATGTTTCGTCCGGGGAAGGGGTCAATGAGGCCTCACCATTTCTCTATTTTTTTCTCTTTTGCTTCACAATTTTCTTTCAAACCACTTTTCCCTCCTATGACGAGTCGCCTCCCAAGTGGATGGTCGGAAGGGGCTCTCGGCGCGGGCTTGTCATCTCGTTTCAAAGTCTCCACCCACGGGCGACCCCGTAAAGTGCACAAACACTGCTGCGTCTAACAGAGGTTGACGAAGACGTCGTAACAACGCCCAGAAACCCCTGCTGACCGCTTCAGACATCAGACAAGGGCCATCGGTTTGCGATGCCCGGTCTTCTGCAGGTGTCCCTTCGCTGGTGAATCCCTTCTCTGAACCGGCTGATCCGCTCAATTCACCCGCCTTTCTGTGCTTTGCAAGGGTGGCCCTTCTTTTGTGTCGGATTGTTTCTTTATATTTATGCCGTTTCCCATCCCACTGACCTTTGTCCTTTCTCTTTTTTTTTTTCCCTTCCTTCTGTAGGTCAATCTTTGTTTTCTTATTGTCGTGTACTTTTTCTCTCCCTTGTACTTTCTTCGCTTTTTTCCCCATTTTCACTTCGTTTTTTCAAGAGGCTAGTCCTTTAATATCCATTATCACCAACTTGCAGCGCGAGTCGCCTTTCAATCTTTACACAACTCTTGTTTTGTTCTCACTCTTTTTTTTTCTTCTTGAAAAATTCAGTCTTTTTCCATATTCAAAATGCAGTTCTCTACGCTCGCCCTTTCTGCCCTTTTGGGTCTGGCCTCCGCCCAGCAGACGTCCGTCACGGTCGTTGAGGTCTCCGCCAAGAACAACTCGCTTACTTACTCGCCCGACAAGATCAAGGTCGCCGCCGGCTCCATGGTCCAGTTCCAGTTCCTCGCGGGCAATCACACCGTCACGCAGTCCACGTTCGACGAGCCGTGCCAGCCCATCGCGGCGTTCAGCAACGTCACCGGCTTCCACTCGGGCTACGTCCCGGTCGCTGCCAGCGCCAACACGGGCAACATCCCGACCTACACCATTATGATCAACGACACCAAGCCCATCTGGATCTACTGTGGCCAGGGCAAGCACTGCGAGATGGGCATGAGCATGGTCATCAACGAGAAGTAAGTGCCGGCCCCTTTTGCCCCCCTCATTGCGTGCCGACCGTCTTGCTAACAAAATAGCACTGCTGCCAACTCGTCGCACTCGCTCGAGACGTACCGCACGAATGCCGTCAAGGCCACAACGGTCGTTCCCGGCAGCTCCAACAGCGGCAGCTCCGGCACCACGTCGTCCTCGGGCTCGTCCTCCAGCGGCGTCACCACCAGCGCCGCCAACCTGGTCTCTGTCCCCCAGTTCGCCGCCGGCCTCATCGCCGTTGCCGGCACCTTCTTCCTGCTGTAAAGCAGTGGTGGAAGGCAAAAACTGGGTTGCTGATACGGGTTGTGTGTGTGTCCATAATGATGGTTTCTTAAACTTCTTCCTCGGGTCCCCTGGCTTGGTGTACTATGAGTTCTCTTTTTTCCTCCCATCTTAGACTTGTTGGTGTGACTGTGTTCTGTTGGGCAGATGTCCTTAAGCAGAGTTGGTGCGGTTCTCTAGTTTAGAACCGCTCGATTTTGTGGTAGCGAGACAACCTCCTTCTTCGGGAAGGGGGTTGGGGTCCGGACCAGAGAAGGGGAGGACGGGCTTTCCTTTTGCCCCCTTTCTTCGTTTCGTTCATTGTACAAGGGAGAAGTTCATGACTTGTAGTTTACATACCTCTTTTAACCGCATTTTATTTTTTAAAAAATTGAAGTTTTGGAATAAGAAGAACTGGTCGACATGCATTGTAACGAAACGAGTGATTTCGCAACAAAAAAGGAACCTGTACGAACGAGGGATCGGGCTTCCCAATGTTCACTCCCCTTCTTTCGTAGGCACTTCGCGGTAGGCCCGGCCTTCCTGCGCAACCTTGCACAGCGGCTTCAAGTCGCCCTCCCAACCCGGCTCCCGCTCCAGCTTGCCCACGTAGTGGTACTTGTGGCTCTTGGTGAAGAAATCCACCCAATGCTGCACCGCGTCGTGCACCCTCTTCACGGCGTCCTTGCGCTCCTGGACCTTCTTCGCCGCCAGCTCCGCCGGTGTCCAGTGGCTGTCCACCTCGGGGTTGTCCAGCGGCAAGAACATGTCCTCGACGCCGCGCAAGTCGCCGGTGCGATCGTTGGCAAAGCAGCCCGTGACAAACCCACGGCTGGCGTCGACGCCCGCAAAGTAGTGGTACGACCCCCCGGGGCCGTAAATGTGGCGGCCGGCCGAGACGTCAAAGACGTTGCCATCGATCGAGAGGTACACGGGCTTGTCGACAATCGAGCCGTCGTATTCGGCGAGTTCCTCGAGTGTAAAGTAACGTGGGCCGCTCTGGACAAATAGCAATGGACAAGTCATGGTTAGCATCGTTCGCTAGGCAGACGCAACGCTCCCGGAGTAAGGATGCACACCGAGTAAGGGCCGTGGTCGCCTCCTACATATTGCATCTTCCACCACGAGAGCTTGAGATAGTTGGGTTTGTGCTGCAAGCCCCAAAAGTAGGACTCGCCGCCTGACACGAGGTAGCTGAGGCCACACGACGCCAGCAGCAAAAAGGTCAGCACGCGGAAGATGTCGAGGTACGGGCTGTAGTCGTCCTCTTCTTCCACGCGCGGCCGCTTCTTGCTCTTGGTCTTGCGCTTCGGCTGCGTCGTCGGCGTCGTCGTCGTCGGTGGCGGTGTGACTGGCTTGCCGTTGTTTCCGTCGTCGTCGTCGTCCGTCAGGTCGGTCACGTCGACCACGCGCGGTTCAAGCGGAAACCTCCGCTGGCGAGCAGTGGTGTTGGACATTGTGTATTTGACGGGGACACTCGAATGGGCACGCACGAATTGAAGATTGATTGGGGTGAAGTCAATATGGTGCTAATCGCAGAGATGACGCAAGTCGGGGAAGAGAGGATGTCGAGAAGGAATCCGTGAAGGAATCCGAGAAGGCAGTCGAGGATCTATCAAAGGTCCAGCTCCAGAGACATCCAACGCTCAGTGCGTCGGGTGATTATTGTTGCCAGATCTCACGCGGCTGGATCGGACAGGCTGCGACAAAGATATGGTAAAAGCCGACGACGAACGGCAGCGAGCATGAACAAGAGGCAACTTTGGCCAGAAAATAGATTGCTTGCTGCCTCTGGACCAATGCGGGACCGCATTACGAGCTCCGACGCCACCAAAGGCAAGCGCGACCCTGATGGAGCTTTCCCCAACTGCAGTTCCGTGTTCCAAAAGCAATCAGGGCCCACAAATGCACTAGCCACGATCCAGCCACAACCTCTGCAGCTACTCCACTTTTATCCAAGGCTGTCACCTTAACCATCGCGTCGCCAGAGCAACAAGCCACCAAAAAACGCGACCCGCAATAAACACAACGCACACACTGCGCCAAAAGCACAGGAGCAAAGTGCCACAACGGCTGGGGCAAATTAATATCGCGGAGACAAAAGTGACAGAGCGTGTGTATCCGGATCTCACATCACGAAACGCCCAATCTGCATTCTTCACGCATTCGACGAACGGCACATCGACAACGGCCGTCGACATCGACGATCGACAAATCAACAAAACACAGCAAACAAGACGAACACGACGCACTCGACAATATCAACAACCACCGAATTCCTACAACTCATCGGCAGCACACACAATGGACTTCCACGGGAGCCGCTCCGGCTCACCAACACCGCTCCAGGTGATATCGCCTGAGCGTGTCAACAACCAACAACCAGGAGGCCACAGCAACAACAATCCGTTCGACTCCAGCGTCGCCTCCGTCACCGACAAGATCAGCCAGTTCAACTCGCTTGCGATGCAGTCCAAGCACCTCGAACGCAAGACGGCCGACGCGGCCCTGAAGCGTGCCATGGTCGGCCGGGAAGAGGCCGAGACGGACATGCGGCGGTACCGCGACGAGGCACGGCAGCTGCGCAAGCAGGTGGACGAGGGCCGGCAGCGCGAGCAGCGCGTGGGCGAGCGGCTGGAGGCGGTGATGGAGAACTACGGACGGGCCAAGGAGACGCACGCACACACGCAGGCGCTGTGGGAAAAGGAAATCCGGCGGGCGCGCAAGGAGACGTTCAAGTCGCAGAGCGCCATTGTCAAGCTGCAAGAAGAGCTCAAGGCGGCACGGGCCAGCAGCAAGGCGGCCGAGGAGGCACTGGTGCACGAAAAGGAGCGCAGCAAGGCCCGCGAGCAGGAAGCGTTCCAGGCGCGGTACGAGCTGGTGGGGTGCCAGGAGGAGCTGGAGCAGACGCTGCAAAAGGTCAAAATGCTGGAGCAGGAGCGGGACGCGTTCCGCAGCCTGGCCACGTCCGATGAGGATGTCGCACGGATTGCCTCGGAGGGTCGCCTGCCTCTGCCGCCACCCGATGCCGAGGAGCAGGCGGAGGAGGACGCCGAAGACGAGGCCGACGAGGCCCAAGACGAAGTCAACGACGACGGCGACAGCATGGACGAGACCGAGGACGGCCTGACGATGACGAAACAGCGGTCGAGCCAGCCGAAGAAAAAGAGCAAGAAGGCGGCCCGTGCCTCGTCCGTCACACTGCTGGACATTCGGTCGTCCGCCACCAGCGAAGCCGAGATCAGCGAACTGACGCGGCTGTGGCAGTGGGAGAAGCAGCGTGCCGACCGTTCCTCGGAGCTCGTGGAGTACCTCGAGGCCGAGTGCCATCTGCGCGCGTGCTCGTGCATGAAGAAGCGCCCGCGTGCCAGCATCCTCGACTCTGCGCGCAAGCGGCCCAACCTCGATATCGGCGACGGTGGCGATCGCATCATTCTTAGTGAGAAGGCTGCCATCGCCTCACCGACCGCCAAGATCCGGGCCGCCATGAAGCCTTCGCCAACAAAGACGCTGCAGAGCAACCTTCACATCAACCTCAGTCCCGAACGTCGCGACGGTGGGGAGGCGAATGCGATGACTGACGAAAACGAGGACAGCACGGACAGCCACGACCCATCTCCAAAGGCAAAGAAGACCGCGCGGCTGAGCACGACCATTTTCGTACCCGAGGAGGGCGTGTTCCGCACCGTCTCGCAGCAGATTGCCGAGGAGATGGAGGAGGCGGTTGCAGCAGCGGCAGTGGCCACGATGGCTGCGATGCCAGAGGCGCCGTGCGATGAGGAGGTGCCACAGCAGGAAGCCGAACAGGAAGCCGAACAGGAAGCCGAACAGGAGACTGAGCAGGAGACTGAGCAAGAGACAGCTCATGAGGCAGTGCAAGACACGGCGCAGGAACCAAAGGCTGCCCCGAGAGTCGAAGCTGAGGAAGTCGCCATCCCGAAGCAAGCCATCACGCAAGAGAACCGCCACCCCTTCCACGACATTCTCGACGCCGACGTCCAGGACGCCGACACCACATTGGGCGATGTGACAACCGACTCGGCCGACTACACTGTTGAGACAACCACAGAGCAGTCCATGTACGCGCGCACTCCCTCTGTGGAGCCGCCCTCGTATGCCCAACAGCGCACCTCGCTTCTGTCTCTGCTCGACGCACCGCACCGCCAAGATGCCCAGCAGCCGATCAACTTTCACGTGCCCACCACACCGGGACCTTTACCGACGGAGGCTCCCGCACACAATGCGAATATGGATGTCCACATGGATGATGCCCAGGAACCTCGTGCTGCCACTTCGCTGCTGGTTGCGAGCACCTCGATGCGTGTTGTCGAAACGGAAATGAACGATGTGGCACCCCAGCTTGTGAGAGTCGTCAGCGAAGCGTCGCCTGTTGTCGAAGAGGAGCGGGATGACGCGCGCGTCTCGGACGTGACCGAAGTGGCCTATGCCCGGAGTCACAGCAGCCAATCCAGCCGCTCTGACGGCTCCAATCACTCCAGTCACTACCATCAATCCAGTCAATCTGGGCGGTCCCGGCAAGGGCGCCCACCATCGGCACAGCTACAGTACGCAGACCGCGACGCGACACCTGTCGCACAGCCGCAACGGTATGTGACGCCGGCCATGGATGAGTCGCTCAACAGCCGCTCGGTGCGCCCGCACACAGTGGCTGCGACCAACGTGTTCACGCACAAGACGACAACCACCAAGGTGCCGCTGCGCGAGGAGACGACCGATCCCAGCCTGGCCCAGCGCGTCATGGCGGCCCAGCGCACACCCACCAACAAGATCCTGCCCGCATCGTCCTCGTCCTCGGCCGTTTACAGCGATGGCGAGGCTACCGCCACGGCCGACGGCCCTAGCTTCGACATCAACAACCCGGCCCTGACGCCCACGATGTCGCGCGAGGAGTGCCTGGCCCAGATTCGAGAGCGCCGCGGACGAGCCCGCAGTGCCGCCGGTGGCTCGTCCTCGTCGGCCTCGTCCACACGCACCACGTCGTCTTCGTCGGCCGCAGCGACAACAACAACGGCGGCGGCGGCGGCGGCTGCCCCAGGTGGCATCCGCCGTCCGATTACGCCCGGTAAGGAGCGCCGTGAAGTTAGTGCGCCCGTCCGGCGCGTGGCCAGTGTGCGCCGGGTGCGGCCCTAGAAGAGCGGACTATCGTAAGAGCATAGGTGACCGTGGTGGACTGTGACGTGTAATGTCTTTTTCGGAGCTTCATTTCCTCAACGGTGTTCACGTTTTGGCCAGGCGTTTGGCAGCATTGTTCGGCGTTTCTTTATTTTTTTTTTAGTTTTTTAGTTGGATTTTATTCATGCGCCCGCGTTTTATGCCTAGACGTTGTCACGACAAACGTATTACTCTAATATTTGATGTTGCGGTTTTTGTTCCATTTTATGTCTACTTCTGCTCGTTTACCGATCGATTTTGAGTGACTCTCGATTCAGCCCCCGACGTGCCTCATCATGCTCTCATTTGCTTCGTTCACTTGTGCATCAGCAGCCTTCAAGCGAGCACCGTGAGCTTCACAGGTCCCATTCCTAGACGGCGATCACATTACATGAAAATGGGTTTTCAGTGTCCAATTCTTATTTACGTTATTGTCTAAAACAGTCACAAAACATCTACCTTTAATTTTTATTTTTTATTTGATACGCTTTTCAAATTATTAAAACATCCAAACGAAGTTGGCGAAACGACCAAAACACGGCAAAAAAGCTTTTTCAAACAAACCTAAGCACTCCTTTTGTTCTTATCCTCCCCTTACATACTTATGATACGCAAAGTCGTTAATTATAGAAATGGTGGTGATCCTCCATCGGCTTGTTTGATGGCCAGCGCATCGATCTATGCCTTTTGGGGGCCAGGGTTGGATGGCCCTTGCATGTTTCCTGTTGGCGTCTTGTCGCCCTGACAGTCATCAAGTTTGGACCACACAGAAAATCGTATCTTGCGACAATGGAGACCAGTTCTATTCACAGTTTGGTCCTCAGCTTTCTTGTTCTTCCTTCTTCTGTTCCATGTATTTGGGTGTCCTCGCCTAGGGAAATCCCTCGCGATCTCCCTGCTTCCCCGCGGCATCATCATGCGTTTCTGTTTTTGTGAGCGATGCGGGGAGCCGGAGGGGCCATCAGTAAGGGATTTCTCAAACAAGGATGTTCCTCTTTCGACAAGTTGGCGACTCGGGGGCCAACGATGGACGGCACGGACAAGCACCGCATCACTCTTTTGCTCCTTGAAGATAATTACTTTTTTGATTCTCTGATCGCCTTGGGCACGTTTTTCTGTCAAGCCCGTCTCCAACGGACATCAAAGAGCATCCATCCCTGGGTCAAACATAGCAGCCACAACGACAAAAGGACCTTGTCGGATGTTTCCCCCAAAAAGCAAATATTCTCTTTGAAACAGATCCCCTTCGGTTGTTTTCCCCCTTGTCTGCCTGCGCCCTTTCTTCGCCCCCATCTGGAAGGCATATGTCGCTCGTATTTGTTTCTATGTTTGTTAGATAACGGCATGGGAGCCGCGGCGAAACGGGCCTTTCCGCCGGTGCTTCATACTTGGTCTTGACATGGTAGTTTGCACCAAACGACCACCGACGCCAGAAACAACGAACAATATCCACATGGCCCGTCGACAGCAAACCCAAAACCCTCTGCGTGACTTGGGGAGCCACACAATTTCTCTTCACGCGGAACACCTAAAACACAAACACCAAGAAGAAAGCAGTAGTTGCACCCGCTCATTCTGTTATGCGAAGTAGCGGTGACGGCCGTACGCAGGCACATGACGACACGAGACCACGAGAACAAAACTGGAAACTTGGAAACCGAGAGTGTTGCCGCGTTGTTGAACGTGACAGATCGTTTTATATTGTGCTTGTTTCTACATCCCGTTCTTTTACGCCGCCCCTCTCCCTCCTCCTTGTATCATATCAGGACAAGGGTCTTCGTAGACAGACGAAAGGGAAAGACCATAACGATGTATGAGCACGGGCTGGCAGGTCCGTCCTTGTTTTTGATTTTCTTTTTTTCTTGCGTCCGGAGGACTGCCACTCGCGGCCCGACGAGACAAAGGAGAAAATGAAAAGTGTGACGTTGCTTGGTTCGGGAGAGAGGGAGCTGAGATGGGCTTGTGCTAGGTGGATGTTGCACGGCATACGGCAGAGGTCGAAATGGACACACGGAAGAGGGTGTGAGGGTATGAAGTATGAAACGAGAGGGACAGAGGGAGTCAGAAAAAACGGAGGGAGGACAGAAAGAGCACCGAGAAGGGAAGAGCCGAGACGCAATAAGCCGGGACAGGAAGAATCGAAGAGGCACACAGCGCCAAAACAAAAATCCAGCCAGAGATAGGTCCGAGACGGGGAGCCACAAGATCGAGTCTCCGTGCTCCCCGGCAGTGCTTTGGAATGTTGATTGGGTCGTTTTGTGTTGTCTCTCTCTGTACGGACACGAGGACCAGGTCATGCCGTTCGGTGTTTGTGTCCTTGTTTTAGGGTTGCCTTGGTCCTATAATGTCATGATATTTACATTTTCGGACCCGAGCGATGGGTACGGAAGATGGACAGGATAAAAAAGGAAAAGAAAAAGGAAGTCGGAGGCTACAAAATCAATAGAAATACTGCAATCTTTTCGGAGTCTTGATGTGATGTCCAGAATCGACAGCTGAAAGACAACAATCAGGAGAGTTGGCGCACGAAATCATAATGGCACCAAAACTGGTATGCATTCACCCTCCTTCCGCCGCGGACCAAGGCATTCTTGCCATGCAAGGACGCGCCTCTCGTTTGTGTTCCTGTGTGCAGTTGCGTGCGTGTCAGCGTGCCTTTTGTGTCCTTGTGTCCTTGTGTCTTTGAATGCACTTGTGTGTTCTGTGTTTTGTGCAGGAGGCATACTCGTGGCTACAAATGATAAGCCTTTTATTACGAGCCCTTCGTCTCGCCTGACCTGCACCTGCACGGAGCCGGGCGCCGACATGTGGCGAGCCAGTCGGATAGCCGCCTTTTGGGCTTGTGGTGTTACATCATGTAGTGGTCATAGTGGCGGTAGCGGAGGCTGCCCAGCCTGTTTGGCCTAGACTGTGCATCTTTGGCTGAGGGCATTAGGTTTGGGTTTGTGCGGAGTATTGGCTTTAACTTCTCTTGGACGGATGCTTTCTTTCCCTTTCTCAAGTTTCTCAAGTTTGTTAACTCTCTTAACTCTCTTTAACATTTGTCGCTACTGCTTCATACCGTTATTGCTTCCCCAGCGGCCTGATCCTTGATCTGGCTCGCGGTTCTGCCCTCCATTCCATATCCCGTCTGCCTCGTCTGCCGTGGTTTAATAATATGCGCGTTGTTAAGGTGCTTGTTCACCTGATGCGGGGGCGAGCCGCCGCTTTGGCGACAAGAGAAATGCAGGTCATATCCCCCATAAAACTGAAGACTGAAAAACTGGGATGTGTTGGAGTACTGTCGTACTATGAAGACGCATTACAATGTACGTAGTACCGTATGGGAGGGTGTTCATGCCATCCCGCACCAAGCCCGAACAAGGGTCTGTGCACGGTTTATGCACCGGGAGAGGGCAAAGGAATGGACGCCATAGAGGGTGAAGAGGACCAGGGCAAAGAGGAGGACGACAAAAAAGGAGGGAATGCAGCGTAGTATCGTCGTTTTGCTGGCAGCTTTACAACATACATGACTGTTGGATGTGTTGCGCTTAACATTTATGTCCCCAACGGCGTATTCTGATCGACAAGAGAGCGTTGTAATGGACGCAAAGTGATCCCGAATCACTGCCTGTGCGGGCTATCAAAAATACTATGGGTCCCTATGTCGCAACCCCTAAGTCATTCTACCATCACGGGTGCTTGTCGATCATACTCGCCCGCTTATGTACGTCGTACATCGTACATATATGGTACTCGAATGGCAGTGATTCCGGTTGCGTCTCCGTGTTGGCGGCTGGCTGACCAGAAATGGCCAACAGGGCTGACCAGGAGGGAAGAGGAGGGAGAAGGGTTCCCTGTTGTTATCCTGCCCTTGTTATGATTCCGGGGAATGTGAGGGAATATGAAAATAGGAAAACGGTAGGAGAACGAGAGGTTGTGTATAAATTAATACCGCATCGTCGTATACGTCCGTGTTGATGCGCATGTCTGGTTTGAAAGATATGCAGAAACACACACCATGGTGTCTGCAAAGGACTTCGCCACTTGCAAGTCCAGTTGGTTCGGCATACGAGTTTTGTTTGGCGTATAGGGCGATGTGCATGGTGCATGGCGCATGGACCAGGCTGGGGGGACGTTTGCCCCGGGAAATAGAGGGTGGTTCATTAAAACAAAAAGATGCATAAAAGATGCTCCCTTGCCGGACATTTTGGGATGCTTGTCAAGGTGTACTCATATTTACCTCCACTCTGGGCTCTGCAAGCTAAGCGATATTAATACCTCCGTACTTTTGTTTACGTCCGTCGAGTGCGAGAAATATGGTATCGTGATAGTACAGGGGTTTGCGAAAACGGGAACAAGGCAATAAATGCATAATGATCGGCTTCACGGTCCCGAACGCACAGATACGGACGAACAGGAGTCACGGGCCTCTATGAATTTATGTCAAAGTGATTCGGGCATAAATCCTGGTCGGCGATGTTGACGCGCAAATAAATAAATAAAAAAGACCTTAAAATAACATAAAAAAACCAGAATAAACAGCAATGCTTCTAAAAGCGACCGAAGAGCGATCCGAGAGCCCGAGATTGTGCGTAGGACGGCGGCAGCCAAATAAAAATGCAAGGGAGCATATGAAGCAGGAAAGAAGGAAGGGAGAAATAGGACAAAAATAGAGGCATGCAAAGGAATCAAAAAAAATAATGGAATCAAATCAAATCGAATCGAATCAATGACAGCAAGCTTTAGTTTCAAGAAAAGTAAGGGAGGCTTCCGTTCCCATCGTTCCTCATGTTGCACATGAACACAAACGAGAGACTCCAACGGCAGATAACAAATCTGGCGCGATGAGGCTGCGCCACAAGGGGCAGGACCCGGTAGCACACGGCGTGTTTGTGGACAAACATTGGTGGATTGATCTACCCAGAAACAGATATGAGGGTGAAGGTGTTTTGGATATTTTACAGCAGGGCAGTTATCTGGTGCCTTGTACCCTGCAGAGATTGGACTTTTGAGTTAGATGACTATAAAGTGTAAAGTCGAGATGCGGTAGAAAAGAAGTATCGAATATACTGAAAATGACCGAGAAGTAAAACAATTGCACCTGCAACAAGACACTTGCCGTGCACGATTGTTTCCACAGCACAGAATCACGGCTATGGCGCAAAGTCCTTGGTTCCTGCGGGGAAGCGCCTGCATGTCTCTGTCGTTGTCTTCATCCTGTGCATACTCTTCGTCGTCCTTGATTCACTCCTTTATCCCCACCTTTATTATTTCTCTCTTTATTTTGTTTTGTTGTCTCTTTCCGCCGAGCAATACTTCCTCACCGAGCATCGGCATCCTGCATGACAATGTCGTCTCCTCGTTCGCCTGTCGTCTTTTTCTTGTCGCCGAGTAAGATTACCCAGGAACTGTTTTCGCAAGCCCTGCAGAACGAACGGCAGACAATACGACATTCTTCCAGTATTGAAAAAAAGGATAGAAAGTTCAGACGACCCTTGTGGAGCACGGAGGACAAGTCTTTACTACGACGCATTCCGTACACAATGCAGGACGTGTAAAACGGAGCAGAGAACCGAAGAATAAGGGGCGGTGTGCGGCGGCGTTGAGTTGAGCGAGGGGAAAGTGATAAAAAAGAAAAAGGAGTGTTTCTTCCCCGGAACATACTAGGACACCGTGGTATATCAGGACACCGAAAGAGCATGCATTTGCGTCACAGTCTCTCGTCCAGCTTGTCTCGGTCGTCCAGCTGCATGATAAAAACTCCGCGAGAGGCGCCGTGGAGTTGCATCACGGCCACATCTATCTTTCTTGGCTGCCTTGCCGAGTCTGTGTCGCCACTGTCTGCCATTTTCTCAATACGGGGACGTTACCACCGTTCCCCGCCATGACTACTACGCTGTGGATGCATTGCTGTATGCACACAGCGTCACAGTTGCATCGTATTGCCGGCCAGGGGGGAGAAGGGGGGACCTGGGCCGGTTCCCGAGTTTGTAAGAATCCCAACTAAACCAACGAGCCCGCCACAAAACAGACGGGAAGTTGTTTGCCTTTTTATGTCTGATTCGTTCCCATTCGCTGACTGGACGCTGCTTCTACACTTGAAGGCTTTGTATAGACGATCAAAGAAATTGCTGTCAAGCGCGGCAAACCAGGCAATGATGGACGAGAAACGAAGACCAGTCCTGCCACTTGCGCCGATTCAATATCCGTGATATGGGTGGCAGAGGTGGGCGCCTTCTTGACATCGAATCCAAATTAGGTAAATCGTATGGATCTGCAAATCGTACAAGATAAAGAAGAGGAAAAGAGAAAACGAAAAGAAAAGAAGAAAAAGGAAACAAGTAGGAAAACCACGCCATCTCCGCCATAGACTGCATACAAAGCACACGCCAAAACTAACAGAGGCACTTCTGACGACAAGAAGTGAAACAATATTGTCCACCCACGGACACAGACACAAGACGAAGACACAGTTAGTCCATATCAGGCCGTGCAGACTTGCGGAGTAATAGCGCGTTTGCTTTATTTTTTTCTGCAAATAATGGGCCAAAACGAGTACGACATATTTGTGGTCGCGTTCTTATATTTCTTTTTATTTCTTCTTTTCTTTCCTATTTCTTTTTGCCGTCATTTTCGTCACCTATTTTCCCATCACATCGCCGCCGCCTCTCGTCTCGGCACCACTCCTTTTGGTTCTTTGGCTCTAGCCTCGTGGCGACTGGCCCTTGGCCAGGGGTAATATATGGCGTGTCGAGGATGTCGAAATGGGCTAAATGGACAACTTGCAGGACATGCATCGCATGCCGTCGTCTTATCACACCGAGAATGGGGCACGAGGTGAGCTACGTCGCAACCGTTGTGCGGGCCCATTGCCGCCATGGACTTCATTTTGCCAGGTATCTGCCTGTCTTCTCTTGTGCGACATACTCCGTACTGCTCCCAGTTGTCCCTTTCCCAGTCGGGACGGGAGACTCTGGACTCGCATGAGCGTGGCACTGTTGTTGGCACTTTTAGAATCCATTGTCACCCGTGGCAGAAGTGTGGCCAGCACAAGTCCAGGCCAGTTCCAGGCAAACGCCATATGGCGGATCGTGCCCATGGCGTCCATTGGAGAGTGTCCAGGGGGCTGGGAAGGTCATACCAGGTCCTGGCCTGATCTGATGATGTTCGTTGTATAGCTCCTTCCTCCGTATGCCGTACTTTGTTCGTTTTCTGTTTTCCTCACTTTTTCTTCTGTCTGCTCCACATTGTGTCCACATTGTCCACTTCACCGTTGACGCTAGCACCTGAGACATGGTCCTCCGGTGGATTCTCTTGCTTTCTTTTTCCTTGGTCCATGTTCGTTTGTTATCTTCATTCTCTACCTTTGGGGATCTTGTTCGTTTCCTATTCCTCTCCTAAGTCTCCTCCATCTTCCTTGGTTTACGGCGTGCCCGTTTTCGTATTCTTTCTCCCCGGAATATCCCACCACTGGGGAGAGGCCGGATGCACGCCGCACGCCTTTGCAGCATCCTTGGCCTCCCCTTGTCGTGTACTTCGGCGCACTTATGCATCCGGGAGTACATGTATATTTTGATTTACCGTGCATCCTTTCCGCCTTTTCGGCATACAACGCAGGCACATATCCCTTCAGATGCATGCAATGCCCATTATTCTACTGGGAGGTCGTACTCCGTCTTGACTCCGGACTCCGTATATTGCTTTTCAGCTTGTCATACCTTTTGCCTGCGTTCCCGTTTTGCCTGTCCCTGGCGCACAGGGCCACTACCGAGAGCGGCCCAGTACGGTATTATGGCATTTCTCCGCAGCAGTGCACTTTGCAACCCTCCAATCACAGCCGTCTTCAGCCGAACGCGGCCAAACGCGCATCTGGACTTCAACTAGCTCAGCTGACTTACACATATTATATTGGACCTCATATGGACATCTTCATCGGTATGAAGGCAGAGGATGAGAAAAAAACCTCCGTAATTCCATAAAACCGGAGCACGGTCGATGGAGTCGATAGACTCACTACAGGCGCCTCAGACGGAGGACTCCGCTGATCCCTGTGTGTTGTATTGCACTGACACGGAGGTATGTAGAGAGAAATGTGCAGTGCCTGTGGGACCAACCAAGTCCCAATCCATGCACGCTGATTGCAAATGTCACTTTCTTGCGCTCGTCCAGCGTTCGTCCATCAATCTGTTTTGGGCCCAAGTCACTACGTCGCTACGTTGCTACCCTTCCAGCCTTTTTTTCGCTGGGATTCTGCCTCGTTTTTCGGCGACATCGACCTGCAACGTGGCTTGTTCTGGACTCTCTTGCTTAGGCTACGGAAGTGTTTAGGTTCTGATTTCTCCCACCACTTTCCTCCCCCTCTCGCATTCTCCTCTCCCCATACCCACATGCTGGTACTTCATAGTATTCAATGCAATAATGCAATGCGCCCCCGGACGACGTCGTGTTGCTCCTCGCCATTTTGTCGCCTTCCATGTCCTCCTGTTCACCGTACATCGTACGTCGTACGTCCCGCTCGTCTTGGTCGACTCTGTCGCAGCATGTTACATTCTCACTGGAGCACTGGTCAGCCCTCGTTCTCTTCTCATCACGCACCCCTTTTCGTCTTTTGCCTTTCGCAATGAATGCCACCTCGCCTTCGCCGGCATTTTTTCAAAGTTCAATTTACAAACGTCCTCGATTTCGTTTTCCATCCTGCTATTTCCCCGTCTTATTCACTTGACTGTCTTTTCATAGCCCTCTGCATATCATCTGCAAACCAAAACAGCGCTTGAACTGTAGACAACAGAAAACAATTGTTCATAGTTTCCTGCAATGTACATTCAAGAGCAGCGGCACATGGTTGCCGGCTGGGGCTGTCACAGACCACAATTCCACTTTGGGAAATCACAGGGGGGATCGTCGCCGAAAACAAAATAAGCGATGCCCTTGTAGTGGTGACGTGAAAATCGTGACGAAAAAAAAAAAAAAAAAAAGCTCAGCTGCAAAATACACGCTTGGCAGCCAATATTACTACTCTCTGTCCTCTCCCTGCTTGTCTCTTTGGTCTCCTCCGTATTGCTCCCTCCCCCCTCCTTTACGACGTAATTACGTCTTTGTTCGTCGTCAATGCGTTCCGTGTCCTCATTCGCTCCTTCACAGTAAGCTTTCAATAAGCTTTTTTTTTTTTTCAGCCGGCCAGCTGTCAACGCGCCCATCACCTCCACGTCATTTCGTCACCAACCTTTTTTTGGCACTTCTGTTTTTGGAGGGTGGCCGGCTTTTGGTTAAAGCAGTGCCTGTGCGTGCGCAAGTCCCCAGGCAATCCTTTAACTACGGTTGCAACCCCCCTTGTATCAAGCAATCCCGCCAACATGGGACAGAACCCCGACAACAAAAGAAACTACGGAGAGCCTGTAGGGCATATAACGCCTGCTATAGAGAGGGATACGAGCTGGTCAGGCCGAGCAAAATAATAATAATTCAAAGGATGTGGCCTATCCACTTTATTTTCTGTCACTTGAATTGCGCATGTTCTTCTCTTCGCCGTACGCTGTACGATATACGACATACTGTGTAATTGCTTTGCGACTTTTCTCTCGGCGCGCCTTGTCTCACCTGTTTGGTCGACTACCAGGGCCAGGCCACCCCGGCAACGGCTGGCGCCGCAAACCTGCCGGCGAGAACGCGTCAAGTAAGTCAGGTTGGCGCCCCATTCAGTTGTCGGCGCAGGTGCCTGTCGAGCCTGTGGACATTTGACGAGGAAGCAGAAACTAACGAAACCAAGGAAACCTCCACAGGTTAGAAGATCATGGATGTGCGCGGGGAAGAAAGGTAGCAAAACGTACATCACGGCTCGTGTTCCGAGAAACGAGCTATGAGGGCTTTCCGTTTTCCGCTTGAGTCCATTTCCGCTTTTGGGTATACAAAGTCCATAAGCATGGAGTACATCGTACGGCGACCATGGCACGTCGTATTTTGTATGCACATCATTTCGTCGTGCAGCTCAGCGCCAACCAGCGAAAGCCAACGACGCCGAAAAGCACAACTCCAAAGAACAACGCCAACAAGTGTGGTTGTCACCTGAAGTCGCAGTTGCATGCCTACGTTCCATTGAGAGCCCAAAGACGAGGGAGGATACGGAGGAATACCCGGAGTTTTGTTGGCATGGAGCATATGTCAGTGGTGGGTGGACTCATGCCGGCCCATCTCCTCTCCTGCACGTCGGTTATGGGGAGGACAGGAGGACAGCGAATTGCATAGCGTCACAATATGTTTTGTGATACAAAGTACTCAGTCTCTCTGGCCGCCCTGCGACTCGTCCACCGGGACGGTCCAGCATAATGGGCCCTGCTGCACTGACCCTGCTGGACTGGGGCCCTGCAGAACGGCAGCGAGGGCAGAGGAAATGCAATGCGCAGGTGCTATCCACAGTTATGCGTGGCAATGCACTCGGTAGTGGTGGTAGTTGTCAGTACGGGCTGATCTTATTTTGTCTTTTATTTATTTTTGTACGGAGTAATCCATTCCCGCCCGCGCTGCATTCTGGTTCGCCTGCCCCAGGCGGAACCAGAGGAGCCAGAGAGCCAGACTCTTGACAGTGTCGCCCTTGTCGCCCTTGTCGCCCGTCCTCTTTTCAGATTTTCCGAGTCTCCTCCCGTCCCTCCCCAAACTTGACAGAAGTGGAGAGGCCCTGTGACAGGGATCAGGGGTTGACAACTAGCGGGAGTCCGAGTTCAGAAACCAGGCCCGGCGCTCGAAACACGTTGTAAGGAGGGAAAAGAGGAGGGCGGGCACTGGGTGACAGGGGTCTGGGGTTGACGCAGGGGAAGAACGACGTCGTCACTTCAAGAACGTCAAAAAAGAGAAGGGAAGTGGTTTTGCAAATGTCGAAACCATGCTCCGTCTCCATGCTCCATACTTGAGCCACAGCTTCACGGGCCAGAAATAGAACGATGGATAAATTGGGAAGTGAGCGCCAACTCGCCGCAAGAAAATCAAAAGGGAGTAAAACAAAAAGGGAGGGGGAAAAGGGGGGACGAGTAAAACAAACGAAAAGACGGTCCAAAACTCAAGTCAACTCACACCCCGAGCGACCGATGCTTATCTTTAGCCATCCTCTTCTGTGCTTTTCTCCTTCTGTCTCTGACTTGCTGCTTGCATCTTCCTTGGTCGTTGTCTTTGCCTCTTTTCCCCTCTTTTTCTTCTTCTCGGAGCACTCCGTCAAACACGCTAGAACTAGAGCTCGAGCGAACGGTCCGGCCCCTGGCTTCTTCCACTTTCCTCATTAGCGATTCTCCATCACTGCAACCCCCAGTAATTCAAAAACGTGAGCAAGCCACAAGCCGCTCGGTGGGCCGAGGGTGTAGTTCTACTTTCCTACTGGCCTGTCCTGCACGTTTTCCAACCATGGGGAGTTGCTGTTTCCATGTTCTGTCCGGTTCCCTGCTCCCCTTTCCCCTTCCTTTTCCTTTTCTTGTTTTTCACCGGCCGGATCAAATGGCAGACGAACGTAGCTCCACACACACACACACTCTTATTGCTGGCGACAAGCATGACCTGCATAGAGAATGGGTCATGAATGTGGATGGGGCCAAGTTTTATGGCGTTACACGTATGGAATAATGCTCCATAAATTGTATGAAAACGGGATAATGTCGACACAACATCTACATTTGATGTTCAGTATCCCACACTCAATAACCAAAAGTACTTCGCGTCTCCTAGGCCCGCCAGATCTGTTGGTCAGAATCTCTGTGCGTTGTGCCACAAGGTCCGAGCCATGGCAACCTAGAACCGAAACTCACTTCCCAAAACCCAGGCTGCAGGCGCGTGCGGCGCATATATCGGATCGCAGGCGGCAAAACTGTGGCGGCTCGTTCCTCCTGCTCGTATGATGTGCTGTCCGCCGAGCTGCTATTTGATTATGGGTGTGCCTATTTTCAAATCCACCAATCTCGTTTCGCACCTCTCTCACCTCACCCTCGCTCCGTGCTCCACGTCCTCGCATGATGGATGGCAACTCTCGGCCCGTGCTACTATCTGTTTTCTTTTTTTTTTTCTTTTTTTTTTTCGTATTTGTCTATTTCCTCAAATCTCTCCGCCCTTCCTCCTTCCCCCATCCCCCATCCTCCATCCTCCCATCTTGTCTTCACTCGGGAGAGGGTTGCATACGACCTTCTCTGCCTCCTGCGCCATCCTGCATGCATAGCATCCCTACTGCATCTCCGGGACGCCAACGAACGCTTTTGCTTCGGTGCCTGCAAACCGACGAACCATAATTTGTTCAAAGTGTACGCAGTACTCTGTAAGATACTTTCGTCTCGCTCTTCGGCTGTTGCCCAGTATTTTCCCTCACCATCCCCCTATCTATGATATATTACCTGCTGTCCGGATGCTGTCAGCAAACCCCCTTTCGATCTTGTCCAAGTCCCTTTTGATCCTGGTTTACCCACTCACACTTCGGCCCGTAGACGCAGTAACCGCTGCAAAGCAGAAATCGCACTTTTCATGGTGAGGGTTTTGCATGTGCCGGTTCACTTTATCCATTCTCTTCAGCACAACGGTCAGACTCCGTGCCTCCTTTGCCTTGAGAGTCTCCTCCGCTTGCTGTAGACGCGAACATTGCCTCCCATTTTTTGAGTTTTATTCTTTCTTAATCTTGGGTTACTTTGGCACGAGTGCACTATTGCACAACGGCACTACTGCACCTCATCCTTTGTCAACATTTTTTCGAGCACGTACCACACACCGTGCTACAAACCCCTGCCACTCGCTGCTTGTCCCTTTGCTTTGGTTTACCCTTTTCATAAACCCTTGACTCGTTCGCGTCCGTCCCGCAAACACAAACTTTTGAGCCCTGGTCGCTTACCCTTGTTGCCCTTGCGTCCGGGCAGGCCCTGGCCCTCTTCTCTTTTTTGTGTTCGTTTGCCCCTCACCGGTCATTCTAGCCGAGCCAGCGCGACAGTCCAGGGTCTTGAGATAGAAAAAGGAATCAGAGAAGTGGCAGATAGTGGAAGCCCTTGAGCATAGAAAATCAGTTGCATCCAACGACATACAGGGGGGTTGACTGCAACCTTGCGAGGGGTCTGATTCTTTTTTAACCTGTTACATGTTTGTCCCCTTGCTTGGATCGTACGTCGTATCGTCTTTTGTGTGCTGAAAATGCCATCTGCCAGACAGAGTACGAAAGTACGGAGTACGGAGTACTACGTCGTACACATACTAGACGATGCACGTTGTTGAAAACAGCCACAAGCCACAAAGTGCTTTCTTGTACCGTACTTGTTCGTTTCCTTTTTGCTTCTCGACCGAGTCAAGCGTTGTATGCGTAATCTGCAACCCCGTGTAGCCTGCCTCTTTCTCTTCCTTGGGAGCCTCTTCCGAGTCAATTCAATAATGGTAGCCTCTGTCTTTTTGCTGCATCTCCTCTACCTCTTGGCAGTCTTCCTCCACTTCCTTCTCTTCCTCCGCTTCCTCCGCTTCCTAGCCATCATAGACAACGGAGCAGTATCGTACATCGACTGTTTTTCCCTTTGGCTCCTGGCATTCTTTCTCTCGCCAACTTCCGCTTCCATTTCCACCCACTACCGCCACAGGAACTAGAAAAATTCTCACATAATCCCTGCAAAATACGTTTATGATCATCCCCTTCCTCTCGGTGCACATTGTGCTCTGTGTGCTGCGCAGCCTGCAGCCTGTAGGTCTGTAGCCTGCATCCGGTGGAGTGAATCCCATCCTCTTCGGCGGTTGCCGTGTCTTCCTTGTCCACGTCGTGTCTTTTAGCTCTTCCGATTGTAAGTCGTATGCTTCTGTCACTCCGTTCACTTATTTATTTTTCTTTCCTTATTTTTTTTTTAAAAAAAAAAAGAAACAATTCGCCTCCCCCTCCACTCCTCCTCGTCCTCCACCCGACCCAAACAACAAGAAATGACGGTGGTGAACTGTGAAACATTGCTCTGTGCCGGGCCTGATCGACAAATCGCCTATTTCTTGTTTGCCGCTGCGCACACTAGCAGGCGGACGAGAGCCTGAAGACTGGTCTGGCAGGCGAGTAAGCCAGGAAGGCAAAGCAGGGCAAGCGCAGCCCGCAGCAGAACCAGACAACCACAAACTCTGGTAGTGGGGAGCCGACATGGCGATCAAAAATAAATAAAACTACATCAAGGGCCCGACGACGATTTGACAATGTCGAACGGCTCACGATGACCGCAGCAGAAACAAGCAGAAACACCAAAACCAGCCACATTGCGACTGAGGCTCGGAAAACATGAGAGACAAAGATCACGATAACACAAACAGAAAACAGAAACAGAAACAGAAACGAAACCAAAGCACTCCGTAGATCGCGGCCGAGACGGCCACATCCACACAACGAGCAACCTCGGCACCCCATCCAGTGTGGCGTGGACAACTTAAGAACGAAAGGTGAGCCACTGGCAAAAAAGAGGAGACAGAGGGTGCTTGAAAAAAACGACCAGGGGGGAGTGTGACTGCGTTCCTCGCACAAGGGAAAGGTGTGTTGTTTCTGGTGTTGCGGATGTGTGGGTGTGGACAAGACGACGGGAATTGGAATAGACACGGCGAGGGGAGAAGGTAAAACGACCTGCAAAATAAAGAAACAGAAAAAGAAACAGAGAAATAGATAAAAAGGTAAAAAGATAAAAAAGGAACAAGGAACAAGGCACAAAAAGGAAAACCAACAAAGACTGACAGGGGTCCATGCAGACCAAAAGGGACTTGCCGGCAATCGTTTTTACTTTTTATATCAGACAGCCCTGCTCCAACAACAACGAGACAAGGAGGACGAGAAGAGGACGCAAGGTTTGTTGAAGACGGCACATCACGACAACACATGGTCACAAAAGAGGAAAAACGAGAGGACAGGCAAAAAGAGAAAAGAAAGCAAAAGACAAGCAAAAGACAGCAAAGACAAGAGTGCCACCTCACTTTTGATTCCTCTGCGCAATTCCCATCTTACTCGCACGTCACTCTCCCTCACACCCTCTGCTTGTCCTCCACACTTGACTTTGCCCCTGAGAAGTCGAATTGAGGACGATCGAAAGGAAGGGCAAGACAAAGACAAAAGCCAAAGGCCAAAAGCCACAAAGGCAAGCTTCCGGGGACGAACAATTAAAATCTGCAGCCTGGCCTGAGCTGCATGAAAAAGTAACGCAGCACCGCACACCACCTCCAATACGGAAGACACGCACCCACTCGACAACGCAACGCAACACTGCACTGCACACCTTGCACACACACATGTTCACACGCATACGCGCACATACAGACACAAAAGACAAAAGACAGAAGGCGACAGGCGAAAGGCGAAAGCCGAAAGGCGACGGCGAAAAGCAGAACAACCTAAAATACTGGGCAGGCCAGAACAACAGCCTGTCGGCATTCTACCAGCGCCAATCCCTCACTCTGTCCACCCATTTCGTGCGGTACTCTCAGCTCAGACTGCCCTCACGTCCGTCACACTCACCCTCTCCTCACCATTACATACGCCAGCAAATAATCCTTCACGCCCATCCATCTCCCCGTTTTGCACCTCTCCTTGCACGCTGTGCATCCTCCGCCCCCTTGTGCTTGCACAAAATCACGATACGATCCTAGCAACAAAGCCGGACAGGGACAGAGGCAAAGAAAACGAGTCGTCGTCGTCATCCACCGTTGTTGTGGGCAATGGAGGTCGGCCGGCCCTGTCTTTTGTTGTTTCCTTGTTTCCATCTTGATTTTATTCTCTTGCATTTCCCATCTTGATTGTTTTTTCAGTCTTGTTTTGTCTTGGACCAATTCGGTTATCGAATTCTCCCACCTCCGGATATTTCGACATTTTTGTTTTTGCCTTGCATATTTTACCATCTCCATTTTCCCATTATTTTCCGCATTATTATTTTTCGCTCTGACCATTAGTCTGTCTGTCCAAACTACTATTCGATCTGCACATCCTCTTCTTTTTGTCCTTTTTTCTTCCCTCTCCTCTCCCCCCCCCCCTCCTCCTTCTCCTCCTCACTCCCCCTCTCCTCACTCCACCTCTCCTCGCGATGGCCACATCGTTGCACAGCTACCCGCGGTCACCCAACTCGTCCACGCGCTCGTTTGACTCCTCGTCCGTCGCCTCGCCGTCCGCCACCTCGCCGCGGCTGCTGCCCGCCTTGCACGGACGATTCAACACAAGTGGCAGTGGCACTGGCAGCGGCAGCAGCAGCATCCCGAGCACAAGGTCAGGATCACTGGCCCTGTCCGACGGGCGCCCGCCGACCCGAGGCTTGGGCTTCACGGGCACACGACCACCACCAGCCTTTGCACCCGCCTGGTCGGGACTACCTGGAGCAACTGCAACGCAACAAGGCGTCGGCGTCCTACCTGGCGGCGTCACCAGCCGTCTGCCATCCTTGCACGAGCGCGATCGCAGCCACAGCGAACAACACGGCCACCAGCAGCCGCGGCCACACGACACGCCCTACGGCTACCGTCACAGCCACGACCACAGCCAGAGTCACCCGTTGTACGGTCACGAGGCGCACGAGCAGCACACGTACGAACCGCACACGTACGAGCACCAGCACCACCATCACCACCCAAACACCAACCAGCCGCGGCCGAATTCCCTCTCGCACTCCCACTCCCATTCCCACTCGCACACCCACCCCTACTCGTATTCCAGCATGGGCCGCGGCGACTCGCTGCCGCCGACCGACTCACTGGCCAGCACACCGGGGCCGGGCTACATTGCCTTGCCGCCGCTTCACCATGGCGGCGGTGGCGGAGGAGGCCGTGGAGGTATCGCAACAACAGCAGCACCACCCCCACCACCACCATCAGGATCAACATCCATGGGTGGGCCACAACATCCTCTACCACCATCAGTACCTTACAATAGCAGCTTAGCAGCCGCTCACCATCACCAACAACAACAGCAGCAGCAGCAGCAGCAACAACAACATCAACATCAGCAACAGCACGCAGCCAAACGCGCGTACCGCCAGCGCCGCAAAGACCCCAGCTGCGACGCCTGCCGCGAACGCAAAGTCAAATGCGACGCCACCGAAACGACCAGCTGCTCCGAGTGCTCCAACCGCCAGGTCAAGTGCCAGTTCACCAAGGAGACCAACCGCCGCATGTCGTCCATCAAGCAGATGCAAGATCTGGAGCGCCAGCTGGACCGGCTGCGGCGCGAGAACGGCGGGCTGCGGCGCATTTTGCAGGAAAGCCGGGCGCAGGGTGGTGCCAGTGGTGGTGGTGCGGTCGCCAGTGGAAGTGGGTCTGTATCCGTGGCTGGGTCCGGGTCCGGAGGTGGGCCGACGCCGAAACGGGAAGGAACGGACGGCCCGATCCGGGCGGACCTAGATTCGGACACACCCATGGGCGACCATAGCGCCATGGAGGACGATGACTACTACGGAGACCGGCCGCGTCACCTTTCGCACATGCCGCACCTCCAGCATCCACTGCACAGCAGCAGTCAAATACTACCCCTGTTGCCGATCCCGGACATCGGGTCGAATCCACCACGGCGGCACCGGCGGACACCGCGGCTCTTGCCGTTTTCAGCATCGACAAGACAACCGCCATCTGCCTATCCTTATCCTTCCTCGACGTTTGCTGGCAGCAGTAGTGGCAGCAGCGCACCACAACCGCTATTTGACCTTGGACGGGCGCGCGCTAACGTGCGCATGTTTGCTCGCGGCCTCTGGGCGCCACCGGCAACGGCACTGACACACGCATCACAGACACAGACGTCGCTCACGACCACGACGAGTCGTCCTGAACTGCCTCCGCGTGACATTGTCGACAACCTCTTGCACGCCTACTATGTCTCGATACATACCATGCTGCCTATGATCCATTGGCCGACGTTCCAACGGCAGGTGGACGAGCTGTACCGGACTGGCCCCAGCCCCGAAACGCCGCCGTCGTTTGTCGCCCTTTTCTTTTCTGTCCTTGCCGTCGGCGGTTTATTTAGCACGTACTTTGTCGTCGCGCCCACGCCGTCATTTACGGCCGTCCACCTTGCCGACGCCGCACGTACTCTGATCGATCCGTGGACGATGACGGCGTCTGTAACGCCGACAATGGACGATGTCCGCACGCTGCTCCTGCTTGCCATCTTCCTCAACGAGTCCAACCTCAAGTCGGCCGCTTGGACTTGGCTGTCGAGCGCTGTGCGCATCGCCCAGATCATGGGGCTGTATGTGGCGCCGGCGGACGGAAGCTTCGAGGGCCTCGAGACCGAAACACGCAGCCGTGTCTGGTGGTCCTTGTATGTCGTGGACCGTACGATGGCTCTTGACGCCGGTAACCGGCCCGCGCTCATTCAGGACGACGACTGCGACGTGGCTCTACCGACAGACGACGGCACGGGCGACCCGTCGACGCATCCGCAGACCATGCTGGCTGTCTTGGATGTCGTGCGCGCCTACACGGCCTTGGGACGACTGCTCGCCGCCGCTTCGTCGTCTTTCTCTCCTGCCGGAAACGACGGCAGCAACCTCCCTCCCTCTTCGCCTCTCTCGACACCCTCGCCGTCTTCGTCATTTGCCGTCCCAGCTACGACTGCGTCCGTCGGTTCTGACACACATATCCCCGCAACTCATTTGGCCACATTCGACCAGCACTTTGCTGCGTGTCTGCGCGTGTTCCCGGCCGTCTGCGACCCGGCCGTCAGCCATTATTCGGATGTACAGCCACCGCTCTCTCTGCAGTTGTTCAACCCACTCGTACACCTGCTTCATGCTCGCCTCGTCCTTCATCGCTACAATTTGGCGCCGTATGCTGGGGCTCATGCTAGCCACCACCACTCACAGCACCAAATTCAAAATCAAAATCATAACCAAAATCAGCATCAACAAGCTCGTCTCACCGCCGTTGAACAGTGCACCCACACGGCCCTCGAGACGGCCACGCTCATCCGCCGCTCGGGTCTTGCGGTGGAAGGCGAACCAAGCCCGCCAAATGAGCAGACCGTGGCATTGGCCGCCAGCGCCACGTCTCTTTTGACGACTCATCTCCTCCGCAGCACTCTTTTCTTGCTGCTGACGGGCCACACCGACGCCGCCGCCTTGCTGGTGCGCGCCCTTTCTGCCATTGCTGTCGTTCACCGCGACGTGGCAACACCCTGCGGCCGCTTTTTGGCCTTTTTCACGTCGTGCCTGGCGTTTAAACGCGCCGAGTACACGGCGTACCTGGCACGGGCAGCGTCTCAAAC
This sequence comes from Sporothrix globosa, assembly GCA_001630435.1. Classification (NCBI taxonomy): domain Eukaryota; kingdom Fungi; phylum Ascomycota; class Sordariomycetes; order Ophiostomatales; family Ophiostomataceae; genus Sporothrix; species Sporothrix globosa. The sequence continues at coordinate 727,325 of LVYW01000008.1, read as the reverse complement.
GCCGCAGACACCGCAAACACCCCAAGGCCCACCATCGGCGCGCCAGCAAACCGTACCTCCTGCTGCTGCACCTCAGTCCTTGTACGATGCCCTGGTCCGCGACGAAGAGCTGCTCGTGTATGTGAGCGCCGACCTGCAGTCGTCGCCCGACCGTGCGTGGGTGTGGGACGGTGAGGCGGGGCCGGGACCTGGACCAGCGCCAGCACAATCAGCTCCGATCGACACGTCGACCGACGCGCCACCCTTGTCTGCCAATGCCTTGTCCCGCCCCGATGTGCGGATGGGTCTCTCGGATGAAGAGAGTCGCGACTGGGGCGGCTGGGACCGGCTCGAAAACCGCGTGCGCAGCCTGGCCTCGTTCGCTGGGCCAGGGCAGGCTTCCTCTTCCGCTTCGGCTTCGGCTTCGGCTTCAGCTTCGGCGTCGGCTTCGGCGCCGACTTCAGCTTCCGTTCCAATGGCAGCCACGGCGACGGCGAGTGCAATGGCCGCTGGACCGCCACCGCCCACATCCTACTCGACGACCTCGACTACCACCGGCACCGCAAGCCCCGTTGCCCACTATACGCACCAGCCCATGTCGGCCCTTTCATCGATGCCGTCCATGGCCGCCATGCCGCACATGCCCATGTTCATGTCAGCCTCGTCCACGGCGACATCGCCACACCCTTCGACACTGCCTCCTCTGCAGCCCGGACCACGGGCGCAGCTTCCACCACCAGCACAGCAGCACCAACAACAACCTAGCTTCACCATGTCAGACGCGCCGGGTGGGTCGGCAGCTGCACCGCGCCGCGCGGACAGCCCTGTGCCTGTAGCGAGTGGAAGTGGCGGCAAGTCCAAGAACCAGGACCGCATCAGCATCGCCAATATCATATAGGCGGAATTGCTGTCTGTGGTTGTCGTCGGCTTAACCTTAATGTTTACTCCTATCATCTCTTACGTCCTTTCGTTCGCCTCTTTGTTAGTCTCTAATAACACCCATATGTCTGTATTGCATATTGTATTTCATCCCCAACTGTAGTCATTATATCCGTCTAATTGGAAACGGCCGGCTCTGGTGTCTTTGCTTCTAGCGTCTGTTATTCTTGGTCGTTTGTTTTATTACTTGTTTATGTTGCTTTCGGGCAGGAGACAAAAAAAAGGTGCAAAGGGGATTTGGGATACTTATGTATCAGATGTATGACTTATTATATATTTACTCCGCTTTCACCAAGTGCTGACCTCGCATCTCACAGTGACTGCAATACGTCGAAGGCTGAATAAAGCCCTTCAAAATAAAGTAATGGCGGGTCAGCTGCGCAGCTCATCCGCATATACCCACTAGCAATATCTGCTCGCACTTTTTTTGCGCTTTTGCCCCCTTGAGCGGCAGATGCCGCAGGCGGGCGAGGCGGGCACGGCGACCTGAACGACGGCTTGTCCAGGCTGTACGATTGCTGAATATGCCGAATTAACTGCGAACTGATGCAAATTACTTACTGTATCTCACATTGTGTATTTCGTATCCATTTGAGGAAGGCTGGATGAACCTTCCGTATTTGGAAAAAAGCACCGTTCCGGCAGGCACAGGTAGAGGGGAAGGCTGCAAAGGAAGGCGCGATAGTGAATCGACGGCGCCTTCTGGCGCATTTTCGGCCGTTTGGGCAGGCGCGGCCCACGCCGAGTATGTCATCGTTGTGACGAATCGATTAAGGAGGTGGAAAGAAAGATAAAAGCTTAAAAACGAACAAGAACGAAGGCGGAAACAATAAAAGTCGACCGCCCCCGGCAACAATCGACACTCTTCTCGCGTCTCCCAATCGTCTTTTCACTCTGCTCATTCAATCCAATTCACTGACGATATACGACGAGCGCCAATTGGGCATCGAGCGACCTGCATCTCAATAGCTTTTGACATCTGGCGACGATCTTTCTCTCTTATATTTTCTTCTGCATCACATCTGCAGCCACCTCTCTTCTCCGCTCGTTCTCGGCCATCCATCCCCCCTCCCCTCTCCTCCACCATGTGTCACCACACGACCCAGCCGCTGCACACACTGCTGGCAGCCCTGCCCAAGTGCGAACACCACATGCACGTCGAGGGCTCGCTGTCACCCGAGCTGCTCTTTGAACTCGCCCAGCGTAACGGCGTCGCCCTGCCGCCCGTGTCCGAGGACGCCGCGTTTGCGTCCGTCGAGGCCCTCTATGCCCGATACAGCCGCTTCACGTCGCTCGACGATTTCCTGCACTACTACTACGTTGGCATGTCCGTCCTGCAGACGGCTGCCGACTTTGAGGCCCTCGCCATGGCCTATTTCGAAAAGGCCTACGCCGCCAACGTGCGCCACGCTGAGATCTTCTTCGACCCGCAGGTCCACCTAGCCCGTGGCGTGTCGCTTGTCGATGTTGTGCGCGGCCTGCGTGCCGCCAGCCGCCGTGCCACAGCCGAGTTCGGCGGCATGACGAGCCTGCTGATTCCGTGCCTGTTGCGCCATCTGCCTGTCGCCGACAGCGGCAAGCTCGTGGCGCAGCTGCGCGAGGGCTATTGGGCGGACGGCGACGAGGTGGCACAGGAGGAGGCGGTCGTGCAGGCGTTGGACGAGGCCTTTGACAAAGAGACGGACTCGGAGTCTCTGCGCGGTGCGCTGGCTGGGTTGGGCCTCTGCTCGTCGGAGCGCGATCTGCCGCCGACACTGTGGCGCGATGTGTTCCGGGAAGCCCGACGGCACAGCGTGTCGGCCCCAGACAACAGTCTGAACGCATCGTCGACAACAACACAAGCCAAACCCGCCCGCCGTGGCGCCACCCGCATCACCGCCCACGCCGGCGAGGAGGGCCCGGCCGAGTACATTACCCTCGCCCTCGACCACCTGGGCGCCCAGCGCATCGACCACGGCATCGCCGCCGCCACCGACAAGGACCTCATGGCCCGCCTGGCCGCCGACCAGATCCTGCTGACCGTGTGCCCCCTGTCCAATGTCTGCCTCAAGGCCGCGCCGTCCATTGCCGACGTGCCCATCCGCGTCTTCTTGGACGCCGGCGTGCCCTTCTCCATCAACTCGGACGACCCGGCCTACTTTGGCGGCTACATCCAGGAGAACTACTGCGCCGTGCAGGAGGCGCACAGCCTGGCCGCGGCCGACTGGGCCACGATTGCGCGCAACGCCGTGCGCGGCAGCTGGTGCGACGATGCGCGGAAGACGGCCATCCTGAAGGAGATTGATGGCGTCATGGCAGCCTGGGAGGCGGGCACCCTGTCTGCAACCAAGGTGTAGGTTGTGGATGGATGGTTGTTCGTGTTTATGGAGTTTGTTTGACATGGAGTCATCATTGCAAAGGTCAAAGTTACAAGCAAAAGACCGGATCTGGGCAGCGAAGGAGCATTTTTACGGAGCACGATATTTATTCAACATTTTAATATCACGATTTGTACTTTTATTTCAATTTTACACATGATTCAATTTATGTTTGTTATCGCAAAAGTGCGACTCGGCACAGATGCCTGATCCTACTTTGCTTGCCTGCCTACTCCTCTGATACTCCAGTGAGTCCGCCGACAATGCCCTGCATGCGCCGATCCAACAAATCGTCCGAGCTCTTGAGCTTGACAAGCTCCTTGTCGTCCTTGCTGTCCTTGGCGCGCTGACGCGCCAGCGCCTTTTGCTTTTTGGGTTTTGGCTTGCCAGCGCCGGCGGTGCTGTTGTTGTCTGGGGTCGTGGCGGCAGACGACATGGTAGTCGATGTCGATGTCGTCGTGGAACCAGACGATGACGCAGCCGGTACTGTCGTCGTGGCCTGTGCCGGCGCCGGCTCGGTCGATGCATTCGTCTTGCTGACCTTTGTCATCCGAATCATCTCCAACGGCGCCTCATCGCCGCTCGACTCGGTCCGCGCCGACGAGACGACGCGGCTGTGGCCGGGTTGATATGACGTAGTGCCTGTTCCATCTGTGTCTGGCGGTTGCGTAATTTCTGTTGCTGTCTTGGTATTGACCGACAGCGGTGGCGCTTTCGTGGTCGGAGGCGTAGCGAGTCTTGGCGCCGCCTCTTGCAGCTCCGACTTGTTGGTCCGCGAGGTGGTCCGGCCGCGTGACATGCGACCCCGATCAGAAGCCACATTGTCCCGTGCCCGCACCTCGTCGGCGTGCTGGAACGCATCCTGGATCCATCCGGACGCCCGCTGGAACCACTTCCAGGCCGGCGGGTAGACAGCCGGGAACTGCAGGAAGCCGTGGCTGACGCCCGGAATCAGGACGACTTCGGCCACGTCACGATCGTCGAAGCCTTCGGTGCGCGCATCGGATTCGCGGTACTCGACACGGCGGCCGCCCGACGCGTAGTAGGCGGCCTTGATGCGGCGCAGGCGACCGGCAAAGATGACCGTGTCGTCCACGAGGGGGTCGCGCTCGCCAGTCAAGAAGTAAGTTTTGGGGAAGTGGGCGAGCAGCAGATCCGGCGCGAGAATGGGCGACAGCAAATAGTCCTGGGAAAAGTCGGGGCGGTTGTGGGGCCCAATGTACAAGATGATCATGGCGCGCATCATCTCGGGCGTGAGGACGCGATCATTAAAGTAGGAGATGGTCGACGCGGTGGCGAGCTGGGTGCTGATGGCCTGCGGATGGTAGGACGCGGTGGGGGCTTTCGAATCGCTGCCGCTTCCGAGCGGGCTGGCGCTGGCTCCGCGGACGGTCTCCGATTCGATGTTGTCGGTTGCCGTCCCTGGCGTCAGTCCCAGCTCCCTCTTCAACTCGGCTGTCGGCGTCTGCGGCCGCGAGTACGACGACACGTTGACGTGCGAGTAGGCCGGCTTGGGTGTGCGGGCTTTGGAGCGCACGAGCTCATCGTCGTCGTCGTCGTCGTCGTCGAAATCGACATCTCCGCTGCTGCTGTGATCGCTACCCTGACCTGCGTTATCGCTGCGTGGCACCGCCTTGGTCATGGTCAGATCCTCATCGTCCGACTCGTGCGGCGTACCCGCGAGATCACTGTACTGCTCTGTCTTGCGGCGCAGCACATTGCGGTTGGTCGCGCGTGTGCGGCGGTCTCGGATCAGGGCCATTTGCTCGTCCGACATCCAGTTGCCAATGTTGACGTCCATGCAAGGGTACGTCAACACCAGGCCATCGGGGAGAGGCAACCGTCTTGCCGAGCGCCCACCGGAGGATGTGCCGGGCGTCGATTGCTGGGCCAGCATCAGTGTCATGGCCGTGGCCAGGTTGCCACCCGCACTGTCGCCCGTGACCACAACGCGCACCGGATCCCGGGCGGCCAGTCCGATGCACCGACCACGCGAGTTGACGAGCGTCGCGTAGGCGTCGTAGCACTCGTTGAGGGCATATGGGAACGGGTACTCGGGGGCCTTTTTGTAGTCCAGACTCAGCACGGGCAAGCCCGTCTGGACGGCCCACGAAAAGAGGCGGTCGTCGTTGCAGCGCGGGTCCATGGCGACGAAGCCGCCACCGGGGACATCAAAAATGACGCGGTTGAGGCCGGACGCGCGCAGATTGTCGATGGATCCGTCATAGTACAGCCACGCCATGATGGGCTGGTCCTGGTAGTCGCTGGTGGTGGGGCGGGGGATGCGGACGAGGCGGGCCGGCCAGCGGGTGAGCCGCGGATGCATCAGCCCTTGGAAAAACCGCAGATAGGGCGTGGTGCCCTTGTTCCAGCTGACGCGGAGGTGATCAACGGTGAGATTGCCGCGGACCTTGCGGACCTTTTCATCGGCCTTTTCGGCAGCCACCAAGTAGAAACCCGAGAAGACAATGCTGGCCAGGTCGCGGAGCCACTTGGTGCGGATCTTCATGGCGGTCCAGAAGCCGGCGTCGAGCGCGGTCAGGACCCACGTGGCGCGAAAGAAGGTGGCGTCGTACATGTTGGTGAGCGGGTCGGGGCTTGCGAGGCCGACGAGAGTGCTAAAATTGCGAGAGGCGTAGAGATACAGCATGGTGAGGACAACAACCTGCCAGGCCGTCAGGCGTTTCGAGAGCAGCCGCGAGAGCGACCGGGTGCCGGGTGGGCCATTCTTGTCGCCGCGTGCGAGGTAGGTCGACCAGAAGGCAAGCACGGCGAGGACCTGCAGCCGCCGCGACTTGATGGACGGGCGGCCCAACACGTGGTCGATCATGACGTTGTTTGTTGGAAACGTCGCCTATGACTGGTACTCGTTGCCTTGCCGAGAAGGGCGGCGACCCGAACGTGTAGATATAAAGGTTGTATCCCGCTGTGTGCAACAGGCGGCGCCGACATTCAACAGACCCCGATCTTGAGATATGAAAAGGGAGGGATCAGGTTGGGTGAACCAACAGCTTCAATGGCGGGCTGACGGAGTGGCCAACGGAACAAAGAAAACGCAAAGGTAATGATGAAATCAGGGACTATGGCCCAAAACGGGACGAGATTCGATAATGGATGAACAAAGAACGATGGAAGAAAAGAAGGAGAATGAAGAATCAAGGACAGGAAAAGGACAGGAAAGGACAGAAAAAAATGGTATGCAAAATCGTCGTGGGATTCGCAAACTCGTCTCCTGGGTCTCGTCAGTCGTGTTTCGTGGGATTATTATGTCCCCATCGTCTTCTGGTCGTCGTCGTTCGTCTTCTTCCTTCGATATTCCGGGATGTCGGCCGGAGTTGACAAGGGACCGGACAAACAATTTGGTGTATTATCTAGTTTGTGGTTTATGTCGTTTTATGGGCTGCCTTTCTCTTTTTTCCTTCTCGCCCTGGTGATGTGTTTGCGTGTGCATTTGTCCTGGTTTTGGCCCTTCTCTGACATGTGAAATCATGTTGGCGTTAAACAAGGTATTAGTCGCGGAGCGTTCGGCCTCGCACGGTGTCAGCCACATCTCAGTTCCCACTCTTTTTTGGTGGCACTTTGGTAAAAGCACATGCTCTCAGTGCGTCATGTGCGACCCCAAGAATACACCAGTGAAACGCACTACTTGTGCCCCACGGCGGTTGTGTGAGGGTGAGTGAGATTCCCTCCAAGTCGCCCGCATCTGGCATTTGAAAGTGGTTTATTTACAGTGGAATAGTGGTTCGCACTGTACTCGCGCCATTTCTGCCGCAGCACCCATTATTTGCCCGCGATTTCCGTAAAAGGTCGTGTCTATCCATTCTTAACCGTGAATAGCCACTGAGAGCAGTCTTCACTTCAGGTGCGCATAAAGGATGCCATCCTTCCAAAGTTTCCAGAAAACGTCGAACGTCCAACATCCAAAATAACAGCCAATGGTTTGATTTATTTCGCTAGGCCGAAGCAAGAAAACAAATGTGTATGCCAAAAAGATGACGAAAGTGCAACGAAAAAGCACAAAGCCAGCGCAACAACCACATCTCTTACCCGAGTTCGACAGACATTTCCTCATTGCCCCTGTTCCTGCCCTTGAGCTCCTTATCCATCTTGAGCATTGCCACCGTCTGCCCTTCACTCACAGTGAGGGCCGTGTAAGCGTATTTATCCAACCACCAACGCTGCGTACCGTCGTGAAAGTTAGTGGGGGTGCCGTAGACGCCGTAGACGCCGTGGCAGAGTCGTCAAGTTCGTATTCGTCATCGCATTCGCGGTCGTCGCCAGCGCTTTAGCAGACAGCATGCGTCTTGCCAGTCTTGCCCTGGATCGAGTGTTCTTCGTTCTGGTACGGGAGGAAGAAAAAAAAAACCGGTCAGCACTGGGATGTAGTTTTATAACAGCAAAAACAAGGGGATCATCAAGATAAAAAACGAACGCGGAACTTAGGGTGGTTGTGCTCGGCACGGGAGCTAGCCAAGTGGTGGTCGCGGACAAACTCCTGGGTCTTGCGGAGGGCCTCCTTATCCATGTTCTCGAGGAAGGACATGCACAGCTTGATGTCGGAAATGAGGGCGTCGCAGCGGTTCCAGGTAAAGTCTTCGCGGACGACAACGCGCAGCATCTTGAGGCCGTCGGTGTTGGGGGCCATGGTGTAGGCGGGTACGACCCAGCCGCGGACGCGCAGCTGGTGGGCAAGGGCAAACTCGTCGTAGACGCGCTCGCTACCGTCGTCGGACTTCTCCCCGACGTCGGGCAGGCGGAAAGCGACAAGGGGCAGACCCTCGCCGGACTTCTTGGACATGATGATAAAGCCAAGCTTCTCGAGCGAGTCGGACAGGTAGTCGGCGGTGCGGGTGAGGTTGGACATGATGGCGCGGTAGCCGTGCTTGCCGAGGCGGATCAGCTGGTAGTACTGGCCAATGACCTGGGAGGCGCCCTTGCTGAAGTTGAGGGTGAAAGACGACTGGTCGGCGCCCAGGTAGTTGATGTTGAAGACGAGCTCCTGGGGCAGGTACTCGGCGGAGCGCCAGACGACCCAGCCGACACCGGGGTAGACGAGGCCGTACTTGTGGCCAGAGACGTTGATGGACACAACCTTGGGCAGACGGAAGTCCCACTCGAGGCCGGGCATGACGAAGGGGGCGACGAAGCCGCCGCTGGCGGCATCGACGTGGATGGGGACGTCGAGGTTGCGCTCGACCAGAAGGTCGTTGACGGCCTTGACGTCCTCGTACTCGCCGGTGTAGGTGGTGCCCAAGATGCAGCAGATACCAATGGTGTTCTCGTCGATGAGGTCGACGACCTGCTCCGGGTCGATGACGAAGCGGTCGGGGGTGCAGTAGACAAGCTTCTCGTCAATCTCAAAGTAGCGGGTGGCCTTTTCCCAGCAGACCTGGACGGCCGAGGACATGACGATGTTGGGGTTCTCGTACGACTTGCCCTCGGCCTTGCGCTTGTTCTTCCAGCGGCGCTTCATGGCCAGGACACCGAGCATGATGGCCTCGGAAGAACCGACACAAGACGTGCCGACGGCGCCAGCGCCGGAGTCGGGGCCGACCGGGGCGTGGAAGAGGCGACCGATCATGGAGACACAGCGGTTCTGGATCTCGGCGGACTGGGGGTACTCTTCGTAGTCGATAAAGTTCTTGGAGAAAGACTCGGTCATGAGCTTCTCGGCCTCTTCCTCCATATAGGTGGTGACGAAGGAGGCGAGACTAGGTTTCAATAAATATTAGCGGCGGAGACCAACGGGGTAGGAGGGTGAACGCCAGGCAACCCGAGACACCTACTTCAGCATGGGGTTGCCGTCCAGGCTGAGCTCGTCCTTGATCATGCGGTAGGCGACCTCCTTGGGCATCTCGGTCTCAGGGATCTCGTGGCGGGGCAGGTCGGCCGAGGCGAAGCGGGAACCGTAGACAGAGGTGGTGAAGCAGTCGGCATCGTTGGCGAGCTGGAGGTGGGTCTTCTTGACCTCCTTGTCGATGTGCTTGCCGGTGGTGGCATCTTCATGCTTGATCTCGGCGAGATGGACCATGTTGGCGGTGGTGCGTGTTTGTTGTCTGGATTTGGAGTAATCTAGGTGTCGGTACGGTTGCTTGACAGCTGTGAGCTTGGAGTATCAAACTGGCTGAGCGAAAGGCTATATAAATGGAAGCTTGCTGCTATGCAGAGTCTCTGTTTATAGACGAAAGGTTAGCCAGCTGGAGCACTATTCGTGATACTAGTATTCTTATATGTCCTGGCGACGTCGGTCGTCTCGTCAGGAAGCTCCCAGGGCAGCTTGCACGTCCCTCTGCAAGCGCTGACTGGTCCTCCCGCGTCCGCAATCGTTCCTAATCTTACTATCCTTCCCCAACTCTCGTCGTCCCGCTCTCGCTCTCGTGCTTCCCGACTTGGGTTGCCACAGACGGCAGACTGAGAAGGCAAGACAAATTGAGAGCAAATAAACAAAAAAACAAAAAAAACAGAGATCGAGAGATTTAGGGGTCAATGGGTGATGGGGACCGTGTCTTACCAGGTGAGGCGCAAACACGGAAGACAAGGTGATCGGCCGTGTGAGAGTGAGGCAATATGGAGAGGTCGAGTGAGGATGGGAGAGAAACGAGGCAAAATAAGAGAATAGAGAGGGGGCGAGGGGAATAAATAAAAGGAACGAGAGGTAATGGAAGGAAAGGGGAAGTGACAAGGGCGGGGGCAGCCCAATTTGAAGGAAAGAAGTTGCGTTCCTGGGTTCCCAAAGCAGGTAGGTCGCTCGGGAGAGCTAAAAGAGGGGGGGTCAAAACAGATAAAGAGGAAAGAGCTACCCGGTATGGGTGGCCATGCACGTTGGACACATTGCATGCGAGAAGCTGCATTGCTGCTCCTGCCTTTTGGGCCTTCTTTCCCCTTTCCCTTATTTCTTACGTTTCCTTACGTACTTTCGTGTCGTCTTGTCGCACCTTCCTCGTCTCACACGCCCCCTCCCTCCCTCTTTCCCTCCCAGCCTGCACCGCACATCGCCACACGTTATACGTCCAAAGACGGCCATTTGCCATTCTATTGTCTCCCAGCGTGATGCAGTCTAGATATCCTGATTGGTATTGCTTGTTCTGGCTTTTGTCGTTATACCGTTAGTTTTGTTCTTTGCTTGCTCTTTTCGTTTGGATGTGCTGTACCCCAACGACAAACATTTCTTGGCTTTTTTCTGTTTTGGGAGCTTTTTGGGAGCTTCTCGGTCTGGCTGAGTGGAGAAGGAGGGGGGATGGGGCGGAAAGAGAGAAGTAGTGGGGCGCCGTGGCATACGGCAAGGAAGGCACGGCCAGCATAGTTCCTATATACGCCGCTACGGCGGCGGTCTGCAAGATCCAACGCAGCGCCAGACCATCGGTGTGGAGCATCTGGGCAAAAGCCAAGTCGAATTCGGCTGGGGCTAACGAGGAAGAGAAGAATCGAGAGAAAACGAGCCGACCGAGAGTCGTTGCTGGCGATGACAGAATCAACGGTGGGTGATCTCCATCCGCTCTCGTGGAAAATCGAAACCGATTCTGTGACAGGACAGACGCAAAGCGGCGATTCCTTTCTCTACTTTTAGATCTTTGGGCGAATCGACGGGGTGGAAAAACAGTGCAGCATCGGCCAAGGTGTGGACCCTTCTGTGCCTCTCTGTCTCCGAATGGAGTGTGTGCGGCGTGCGTCGTACATCCTTGCACGAGCAAAAGCTTGATCTGAGCTCGTTTGCATTGGTCGTGCATTTAGTCCAGTCTAGCACGAGAGCCGGTGTCCAGTGTCCACCTCTTGTTGCCGCTTCAGTGGGCGGCAGTCTCGTTTTCCTCGTTCCCTCGCTTTCCGGAGTCTGTTCCACGGGAGTGCTGAAACGAAACATCCATCGTCTATGGCCATAGCTGACTCGCAAAGTAAGAAGTCATTCTATGGATTGTTTCGGGAACAAGACGTGGTCTCCAATGCAGGAGACGAGGAGGGATGCGAGGTAGCGTAGGAGTGCAGGAGGGAGCTGGGCAAGGGGCCTGTCAGAAGTAAAGCAACAATTAGGCCGTGAAGCAGCCAGGATTCGGTGTCAGTGAATTGGAGGCCTACTATTGAGAGGCCTGAAGCCATTGTCGTATATTGCGCAATGTCTCCAGGTCGCTGCAGCCTGCCTCATTCCAGTTCGTATTCTTTCCAACGGCGGACTGGACAGGAAGGACCGACATTCAGGTACAGGCACAGGGGCAGGAAGGAGGGACAGCAAACACGCGTTCGAAACAGACTTATGCTGGCTCGGCTGGCTGGTGACATCATTGGGCCGTTTCTGGCAGGCGCCACGGCCCAGAGTTGGTACGTCGTCGCACACAGCGGGGCCTGTAAGAGCAGCGGTCGAAGCGCTACGCCCGCTACCGACGTTTGCCCTGAAGGCCCCTGATGAGCCGGTCCTTAAGACACCACTGTCGATGTCCAAATTACCGCCCCTCAGCCCCTCTACTCTCTCTTCCCTCTCGCTTTCAGACAAGGCCCAACGGCCAACGCCAACACCAGATGGTCGCGTAACACGCAGCCCAGCGGGACGGTCCTGTCAAAAGGCTTGGCTTTTTCTGCGTATCCGCCTGAGCCTGCGACCAGATGTGCTGGCCAAGATGGTCCTCCTTTGCTTCCATCCAGCTACGTCCGGAAGGGGGAAAGTACAGCATAGGAGCTTCCCATGAAGACGAGACAGCAGACGCGAGCGTGGACACTTTCCGACTCCCCGTGGCCAAGACAGAGTTCCTGGTTCGACAACTCCACACGCCAGCTGCGATGCTAGTGTCCGTTGGCTAGGGAAGTTGTGCTGGGGCTGAAATGACACGATGTGTGTGGGATCTTAGTTATGGGATGGGGGAGGGGGGGATGAGTGTGGGAGAAGGTCCAATAAAAGGACCATACCCGCCCACATCGTGTGATGGAGCTGAAGGGGGGGAAGCGCGGTTCTCCAGCATGGAACATCGGCACGACCGACTGCCCGCCGGATTGCTATCAAAGGAAAACATGGGGGATGGGGGGGCCTCGACCAAAATCAATCTTCACAAGAAACGTTCAACGCAGAAAGTGCTTCCTGTCCAATGGGGGCACCACCTGTAAATCGCGCAGACTGGCCGTACCGATCGAGAAATGAGGAGAGCACTGAAGAGAGCAAGCCGGCTGTGAAGCTAGATTCGGGCTTGCGACCTGGTTGGTGGAGCACGGCCGCATGGATCGGCAACAAAACGATCCGTGGTGCGTTGCGGATGTGGTCGTACCAAGCGACAAAATGGAGCAACAAAGTCCAGCTTGTCTTTTGAAAACGGCTGGGTGGGATGAAGGAACCTCGCTGGCGAATGGCCATCGCAACCGTATTGCTACTGCGCCATGGGGTGCATGCTGGTATTTTGAATATGGATGTCCTGTCACCAATGATGGAAGATGGCAGCAGCCATGCTTTCTTGCGGAACAGTTGCTCTTTCGTTCTCGTTTGCCTAGAGCAATGCGCCATACGTCTCAGTGAGGAGTTTCCTTGACGGGGCGACAAAGGAAATCAAAGGGAACAGCGAGGTGAACGAGACACGGTGAAGTGCTGTGTCGAGCTATCGAAAGCAGAACAGCCTCCCACTATCCGGTGCTGGTCGGATGGGTTCATGCTGCCACCTCGCCATCGTACGCGGTAGACTGAGAGCGCCCGGGAGATGAGCATGTCTCCTTCACTTTGGTTTTCCGTTCTTGACTGCCGCTCTTCGTACCTTCTCTATTTCTCTCCCCCGTTCATTGTTTGCAAGGACTTTCTTCGACTATTAGCATCCACCCAGGTCGATCTTCCTCGCAAGATCATGACTTAAAAAAGACAAGGCAAGCTTTCAGGATTGCCCTAGCTTGCCGCTCTGCCGCTGCCAAGACCTGTGTTCTTCAAGAAGTTGTGAGCTCCATGGTGTGGGGTCAAGTCAACCGATCGACAGGGCCAATGCCGTCTGCCAAGACTGTCTCAGACGAACAAGCCGTATGTTGTAGACTACGGAGTAACACGAGCTACATATGTCCATGGCCAATTAAAGTAATGTGCATCGTGTTTTTATTGCATTTCTGAACTATCCATTAAAGGCATGCTTTTTGTTGTGGGAAACGCAACAAAAGTACGTCTGCGAATCCCAAACCGAGACGATGAGGAACAAGAAATACACGATAAAGCCGCTAAAGAGAAGCTGAAGTAATGATAATAACAACAAACACCAACGTTTGTTGTCTTCCCTGGTTTTCCTCACAAATGCAAAAAGAGGGGACGAGAGAAACAAAAAAGCATATCGAAAACAAAGCAACCAATTGCAAAAACCGCCGGCCCCGTATTGTATAAAAAAAGTTGCAACACCATATTCAGACAAGAGTGGCCAATGCATAAAAAGACGAGACAGAACAAAACAATCAAAGACAGAGTGGTCAAAGCAGACACCCATAGAAAAAACAAAAGTGCCGTTGGGGGTATTGAAACGACCAGAGAGTATAACAGACATTGAAAAGAAAAAGAAAAAAAAGAAAACGGAAAAAGAAAAGCCAAACATGTAATAGAAACAAACATAAAAATATACAAAGGTGGGGAGGGACGAGCCAACGCTCGCCAAGAGGAATGAGGAGAACAGCAGGACGGTCGGCCATCGAAGTCGGGAGGTAGCGAGGTGGGGGTCGTGTATCAAACAAAAGACATTACCCTTCAACGCCAATCTTCAATCTTGACTCGCCCCGATGCCGTGTTTGCGCTATTCCCTGTGCCGCCGCGGCCATCATCAACGAGGACGACCGGGTCACTTTCGCCGTCGACTTTGAAGTCAGGGTCGGTTTCGGCTTCCGCGTCAGCATCAGGGTCGGCGCTAGCATTGGCGTTCTCTGCAGCATAATGGCTCGCGTCGTCCTCCTGCTTGACAGTCACAACAGGGCTGTAAACACGTATGTACTGCTGCTGGTCGATTGCCCACTGCAACACGTTCACATTAGGCATCCGTCGTCCGGCCGAAGTAGCCGGCATGGCTGACGCAACATGTTGCCCGTGTGTGCCGTTCAGCGTAGGTTGCCGTGGCTGCTGGGCCGCCTGGTGCTGCACCGTCTGCTGCACGCGATGTCGGACCAAAGGCGGCAACACAGCATCATCGGCAATGAGAGCAACGCCGGTACCGTCGTGAAACAAGTCGGGAACGACCATGCTTTGCGAGAGCATGTCCTGAAAGCTTTCCGGGCCGTTAGACCCTGGCGGCGATATGGAAGGTCCCGGAGAAGGAGGAGACCCGGTTTGGGGTTCCGTTTCTTGAAACGCGAGATCCAGCGGCTCCTTCACATCCACCAATCGCAACGAGGCAGCATGGGAGGCTGGCGTAAGGCTGTCAACCGTCGAGGGGTCGGTAGCACCCTACTGCTGCATCCCCTGTGGCATCATGCCACCCAGCCCGTTCATGCTAGGGTTCATGCCCGCCCCCGGATTCATGCCCTGCGGCAGGCCTTGCACCATGCCTTGCGGAAGACCCTGCATCCCCTGTGGCAAGCCTTGGCCCAGACCTTGCGGCATGCCCTGTGGCATACCTTGCGGCATCCCCTGCGGCATCCCCTGCGGCATGCCTTGCGGCATCCCCTGCATGCCCTGCATACCCGCCTGCATCTGCTGCTGTTGTTGCTGTTGCTGTTGCTGCTGCTGGGCCTGCTGAGCCTGCATCACCACGGCCACCTGCTGGCGCCGCTGGTTCAGCATTTGGCTCACGGTCTGCTGCGCCTGCTGGAGACACATCTTCTGGAAGTTCGCCAGCTCCTCGGGCGGGATGTTCTTCTCGCCGCCAAACCGCTGCGCCAGGTTGCCCAGATTGTTGCTGTAGATGCGGTTCCTGTGCTGCAGAATCAGGTTGGCCTGCTGCGACTGCTGGTGCGACCGCTGCTGCTGCACCTGCTGCGCCTGGTTCAGGTGCTGAGGTGACATGTTCATGCTGTTCGCCTGCGCCATCGACAGGTTCTGGCCGCCATTGAGCGCCTGCTGTTGCCGCTGCAACAGGGCGTTCATCTGGTTCTGTTGCTGTTGCTGCTGGGCTTGTTGTTGTTGCTGCTGGTGCTGGTGCTGGTGCTGTTGTTGCTGCTGTTGCTGTTGTTGCTGAGCCTGTTGCTGTTGTGCCTGGTGTTGCTGCATCTGCTGGGCCATGATCTGCCGCTGGAGCTGCTGCTGCTGTTGCGGGTTCAAACCCGCCTGTTGGGCTTGCAGCGTCGCCTGCTGCTGGGCCATGATCTGCAGCATCATCGCCTGCTGCTGCTGGGGTGTACCCTGGATGCCCATCGCGGCAGCACGCATCTGCACCTGCGCCGCCGCGGCCACACGCTGCTGGTTCAGGAACTGGGCCTGCTGCTGCGGCGTCGCCATGCCGTTCTGGATGGCCTGTTGCATGCGCTGCTGTGCCTGCATCCGCTGGGCCGCGGCCATGCTGTTGTTCGCCATCTGCGGCGTACCCATACCCGCCGCGTTCATGTTCTGCTGCATGAGGAACTGTGCCTGCTGCGGCGTCATCATGTTCGGCGTCGGGCTGGCCTGCGCAGCCATGCGGGGTGTGGCCATCTGCTGCGGTCGGTTGATCGGGGTGGCAACCTGTTGCTGCATGTTGGGCGTAGCATTTGGCATCCGTGGCGTGTTGGACGGGTGGCTCTGCTGGCTGCCACGGGCCGACATGGTGACCGACATGGGCGCGGCCATGGGCGGGTGGCTCTGCGCGACCGACGGTGGCCGGGGCGGGCTGCCTGCGATGCTCGACGTCGACGCCTGCATGGGGACGGTGCCCACCATTGGCGACGACATGTTCTGGGGTGTGCCGTTGCGCGGGACCGGCGACGAGGCGACGCCCTGCTGGGCAGCCATCTGCATACGGGCTTGGAACTGGGCAGCTTGCTGCGGTGTCATGCCGTTGGGAAGACCGTTGGGGAAGCCGTTGACAAGGCCGTTCTGGCCCTGGCCCATGGCGGCCGCAGCGGCAGCGTTTTGCGCCGCCTTTTGAGCCGCCACGGCGGCGTTTGGCTGGCCTGGTGTCTGGGGCTGCTGGTTCTGCATGCCCTGTGCTTGGGCCCTTGCGGCTTGCGCCGCCTGGGCTTGCTGCGCGGCATGAGCCTGGGCCTGGGCTTGCTGTTGCGCTTGTGCCGCTTGCGCGGCCTGGGCCTGCGCTTGTGCTTGTGCCTGGGCCTGCTGGTTCTGCTGGGCTTGCTGCTTGGCCGCAGCCTGGGCAGCTTGCTTCCTCCGCTGGGCCTCCTGGCGCTGTGTCTGCTGTTCGCGTGCAGCCGCCTCGCGCGCCGCCTGCGCTTGTGCCTGGGCCTGCTGCTGCTGCCGTATCCGCTCCTGCTCACGCTGTTCGCGGATCTGCTGTTCCCGATGAGCAGCCTGCTGTATGGCGGCCGCTTGCTGCTCGGCACGCTGGATGGCCAGCTGGCGCTCCCGCTCGGCCTGCTTCGCCTTCTCGATCTCCTTACGTTCTTGGTGTTCACGCTTGATCTGTTCAATCAGCTTGAAGCGCTCGAAGCGAGGCTCAAAGGCCGCAGAGCCACTCTGGAGGTCGCCATCGCCGCCGGTAGCCACGTCCTGGCCGCCCGAGGCGTCCGCACTAAGACGCTCGTCTTCGGCCAACATGTACCGTTCTTGGGTGGCGGCAAATGCTTCGTAAGCAGCCATCTCGGCAACGGTCTGCTTTCTTCTCTTGGGTTGCGGCAGAGCCGCCTCGTGGTCAGGGTGGGCCTGCTCCTCGAGCTTGCGGCGCATACCGGCCGCCGACGTCACCGGCTCCAGGTCCAGCTCGGGGTAGTTGGCGAGCAGGATCTCTGCCTCGAATTCGGGAATGTTGGAGCTGTCGAGCTGCATCGGTTCACGCTTCGGCTTCTTCGCGGCGGCTGTTGCCATGGGTGTTGGTGGCGGGATGTAGGTCATGCCGTTCGCGTCCCGGGTCTCCGTCGCATTGCGCGGCGTACTTGCCATGAGGGCCATGTCGGCGTGCATGCTTTCCTGCGTCGGTTTCAAGACAACAGTGAAGATCCTCGGCTTGGGTGGCGCTTGGCTCTTCTGGGTCTCGGGGAGGCCATTGGATGCCGAATTCGTGGTGTCCTTATCCTTGATATCGGTAGCGGAGTCCCCTGGCGTCTTCTCCTTCACCTTCTTATCAGCAGGGCTTGCAGCGTTCTTGTCTTCGGAGACGATGCTGTCCTTGGGGTACGGTACAAATCCGGATGGCGTGACGTAAGGGTCATAGTTGTGAATGGAAGAGGGTGTCGAGTTGTTCTTTTGTTGTGCGGGGCGGCTAGCATCCTTAGTTTGCGCGACGGACTTATGGTCGTAGACCTGCACGATCAGGCATCCTTCGTAAAAGGGGACACCGTTGCTTGTCAAGACACCGATCAGGTCGTGGGGGACGGTGCGCGACTTGAGGTGCTCCAAGAAAATGCGCATTGGCGATTTGTAGGGGAAAATGCCATCCTGCTGATCGAAGCGGAAATGCGCCGCGTACAGGTGGACAACGAGAGATGGAGGATTGTGGCGGAATTTCTTTAGAATGTACCGGTCGGTGATGACTGCGACGTAGATACTAGGTTAGCTACATGGGGGAATGGGAAAAGTGCGAGACGGAGATCAATGACAGCAATCGAAGACAGCCATCAAAGCTAGTCGTCAAAGAGAGCCGCAAGCAAAAAGTGAGCCAGGTGGCATACCATATGGTCTGGCTTCCGAGGCGGCTGATGGGTCAACCTTGGGGCCAGTCAATTGGAGCGTCCCATTGATTTTGGAATCGCCCCCAGGCCCGGACCCGGTGCCGTTTGTCTGGACCGGGGGCATACGCGGTGGCCGATTTGGAGGGCGCACGGGCGTGACTGTGATGCCGTTGGGACCGGATGTGGATGCGCTACCGAACGCGACAGACTTGCCGGTGGCAGGTGGCTTCTTGGATGTGAGGGATGGTGATGGCGATGACCGGATGGAGCTGGCACCGCTATTCTGGACGCCGGCCGGGGTCGGCCGTTTGGCCTTGGGGATGGTCGGCGGGGGGACGGCAGTCACCGAGATCGGCGCCATGATTACAATGGCCACGGCAGGCGTATGGTAATGTCGCTGTCGAGTGGTATTCTGTCAATAGGCGATGTGGAAGGGGACGTGATGCGACCGGCAGCGGAAGAAAAGTGAAACGAGGTTGCGAGAAGAAAAAAGACAAACGTCTCCGCACTCCCAGGAGCCTCCTCGAATCTTAGATAAGAAAACCGGCGCAGAAATTCGCAATCATTTGTTCTGGGGTATCGACTTGTGATAGTGATGCGCTTCGACGGACAGATGCGTGGTTGTGGTTGCTCTGTCGGGTGCGGCTGTTGACGCGATACGAGACAGGGGATAGTTTTGGCGGGATAACGAGCGGCACGTTATAGAACGAGAGAGCGCTCGGAACAGCCGATGCGCGGCAGAAATGCGCAAAGCAACCCCGACCACCAACACGATTGGCCAGTACGTCCAAATTCTTGATAAATAACGTTGTTCCGGTGATGATATCGATGATGGATATCGCTGTCGGAAGTCAGATCTGGGTCGATCGATGTGACAAATAGGGACAAGGAGGTCGTTTTCCTGGCTGGTTTAGCAACAGAAGTAGGGGGCCTTGGAGGCACGGGGCAAGGAATTCGTGGTTGTCAGCGAATAGTCGTGAGTCTGACGAACAAAAATCACCGATTTTCGGGTCGAAATAGATGGCGGCGATGGCGATGGCGATGGTCGTTGATGCCGGAATCTGGGCGCGTCGTCCGTCTGGAGAAGGTGTGGGGTTGAGGCCGAGGGCGATACACCACATGGAGCGTGGTTAAAATTCGCGAAACCGGTTAGGGTGATGCACGTTCAAGCCCCTGTGGCTGGTGGATCACGTGAATGTATGTAGACGGGATACGACCCAGTTCTTACGACATATGTTTTGTTTGTATATCAGAGTAGCTTTGTTTCCCTAGCAGAATTTGCAAAAGTACGTCAAGGAAACTAATCAGTCAATTTTAAAGGGACTAAAATGTCTGACAGTAGATTCTTTTCGTTGCTTTACTCTATTCAAGGACCAGTTCGCAGCTGTCATTCGGCTACCGACAGGCGACGGTTTGTATCCCATTTCAGAGGCGGGTCCACTGAAGTCCACTGAAATGCCAGCTTCTACCGGCGTCTCTGCTTACACGCCAGTGAAATAATTGAACAGGGCCGACAAATAAAGTCGATAAACGATGAAACGTAGAGGCTAAGGTATCTTATAGTGGAACGGTCATCAGGGTAGATATGAGGTCCGGAAACCGATTGTGATGGAATAATTACAGGAAAAGTGGATAACAAGAAGGCACGCAGTCAACCTGGAAAGAAACGAACAGAAGAAAACGAAAAAGACATAGCGTGCGCCGTAGCCTTTTCACACACTGGTATTGAAAACATTCTATCGACTCCCAGGCATTGCCTCCGTTTTTTCCTGTTCCCTGGACCCTGTCCCAGTACCAGTGAATGTCCCCTATTTCTATTATGCTCCCTTGTATAAAATCCCTTTTTTTGTTCCCAGTGTCCCGTCGTTCACGCAATACAAATGAAGACATAAGAAAAAAGTGAGAGACGAAAGGAAAACAAGTCGTGACAAGAGAGAGTCGTGGGTCCGAGAGACAGACAGGAGATCTAGTGGAAGGCCGTAAAGGAAACAAGAAAGAAATAACCCGAAAACCATGAACCAACATGCACGAAGAATGAAGTAGACAAATGAGAAAGAAACGCCCAAAATATGCTACAAAGGGGTATGGTGACGGGAAATGGTATAAAAGCCAGATACGCCTTCGTAAAATAGAAAATCATGAAAAAGAGAAAGAAAAAAAAACGAGAGAAGAGAGAGGGAAACAACAAAAGAAGAAGAAAAGGGGAAGAGACTGAGGCAGTTGAGAAAGAGTCCATTGAACGCGACGGCAGGAGTCTGCATATCGTCGCAAGAAGGAAAAGTTCGTGTCAATTGCGTTGCGTTGCATTACTCGCTCACATCGCCAGAGTCGTCCCAGGCGTTCAAGTCCATGTCGCGCTGGTCCAGGTTACGAAGCGGCCAGGCCAAACCCATCTCCGACCGCACGTCGCGCTGAATCTGCGTCAAGTAGCGCTGAAGAGACCGCAGGCCGTGCAAGAAGCCACGGTCGACATCCGACGGGTGCTGCGGCGGGCACGGGCGATCCTTGACAGCGTCAGCCTCAATCACGCTGTTGGCAAAGTCGGCCATCTTGAAATCGATCTCGCGCTTATCCCGACGGCGCTGGCGGCGGCGCCGCATAATCTCGTCGCGGACGGACAGGTCTTCGTTGTCCGTGGCAAAGTCAGTAGTCGAGTCTTCAATGGCCGTGTCCTCGGCGCCGGTCAACGCGCCGCTGCCATCGTCCCTGTTGTTCTGGTCGCCATCGTAAAAGACGAGAAGACTTGCAGCGTAGAAGCGGTAGCCGCGGAGGCGGCGGATGATTTTCTCCAGCTGCCTGAGCTTCTCGAGCATGGTTGGGATGTGCCGCAAGATGCTAGAGAGGTCGGAACCGTCGTACAAAAACTCCCGGATGACGCTCTTGAACTCCTGGCCTGCCTTGACGTTGCGACCAAAATACTTGTCGTGGTAGATGTAGTTCTCCAAGGACGCGTTCCACACCTGCATACCACAGATGCGCACACCAAGCTCACGCGATGTAGTGTTAGCGCATTTGCGCTGCTGGGAAAGCTGTTTCTTGGGACTGGCTTCGACACCGTACTGCCGGGTGCCCATCTTGAGGTCCATGATGCATGGTCGCTTCATGCCCGCCGTAAGATCTTCCAAGAGCAAAAAGTACTCCTGCCGAGACCCGGACTGCGTTTTTGCTTCTTTGGGGTTGATGGGCCGCGGGATTTTCCTGAACTCGGACGGGCTGCCGGCCAAGGTCATGGCAGTCGAGTTAGCTAGGAACGGCACAGGGTCTTGCACGGGAGTCGTGTCGGTTGGAGCATCCATCTCAAGCTGGTGCGACAGGTTGCTGTATCCGTGATTGTTATGCTGCGGTTTCTTAATGTCCATGGCAGAAATCGTGCTATGATTCTCAGTCTTGTCGTCAGCTCCTGTTGGATGGGTTGCGATCTCGTGACGGGTGAAGCGGTCCTCAAAAGCAGCCAGGGCCATCGGAGCGTTAAAGGACGATCGGCTGGTGTTTGTCGTCGTATTCGCGGCGGTCATGTCATCAATATCAGCCTTGTATGCCGCCTCATCTGCTCCTTCGTAGTACTTGAGGTCACCACGGGGGTCAGTCACATTCTTAGGCTTGCGCCGCAGGCCGGTGCCAGAGTACCGACGTCTGCGATGCAATGGCTGCAACTGGTCGACAAAGCTCTGTGCCTCGGGCGCACTAGTACCGGTCACATCCTTTGGGCTTTCGGCGTCATCGACAACAGCCTCGTCACTTAGGCTCTTCACCACGGGCCCCATGTCGCTCTGCGTGAGCATCATAGACACAGTGGGCACAGCGTCGGTCTTGAAGGGGGTGGCGAATTGGTTCTTCTGGGCAGCATCGGCGCTGGCACGGCGCTCACGTTCGGTAACCAAGGTCGACTCGGAGTTGGACGGGCGCAGGACGTGCTGCTGCAGGATCTTCCGCGGAACTGCGCGCGCCGTCTTGCCCTTTTGGTACTTTTGAACATCCACCGGCTGCTTGAGGAATGCATCGGTAAACACCTCGTTGCGCAAGCGCTTGTTCACCAGCGTGGCACCCCAGCTGTTAAGGTGACGACTTTCCAGGGTAGGACGAGTAGCCGTACTGCGCGCAGGAGGCTCAGGTAGTACAAAGTCCGGCTGTTCAGCGCCGCCAACTGCCCTTTGCAGGTGCTCTCTAAGCAGGTTGTTTTCAGCGGTTGTGGTAGCAGAATGGGACCCCCGCGGCGTGTTGCTCGAAGACGCGCTGTTTGGCTGTAGAAGATGGCGAGGAAGGATGTGCTGGTTGTCAATGAATGTCACGGTCGGTACTTGCGTCTGCGAGTTCTGGATTGATTGACTGATGATTCTGGTGGTCGTCGGAGCTGCAGAGGTTGCTACAGCTGCATCATCGCGAGCGGCCGCGGACGTCTCCGTGTTATTGTCCTTAACAACGGTGCTGAGCTCGCCTTGGCCAATCTGTTTCAGTTCAGCGGCAGCCACATCGTCCTTCTTCATTGTCGACTTGCGCCGAGGCTTCTTGTGGAACGTCACATTCAAAACACCAATGTACCTATCGGAGGTCAGCATGATAACGTGAAGTGCCAGGGAAGTTATAAGTAAAAATACTCACCGAGGCAGGAAGGGGAGCAGGTCTCTGTGGTACCGCTCAATCCGCTCGTAGAACTCATTTTCTCGGTTGGTCAGTTGCTTACAAACGGCACGCTTGGAAAAGCGCCACAAAGTGGTATGGCCGCCGACCTGGTGCTTGTATGGGATCAGCTCGATGGCATCTCGCGGCTGGCTAGGCTCGGGCTGCGTGTCAACATCAGGCTCCTCAAAGTACTGCGACATGGGTCGCGACGGCATCTCCACCGCCGTGTCGGCGCTGTCAGACACAACCGGCTCGGGCTCCTCGCTTGGTGTAACCGGGTGGGATGCAATTCGCGCGGCATACTGATGGTCGCTGTGAGACATCTGCCGGCGGATCTTGTTGCTAAAATCGGGAGACAGGTTCGAGGACGGGACGGGTGTGGGGCGAGTCACGTCGGGCTCGGCCGTCGTGCTTTCATTCCGCCAAGTGCTGAAGGTTTCCCGGTTTGGTTGCAGAGCCCCGACCGAGGATGCGGCAGCTGCGATCGCTCCATTCGGAGTGCTTCCCAGTAGCGGCGTCTCTGCGCCCTCTTCGACGCTCTGATGGGGAACAAACAAAGCCGATATCTTTTCTTCGCCCGAGTCGTCGCCGTCCTCGGCAGCCACCGCTGTATCGGCGCTGCCATCGGACTTGTCACCCGATTCCCGCCGGCTGTTCGTGCGTCGCTTCGTCGTCAAGGCGGCCAATGCGTTTCGCGAGTCGGTATCGGTGTCATCCGTAGAGGAGTGTGTCGCACGCGAACGGAGTGCTGAACCGGGCTGCTTCGAGATCGGAATCGCAATCGGTGGCCTGTCGCCGGATGCCCCAGATGCTGGGGCCCCGGGCAACGTCGGAGTCCGGTCCGGCCGGCCTGCGGCGTCAAAGTAGTCGCGGGACAAAGACCGGTCTGCACCTGGAGACTGAACAGAAAAGTACAGCGGTTGGTCCGGCCGCACTAAAGGATCGTTGCCAGAAACCTGCTGTTTGGCGTCACGCAGGACGACGACGAAATCGGACGACGTGGGATAGTCGTTGTGGGTGGATGTCGAGGATGTGGAAAGGATGGACGAGGAGGAGAGCTGCTGTTGGCGGCGAGGGGAAGGAGTTGGCGTCGAGGGTGCCGAGGGTGGTGCCGCCACAGTTGCTATACGTGCAGTAGCCAGATTGGATGTCTGCAAGGCTTCCGCTTCAGGTTCTGTTTGGTCGGAAGGATCGAGGTCCCCATTGTGGCCTTGTGCAGACTTGCAGTCGGGTTCCGAGGAAACGGTACAGTCGTGACGAGTCGTGGTCTGTGGAAGTAGCTGCAGCTGGGACTGTGATGTAACCGGCATGCTTGTGCTGGTATGTCGGTCGGCGTCGTCGAGGTCGAGGTGGCCTGCAGGCTCTTCAAAGGACAGCTTCCGCTCGTCGATCTGGTGCCGAGGTCTGCTGCTTTCCAAGCTGCCAGTACTCGATGCGCCGAGGTGGTGATCGCTGCCGCTGGAACTGCTATGTGCGCCGTAGTCGGCCGGGCGTCGTTCCGCTGCCATCATTGCGGTCTGCTGCGAACGGGCCGCCCGAACAAGTTCGAAAGTGGCAAAGTTAGCAGGTATTCAGCAGCAGACGGTAGAGGGGGCCGAGACCACCGTCATGGAGCGTCCTGCAATTGTTCGCCGTAGAGGGGAAAGGGTGGAAATGGGAGAAAGAGAGGAAGATAAGAGAAAGAAAAACAAGAGAAAGAAAAACGAAGAAAGAAACCACAAGAAAGAGACAAGAAAAGGAACAAAAATAATAATAATAATAATAATGTCCCCTTATGTTGGACAACAGAATACGCTCAACGTTTACAAGGGGCCAACACAATGGCTCGGTTGTGGGTGGATTGGAGGAATGGGCTTCTTTTGGGTCGTGAGAATCGTGAACACGAGCGGCGATTTGCAGATGGCGAAAATGGATTTGGGAGAAAAGGCACTGTTGACAAAGGAGGGGTGGGAAAAACAAGTGCAAGTGCAAGTACAAGTGCAAGGCAGGTGCAGGGGTGCGATAGTCGGAAAACGGTATGGATTCCTGCGGTGGGATTGGTCGCACTGGGAGGCAAGAAAAAACAAGGGAAAGGGCGACCTCTGCGGAGAAAGACGAACCACCGTTTCGTCAGTGAGTGGTCGGTAGTTGTTACGTAATGCAACACGTGGGTCTAGTGGACATTTGATTGCTGGTGGTGACGCATAGGGTGCTGGGCACGCTGGGCAGGCAGGCTAGTAAATGCAAACAAAACTCTGACGGCAACTACAGAAGGACGACGTACATCGCAGTAGATTCAACATTGCACAAGGAAGGTGTGAACGTGCACGGCGAACGCACAAGTGCTTGGGCGACGCCCAGACAAACAAAACGGAGCAGGAGCGACCGGGCGTTGTCAGGACAGTCGCTCGCCCTGCGCCCTACAAAATCGCAAACCTCTTGCATTGTGCAAAACCGGAAGGAACTTTGGCACCGATGGCCATATCTCTAGTCTGCGCCTTCCCCAGAGCCCAGTGCCTGTAACCGCATGGATACTCGCACCTGATAAGCCGGTCGAGGTCAAGTGACGTTTTCTCCTCTTTGAATTCCTCTTTCCGCCTCCTCTCTCTCCACAGTCCCACTGTGTTTGTTTGGTAACAGTACAGCAATTACGTACGGAGGACCGAGTTCAAACGCAAAGCGTTGTCTGCCGTCCGGGTTCGCAGTCTCCCTTTTTCCATAGATCGCTCCTTCCCCTTTTCCAAAGTGCTAGCCAACAGCCGTTTTAGGAAACAACAGCCAGGCTAACAGACAGCAATGACACGACTGCTCGTAACACTCCCAGTGTCCTACCACAGGGAGGAAAAGTAATACGACATGATTCCGATAAGAAACAACGACAAAACATTGTATTTTTGGTACTCTGCTTTCGTGTATCTTTGAGACAGGCAAGGGCAGGGAAGACTGAGGGTCTTGACGCACAAAGCCCTACTTTATTCTGTGCCGAAGCAATCTTTGCGCCAGATAGCGCGATCACGTGCACAGCTAGCGCTGGGCGCCAAGCGAAATTTGATCTGTAATCACCGAAACAGGCATCGCGCGCTCTTCCCCATCAACAGACCATTTGGTGCTGTTATTGTCTCATTGCTTGCCGGAGCACAAAATTGCTGGCGTTGTGCGGCCCGTCTGGCCAGCCACATCGTGGGAAATCCAATGAACGACGCGGTGTATGCAACGATACCCTGCCGCACTCAACAATTGCCTCACTGTTCGGCCCGCGGAAAGCACCCATCCATCGCAATTGGACACGGTCACAACCGAAGCATGGACAAATCGTGGACTCGAAGCGCAAAAGGAGGGCACCGTATCTCTCCACCGCCCTCCGTCATGATAAAGGACAGCAGTTGCATAACAAGAGCAAGGGAATGCACGAAAGAGGAGCCAGTGTGAAGAAGGGCCCAGCCGCCGTGCAGCAACGCCAAAACTGTGCATCAGAAACGAGCCATGGCCAGCTCAGCGCCATAACAGCCCAGCAAGCGCAGGCCAATCAAGCCGGAACGTGCCCTTGGGATTCATCTCGTCTTGTCCGTTGCGGACCGCCGCCCTGGCCCAATTCCGTGCCAAACCCCAGATCTAGTTATGCCGCAGGACAACGGCTTTGGGTAAAGGAGTAAGGCTGTGCGGCGATGTCTTATCACTGTTGCTTTTTTGTCCCTGCCTGTGGCCCACTCGGCCCTTTGTTCTTGAAGCTTTCCCCGGTCTCGGGAAGCTCGCCCGTGATCTTGGTCACTGGCGATCATTCCACGGTACTTTTCCTTCGTCTTGTTTAGTTTCGTGCTTATATTTCTTTTTCCTGTTTCATTTGCAGGTGCCCTTCTCTCACATTTCTTGTGTAGCACCAGCAACCAGGCCCTGCGCGTCCTCCCTGCTTGTCATCCTTATCATGCTTCATCCCTTGTAGCACAGAACATCTCCTGGTTGAGATATTCAAGCACAAGACGGCCGGCACGTCCCAGCATAACTGGCTTCACTTTTGTCCCTTTTTCCAGTTCATTTTCTGCTCGACGGCACTTGCTCACGACCGGCTCGTGCTCCCCGTCGAGCCATTTATCCCGCATCGGCCTCAAGGCGGTGACATGGGGCTTGGTATGCATCAAGGTGACGGATGCACCAAGGATGATTCGTGCCTACGACTTACAACCCGTGTCGTAGGTGGCCTCGGGTATATTTCAGCTCCGTCAGTTCTCACAAAACAGTGCAATGCACCCGTCTAAGCAGGCCCATATCCCGCATCCCGGACTTCTCAAACTTTTGTTCTGCTGAGACTCGACGTAAGTACCAAGGCATATGCATATGAACAGGGGGATGTGATGTGCAGCTCGCGCCAGAAAACTCGGGCAGGGCTTTCCTTTGGTCCCTTGCTCGTTTCTCTCCTTCTCTTTCGTTTCTTCTTCAAAATTTTCAGTCCTGTGGCATCCGATTGGATATTGAGAATTGAATTGCGTCCAGGCTCGAGAAGTCTCTGTCCCAGCATATGTGACATTTGTCGACTGTCTCAATATATGCGTCGTTTTGATTCGTTCCCCACGCCCTTTTGATTGTGTTCACCGCTCCGTTTGTCATTGAATCCCCTTTTTTTCTCCTTTTCCTATCGTCCAAGGAGAGCTTCTACTTTGGCCATGTGCGCCCCTTTGCGTCACCTCAATGCATCGTAGAGACATCAAACAACAGCTGTCCTAATAATAAATGCCAAGAGTCAGCAAAGGGGCAACAACCCAACAGATAATAGACGAAACGACAAAACTCTAAAGGAGACCAGCAACAAGAGGGTAGACGCAATGTCCCGGTGTGCCCGGTGCACACCCCGTAGCAAGCGTTCCGTCTTCCCCGGTGGGAACCAAGATCGAAAACAGGGGGGCAAACCAACGACTGGAACGACCATGGCAAGAAAGACAGCCTATCCTGTGGCATTGTTTTTGCGTGTGCTCTTCAATATCCGTTCCTCAGAACCCCCTGATTGCATTCGTTTTGTTTAGATGCCAACTATCAGAGACTATGTACTGCCGTCGGTTAGGAAACGGTGTACGAAACGGTGCTACGAGCCGCACGTGGGTGACTGTCGGCACTTGACGCGCCAACGCCACTTCTCATCCTCTGACTAAGATCGCTTTAAACAACAAACTAAGGGCCAGATGTGGACGAAGCCAATTTCTCAATCATCGACAATCTACAACGTGCTCTTAAGACTGGTGATCCAAAAGCTTCTAGAAGGTTGTAACTAACTTGTGAGAAATGTAAATTTACGTTGTTTTGTTTACAAACTTTGTCATGTTCACTTGTGAGTATTATTTTTATTTCATGTTATGTTATGTTATGTTATGTTATGTTATGTTATGTTATTTTATTTTATTTTATTGTTATTTTATTATTATTATTATTATTTGAATTTTTTTTCTCAAGAAAATGGAATAAAAATTACGTATTGGAATATTCCGATCACAACGTCACAACAACTTACGTGATTAAAATCAACTGGCAACTTGTTAAAACTTGTTGATGTTTATAAGTGGCTATGTAAAGGCAAAAATATAATGCTACACGCACTACTGGGTCTTTACGACCTTTGAAATACGTCCACGGTGTGAAAATACCAAATTTGTAATTTCACAGAATATATGTTATACAGGTGATTGAAATGCAAACCTAAATATGCCCTCCTGAAATGGATGCGCCTCTGCCTAATGATATTATTTTTGTGGATCTACACGCCGTGTTCAGTTCCCTTTACATCCTGCCGGCACGCGCTTCAGCGAGCTCGGCGTCCATATCCCATAAGCCCAGAAAGTCATCGAGGTTGTCCATAACGTCCTGCACATCGTCTACAGCCGACACGGCATCGTCGTCTCGACCGTCATCGTAGTTCTCGTGCTGTTCCGCCTCCCCGCCTCGCGTGGCGTTCTCCTTATTGTCGCCGCCATCTGCACTGGGCACCTTATCGCCAGAGTGCGACACGATCGATTGATGGCGCGACTGTCCGGACGGTATCTGTTGCAGTTTCGCCGTTTCCGCATCCACCTCCTGGAAACGGGACGCCATGGCATCGACGGACGGACTGGTGTACAGCTCAAGATCCAGTGCTGGGTCTTGTCTTTTTGAAATTGTAATTGGTTGAACCATTGCGACGCCGGTCTCTGCAGTCACAGACTGTGCTTCGCCTGTCCGCGGTCCTGTCATTATAGCTGCCCGTAGGCCCCTTGTACGGCCAGCCATTGTTGCGTAGTGTCCCTTGAACCGGTCGACCTCGGTTGGGAGAGATTCCATGAGCGCCTTGTCTTGTGGAGGAGGCGAAGCGGCTCGTTGTGGTCCTCGGAATGCACCGTCGATTTGTTCAATCGAGGTAGAGGGTGTAGTTCCACCAACAGCCTCGTCTGCGGGTGCCGCTGCTTCGTCTCCGGGGAGAGAGAACTGAACACGGCGGCCACATTTGCTGGTGCTGGTCGTTGCTCCCAATCGCCGGCGTGGCTGACTAAGGATCGACCGAGGCCCCCCTACCTTTGCGCTCCTCCGTCGAGGCGGTGGCGTTGGCGTCGGCGAGCGGAATCTCCTAAAGGACTTGATCGACACGGTCATGTCTGGCGTGGGGAGGCTGGATTGTTTCGTGTCCGGTGTGGACGGTGCGGTCCCAGAGGAATGGGAGATGGGGATGGGTAGGGATGGTAAGAATGTCGAGGCATCTTGCTCGAAGCCTTCCTTCTCGATTGGTGGCAGGAAGGGTGCGTCCCCCTTTGGTGAGCATGGAGATGTCGGTAGATTGGATGTGGAAGATGAGAACGAGGCGGCCGCAGTATTCACGTCCGCCCATGGATTTTGACTGAGAGAGATGCTCGGCCTGCCGGTTTCATTTATGCTCGCTTCTGGTTCGTCTACTTCGACGTCTGGAGATGGAGGATCTGACCGGACAACAGCAGCCACTGGAAGACGAGTCCGAGTCTCTCTGGACCAAGGGCTCTGGGCTGTCACAGCACTTGTAGCCTGGCTATCGTCTTGACGCTGGACAACAGGGTCGGCTGAGTTGTCAGCAACCATATCATCCATCATGGTGTTTGATTGGGCTTTTGCCCATGGGCTTTGGTCCTGTGTCGCAATCCGTGCGTCCACCATCTCCGTGTCGTCGTTTGCCGTCGAAAGCGTTGTCGTCTCGCCTGCCACGGTGTCCGTAGCACACGTTGTTGAGGTCATGTCGGCAATGTTGCTAGCATTTTGCACATCTGATATCTCGTCTGATGGCTCGGCTGGTTCTCCGTCGTGGACATCGTCACTCGGTTTGGATGTATCAATTTCAGTTCCACCGGTGGCAGTTTGGTGAGGCTCGTTCGGCATTGGTCCATCTACGGACTTTGTGCTTTCTTGCTCTGTCGGCCGTAACGTCGTGTCGTCGCCAAAGGCTGCTGTTGCGTCTTCCTCGACGATGTTTGTTTTGTCAAGTCTAATTGTCTCTTCAGAAGAAGCAGGAATTGATCGTAATAATGGCTCAGATCCGGCAAGACTGCTCAAAAAGAGATTGGACGGAAGCACCGACAAAGAAGGCTCGCTGTCTGATATGTGTGACACCGGTAGTCTAGTGCTAGCTAGGCTTTGACTCGGCCCGGCGTTGCAGCTGCCTCCGACAACTTCGTCGGCGGCTGTCGCGAGGGCGCATCGGGACGGATCGGACGTGGGTCGTGCAAGGTCTGGCGTCTTGGGTGCGGCTGCAGTCTTTGCCGAGCTGGCTGCTCTGGTGGTTCGCGAAGCAGACGGCGAGGCGGCCAAAACATCATCATAGTTGGGTCTCAACCGCTTTAGGTTCGTTCGCCGCAGCCAGTTGCTATCGGCTGCCCGTTTCTTGATTTCTGGGTCTTTTTGGGTCGTGATGGTGCTCGGTGTCGTGCCTAAGTCGGTGCTCGATGCAGATGTGGCGACTGGCGCAGTAGTTTGGTT
Organism: Sporothrix globosa; assembly: GCA_001630435.1. Lineage (NCBI taxonomy): Eukaryota > Fungi > Ascomycota > Sordariomycetes > Ophiostomatales > Ophiostomataceae > Sporothrix > Sporothrix globosa. The sequence continues at coordinate 696,816 of LVYW01000008.1, read as the reverse complement.
CTGGTTGCTGACGCCGGGATCGGACGTCGATACTATCAAGGGCTGTTGCGTCTTGGTCGAACGAGGGACGACCTTTGTGCCAATCTTGCCCCCTCTCCCTCTCCAAGGGTTCTCCCAGCGCGTCTCCCTGCCAAACGGTCCCCTTAATGAGGCAGAGAGAAGCCGAGGTCGGCGGCCTTCGAGAAAAAGCCGTGCCTGCTCCTCGAGACGCCGGCATCGTGCGTCAGGGCTGTCGTAGTACTCGTCGTCGGAGCCAGACAGTAAAACGTCGTCCATATCGAGTGTCGATTCGCCGCACAGCAGCTTTTCTGCAAAGATCGGGAGACGTGGCCGGTTGGACTTGTTCACTCGCGGTCGCCGGGCTGCCGTGTGCCGGTCAACTGTTACGGCTACCTTGTCCATATCGAGCAGATGTGTTCTCGCGGTGGACCAGGCTCGCTGTTGGATTGTCTTGTCATCTGTGCTGCCGTGACAGTCGCATTTGGCGGTGAAGTGCTGGATGCAGCTGCTGGTGGAGGCATCGAATCCTGTGACGGTTTGCCTGGGAAATTGTGAGCTTTGGTCATTCCCCTGTGGGGCTGGTCGCACCTTCCTGTCGCGGTAGCAACGCGTCTAAGACGCGCTCCTCCAAAATCAATTAACGCGTGTCACGTGGGAAGTCTGCACCTGTTCTAACACCACAGAGTCTCTTTTCCAATACACAGACTCGAAGATTGAAGAAGATGAAAACGAGATGACCCAGATGCAATTGTAGGACCCAATTGCATGTTTTAGACTCGTTTGCTGCAGCTGCACGATTTTCAGTGTCTTAATGGGGCGATTGTGCTGTTCGTGATGTTGTGGCTAATTGTGGCTGATAGTGGATCTTATGTGGCTTGAGTTTACATACACAAAAGCGGGGCAGATGTTGTCACAGCAACCACAAACATGTTGATCGATTCGCCCGATTAGGAAACAACTGTCCGGGGCACATGCACGAGACGCGCGCGCTCCGTTTTCTTCGACCACGCCAGAATCCACAACGCCAAACGTCAACGACAGTGACTACGACTGCTGTGTGCTGCAGCCCACGGCCTCTGCGATAGACCCGACAACTACGATCTTTTTATTTTATCCTGCTTCGTTGCTTTCGACATCCTGTTCTCTTACCGGGCATATCTTATCGCTGGCCCGCTTGGTTTGGGTTTGTGCAAATAATCGAACGGCACCATCACCAAAACAACATAGCCGCCAACGCACTACAACCTCTTTTAAATCCTTTGCCAATTTGCGCTCACTCCCCTTCTAGTGACTCAAAGTTTCTCGCCTTTTTGCCGGTGCCGACGGTGTCATGGCCTTGCGGTAGGACGCGTCTATTCCCCGACCATCACGATTATCACGATCTCGACTACGACGACGACGAACCTTCCTTCCTGAGCCGACATTTTCATTTCCACGTAACAAACACCTCCACATCATGGCGAACGCCTGGCTTGACTCTTTGTCCGAGGACTGGGTGTCCCAGGCCGGCTCGGAGCCATCGCACTCGCCTACCCACACAACAAAAATTTCCCACAAAACAAACAGCACAACACCCACCTCGCGGGGCAGCAGCGGACGTCTCTTTGGCTCGGTGCGCCACGGCCAGGACCTCTCGCCTGCCAACAGTAGCAATGTTCTCAGCGAGCGGAGCGCCAATGATATCAACATCTTTGGCTCCAATCGGCGACCATCCCCCTCCAAGCTCTCGAACGAGTACAAAGTGCAGGACGTGCAGCAGCTACAGTCGCGCGGTCGGCCATCACAACGATCCGTGTCTGTCTCGTCTCTTGGCTCCGTTGTCCATAACACCGTCGACCACAAACCCCACAGTATGTCGCCCGGCAAGGGTGGCGGAGATACGCCCGAGTGGCGGCGAAGACTCGTCCAGGGCGATTTGGCCTACGGCGAGCAGCGTGATCTTTTCACATCTGCCAAGGTGGGGCTCGAAAACATGTTTAATCCACCAGGATCAACAACACCAGAAGATGTTTCTGTGGTGGTAGAAGATGGGCCTGACGATGATGGCTACGAACCACATGACTACCATCAGCAACACACAAAGGAAGACGCACGGACGTTGGACGACGAGGAGCAGGACGAGGAGGAAGAGAGAGAAGATGATGGAGCGTTCCAAGAAGGGCAGCGGACAACCCACGATATGACAATGCCGTCTAGTCCACCAGTGCATGCCGTGCCGTACGACTCGTCCGCTGATTTTGACGAGTCTGTCGCCCCACAGCTCCCCGAACAACCACGCTGGCACGCCCTTGACCCGGTGATCGAAGAGTCTGCAGCCTATGAAGAGGAGCAGGGCGGCGAAGAGAATACTGAAGGGGAAGAAGATGGGCAAGACGGAAGTGTGCAGCGCCACGTCCAGGATTCACTGAACGGGATGGAGTTCATGCCGCCTTCCGATGGGAGCCAAATACGCTATCCGGTCGATGGCGGGTCACGAGCGGTGAGTGGCCAGAGCGTGCTCCGTAACGAGAGCTTCAGCGCAATTATGATCTCACCTGAAAAGAACAAGGACGGTGCCGTCTTTGCCCCGATGGAGCTGCCGTCGGGCGAGCTCAAGAGGCGGCTGGAAAATCTTCGCTGGAACCAGATGGTGTTAGCCGACGATGTCGAGCAAGCAGCAGCCGCAGGGAACCGGGTGGTCAGCATTGGAGGGAAATCTCTCAACGTCGACAACACGGAGGAGTACGACAAGATGGGCGGTTTCATCAACTTCCGGCGGGGTGGACGCTCGGCTGACGGCTCATTCCGCGACCGCATGCTGAGTCCCCCGATGGGTAACGACACGTCCGAGCTGCTGCCTGAAGAATCTCTTCAAGCAAGCACACCAAAGCAGTTCGCATCCGTTCGGATCGATATCGACACTGTAGGCAGCCACCGTGGTCCCCAGGTTCCTCGTGCGCCCAATCCGAGCCCCGAAAAGCGCGGCAGCCTCTCACGACAGCAACTGCAGCAGTCCGGTGGCGGTAGCCCGCTCAAGCTCTTTGGCCCCTACGACACATTTACAAACCAGACCTTGATGCGGCGGATCAGCCAGTTCGAAGACCAGATGTCAAACGGCTCACGCAACTCAGCCGATCGTTCAGCAAACCTTGGTGTGCACGGTCCTTCTCATACCGAAATGGCGCAAGCATTTGTGGCAGGCATCCAGAAGTCAGAATCTCGCCAGTCGTCTGCGCAATTTGGCGCTGGTGAGCTGGACGACTTCCAATTTGGAGACGATGGCGCTTCTCAACTGCCCGGGGAGCAGACTGTGGATGAAGGCACACATGCCGACCATGAGGAGAGCAAACCGACACAGACACATGCCGATGACGTATTTTCTCCCGTGCTCACCGAAAAGAAGCAAGGTAAACTTCACATTCAGCGGATGCGCCAAAGCCGCGGCGCCATGCCAAGCCGGCCGAGCACAGCAGAGAAGCGGGCTGAGCCGGTGGACCCTGCAGCTTCCTTGGGCAAGATCCCTGTTTTGGCGACGCCTCGGCGGGTGGCTGACATTGGCTCGGAGGGGAAGCGCCCCCGGACATCGCCGTCAAAGGACCCAACACCAAAACGGAGACGGACGCTGCACAAGTCTGATGTTGCCTTCGGCTTCGAAGCGTCACAGGCATCCCCGACGCAGTTTGATTCGGTCCAGGCATCACATACCACCATGCAGTCCGTTATTGGGCGAAAGCGCAGAGACGCGCGTGATGGCGACGAGTTCCAGCACGCCAACCCCGAAGTCCTGGCCAACCGCGACATCCTCCGGCCTCGTACGCCGACGCCGAGCCAGCGGTCCTCTGTCCTTCGGGAAAAGAATCCCGATCTGAGTGCTGACGAGAATGTATACAACCGTACGCGCGATCGTACATATGACCTGAGCAACAACGCCCGCCAAGACAACGGCTTCGGCGGCGACAATGATGCCAGAAGCTCATCTGCAGCCTGGTCGGACAACTCAGTCAGTGGTCCCCATATGCGTGCCGATGGTCCAGGGGCCGACGGGGAGCGCAAACCCTCTATTGGGACAGAGGACTTTCTGAGCGAGGCCCAAATGATTATAAACATGTGCCGGAACCGCGGTGCCGGCGCGCAGGGCGGCCTTGCTAGTGTGGACGAATCGGAGATGGAGACGCCCGTGGTTGGTTCGGCCTCGGAGGAGGACGAGGTGTCGTTCCAGGAATCAACGAAGGAGCCCTTCTCGCGCCCACCGAGCCGTGAGGGCAAGCCAGTACCGCGTGCGGCGCGGATGCAGGAGGACCCAGAGATCCTGGCACGGCTCAAGAAGTACGAAGAACGCAGCGACCTGGGCGACATCGTGACGACTACCACTCGATCGATCAATCTTGCGCAAAATGCGATCCGGGCGGAGAAGGAGGCCGCACAGGCGGTGCAGGACAGCATTGCCGTCCGCAGCCGCACGCGACTGCACGGGAGTGAGGACATCAGCGACCCGCCAAACATTCGCATCTCGACGAGCCCCCGAGACGAGTTTGGCGCTGGTGTGCACGACGACAACCCGTCACAAGCTTCTCAAAAATCGGCCTCCTCTGGACACTCCACGGTCAGCTCGATTCCAACTGGGTCGTCTCGCGGCTCAGACACTAGGAAGACGATCGCTCCTCAGACGGTATCCCACTTGATCCCCGACCAGGTCGGCAGCATGATGCTCGACCGCGACCGCAACATTTGGATCAAACGGCGGACCGGAAGCGGTGGCAGCGTCCAGAATACGCAACACACCCCCAGCCTGAGTGGTGCTCCGAGCATGCATAACATTTTGCCTTCAGAAGGAAGCGAGGAGGATCCCTTTGCGGACATCCCCGATCTGAGCGTCGATGCCACAATGGAGCTGCACAACCTCAAGCCAGCGGTGGCCAGTCCTATGAAGTCGACTGGGCCCGTTCTCTTTACGAAGTCGAACTTGCCTCTACCAAGGCCCGGCACAAGCGGCGCTTCCAACGGCCCCGAGCCGACTCAGTCGCCTGTGGTTGTTGTGAGTGAGACAGACAACGACACGGTTGTGGAGCACGAAATCAGTATCGACGAGGGCCGCCTTGCGCACTCGTCGTCGCCGATTCGGTCGAAGCGATCCCTCGCCATCAGCTTCTCGTCTCCGATAGCGTCGATTATTCAAGATTTTGTGGTGGGGGACGACAGCGAGTCACAAATGGACCGCAGCCCGGATGAATCTCTCCAGGATGCGGCGACCGCATCTGTCCGGCGCGGCCGCCGTACGGTGTCTGTGAAATTTAAGAGCACGGCCAGCGGCGACCATGGAAGCAACAACAGCAGCAGTCTTCGGTCTCGCAGTGCCTCGCGTGGTCCGGCCCGGAAACTTTCGGTGGCCGGCCAGGCGTTTGTTCCGCGTCCCGTGTCGCGCATCGACGAGCGCGAGGAAGACGACACCAACCACTCGCGTGGCGGCGCTTCCGTACGGAACCGGGAGCTGAGTTTGGTCGGCGAGCGTAGTGAGCTTGTGCACGGCTCGGACGGTGACGAAGAGCATGGTGACGAATTTTCCGAGCTTGTCTCACAGCGCCAGACCAGTGTCAGTGTGCTGGTGACGACACCCGGCCCGGCTCCTCGCGCGGATGACGAGCAGGTTATGGCCCAGTACGTGGGCATGCTGTCGCTGAGCCCCATGTCCGAGTTCACGATCCACCAGGAGCGGTCGCTGGCGTTGGAAGCCAGCTACGTGCTGGGCGACCGGCACCTGGTGACGGGAGACAACTCGAAAGCGGTGATGGCGCAGAGTCTCCGTGACCTTGTGAGCCGGCTGACGGAGGTGGAGCCGTTTGAGCCGTACTGGGAGGACATGGAGGAGCTGGACGTGCATGGCAAGAGCCTGGGGAGCCTGCACAAGCTGGACGAGTTCTGCCCGCAGCTGGTGTCGCTCGATGCGGCCGGCAATGCGCTCCGCAATCTGTCAGGTATCCCGTTGAGTGTGCGCCATCTGCGGGTGGTCGACAACCAGCTGTCGGAACTCACGTCGTGGAGCAGCCTAGCCAACCTGCAGTATCTCGACATGTCGAACAACGACATCAAGACGCTCTCGGGACTCAAGAACCTGGTGCACCTGCGCGGGCTCAAGGCCGACAACTGCGGCCTGGAGAACCTGGACGGGCTCAAGTACCACGACGCTCTGCAGACGCTGCGGGCACGGGGCAACCAGATCTCCGCAGTCGACTTTGACGGCACTCGGCTGCACAAGTTGGTCGAACTGGACCTTGACAACAATCAGATCGAGTCGGCGTCGGGTCTCGACCAGCTCGTGTCGCTTTCGACGCTCAGCCTGCGGCGCAATAAGCTTGCCGCGTTCACGACCGAGACCTACGGCGCACTACCCCATGTGCGCACGCTGAATGTGAGCGACAATCAGCTGGCGGCGCTGGACGTGGGCGGCCTTCCCTCGCTACGGGTACTGTTTGCGGACCGCAATCACCTCGCACGTGTTCGCGGCTTCTCCAAGACGCCGCGGCTGGACAGTGTATCTCTCCGCGAACAGCAGCAGATGGACACAGGTGGCGGCGACGGCGACGACAGCAACAGGGAGCGCCTGGACATCTCGTCCCTGTATCACGCGTACGAGATCCGCAAGCTCTACTTGTCGGGCAACCGCCTCGAGCGCTTCGACCCGCCCGTCGACTTTTTAAATTTGCAGCTGTTAGAGCTGGCCAACTGCGGCCTGACATCGCTGCCGATGCACCTGGGCCGCGCAGTGCCCAACCTGCGCAAAGTCAACCTCAACTTCAACGCACTTACAGACCTGGGTCCGCTGGGCGGCATCTCGCGGCTCAAAAAGGTGCTCGCGGTCGGCAACCGGCTGGCCAAGGCCTTTGCGGTAATCCAGACACTCGCGACGTTTGTGCACCTGACCGAAGTCGACCTGCGGGACAATCCGGTGACGCAAGGCTTCTACCCGCACGTGTCTGTGCCCAGCGCCACCACTGTCAGCAGCACAACGACAGCCAGCAGCGGCCAGGATGTGGAGGGCGCGGCGGCCACGACACCCGAACCGTTCACGCTGCCGCAGGCCGATGCGGACCAAGACAAGGCGTACTGCAGTCGGCTGGACCTGGCCACGGGGATGCGCCGGCGGGTCTACAGCCAGGTGCTGGGTGACGCCTGTGCAACACTCAAGACGCTCGACGGCCTGGCTGTTGACCGCGGGCTGGGTGAAGTGCGTGACGAGGTGTGGCACGCGCTGAACGCCAAGGGCATTGTGAGCAACGAGGCAAAAACTGGAAGCAAAAGGGAGTCCAAGAGAGGCGGCGACAAGACCGTCGACGTCGGTGCCAAAAAAGGGGTCAAGGGGGAGAGTCGATGGGGTGCGGAAGACAGTTTTGCATGAGGTGGGATTCTGGTCTGGTATTGTAAAAAGAGCAACGGCGAAGACTACGGACACGGCGCATTGTTGCGATATGCTGCATAATGAAGAGGGATAGTGGACGCGAGCGCTTCATTTCGGTTTCCTGGTTCTCTGGTTTTCTGGTATTTTGGGTTTCTGGGGTGTTCGTTCTGCATTTTGTTTATTTGGGAGTTTCTTCTTTTTGTACAGCACGGCAGGCGCTACGGCTTTCTAGACTTTCAATATTATGAACAGCCTTGTCATTGACTTGCATTGTATCGTCGTGACATCTTGTTTTTGGAACTTTTGTTTCAATTTTATGCGGCTATTTTCTTTGCTGTGCTGCTCTCGTCTAAATGTCATAACAGAAAGTCTATGTACCTAACTTTTTTAACAAACCACCATACGATTTTTTGGTTAACAATGCTTCATCGGTCAAGCATGGGCTCTTCTTCCCTTTTGCTATATGAATATTTTCCATTGTCCGTTTTCTTTTCCTTTCTTTCGTTTTAATTGTTTCTTTATATTTTTCTCAAATCAGAAGCTTCCTGATCTCGGCGACCAGGTCATCTTCAGACACCAGCTGGCCGCGGTCCTTCTCGTCGGCCTCGGCACCGCCCGTACCCAAGACCTTGAGACGCACCTGGCCGTTCGCCAGCTCGTCCTCGCCCAGGATGACGCCCAGCGGCACATCCTCGGCGGCCTTGAACTGCTGGGGCAGCCGCGGCTTTGTCTTGGCGGCGAACTCGGCCTTGATGCCGGCGTCCCACAGACGGCGTGCGACCTGCATGCGCTCCTTGAGCAGGCCGTTGAAGTTGCCGCCGCCAAAGGCCATGACGTAGACGTCGGTCTCGCGCACGCGCGACCGGCCCTCCGCCTTCTCGCGCTTGGCCTTCATGATGGTGAAGATGCGGTCGACGCCAAAGGAGATGCCGACGCAGGGGATCTGCGTCTTGCCGTACATGCCGACGAGGTTGTCGTAGCGGCCGCCGGCGGCAATGCTGCCTACCTGGATCTCCTCGCCACCCTTCTTCTTGGGCGGCTTGCTCCCACCCGCTGGTGCGGCGTCGGCGTCGGCGGCGGCGGCGGCGCTCGGCCGCGCAGTGACCTCGAAGATGAGGCCGGTGTAGTAGTCGAGACCGCGGCAGAGGGACATGTCAAACGACACCTTGGTGCTGGGCACGCCGAGCGCCTCGAGGAAGCCGTTGAGCAGCTCCATGTCGTCGAGCCCCTGCTTGATGTCGTCGTTGGCGCAGAGCGCCGCGTCCGCCCTGAGCAGCGCGACAATGGCGGGGATGTCGCCGCTGTGCTTGACGTACTCGCCGATGCGGTCGGCGACGGCCGCATCGAGGCCCTTCTCCTCCACCATTTCCTTCTTGACGTCGGCCCACGGCAGCTTGTCGAGCTTGTCGACGGCGGAGCTGATGGTGCGGATCTTGTCGGCGGGCACGCCGGACACGGCAAAGAGGCCGTCGAGGATCTGGCGGTGGTTGAGCTTGATGACAATGGGCTCCTCGAGGGCGTCGAAGATTTCACAGATGACGCGCAGGATCTCGGCGTCGGGGATCATGCGGTCGTAGGTGCCGGCAATGTCAAAGTCGCACTGGTAGAACTCGCGCATGCGGCCGCGGGCCACGGCCGGCTGGTCGCGGCGGTAGACCTTGGCGATCTGATACCGCTTGATCTGCTGGACCTTGTTCATGGCCAGGAAGCGGGCAAAGGGCACGGTCAGGTCGTAGCGCAGCGCAGTCAGCTCGCCGCCCTGGTCGGCCAGGTCGTAGATGAGGCGCGAGTCCTCGCCATACTTGCCAGCAAGCACCTCCTTGAGCTCGAAGACGGGGGTATCTAAGGGGACGGCGCCGTGGCGCTTGAAGACGTCGGTGATGGTGGTGCTGAGTTGTCAGTACGGGACTTGGACAAGAATGGATGCAAGCCGCGGTGTGAGCGGTGTGAGCGGCGTGAGCGGCAGTGTGCGTGTAGTGACCTACAAAATCTCGTCGCGCAGAATCATGTCGGCGCCGGTCCAGTCGCGCGTGCCCTTGGGCGTCTTCAGCTGCACGGCTGGGCCCTTGGCCTTGTCCTTGCCTTCTTTGGACGCCATGTCGCTGTCGGTGTCTAGGTCGTGCTCGTCCTCGTGCTCGAAGTCGTCGTCGAATTCCGCGTCAGTGGCGCGTGTTGTGGCAAGCTCTCTGCGCTGCGCCTTGGTCTTGCGCGAGTAGGAGACGTTTTCTGTTCTTGTTGGGGTTGACGAGGCTGCAGTCGCGGGGAGCGGTCGGCGCGGCCAAGGGTGGAGTGGGCGTCCGTGAGGGTCGACAAGGGGAGAAAGAGAGTAGAATCGAGTACCAACGGCACCGGTAGAGGGAGAAGAGAGGCGTTGCCGCGGCTGTGCCTGTCGAATCTGTGGGAGCGGCGTCTGCGAGGTCGAAGGAGCGAAACGAGCAAAAATGCTGGCGATGGAGCGGCTGTTGCGTGCAATTGGCAGCCTCAACTGCATGCCGGGGTGTGCAAAGAACGGTCTGGCAAGTCCTGCGAGTGAGGGACGCGGGACTGGCTGGGCCGCGCGTGCGTCAAGTGTGTCTATTGCGAGCTCGTGTGGTCGTCGTGTTTGGATCTTGAGTCACAGCCGTGTCACAGATTGGAAAGTATTAGCAAACTAAGATACTGCCCAAACGGGCAGAATTGCTGTGCCACCACCACTGAATTTGGCAGGCACAACCCCGCCGTCCGATAGCGCCAGGTGCTCTTGCCGTGGCCAGAATTTTCTGTGCTGTTCCACCAGCAAGGCCCAGACGGCTCCACTTTTGTCAAGATTGGTGCCTGATGTGTCAGGCATTGATCAGCCACCCGCTTAAATGTCCTGGAGCCTTATCCCCTGCTGCACGCTGGTGGGCCCATCTGGCTGCTGATTGGCTGCCTGGGACAGCTACCCCAAGCGGCCCGCCCGCCGCCTATTTACAAGCACACAATAGCAACAGCGTCATCTCAACTTCCCCCATCGCGAGGTTGGGCTTGTCTTTTACGACGTACAACATACAATCATCAGCACCGGCTCACCCTATACCCATCCGGTGACCGCTGCCGACCGTCGCGACTGTCGATTGTTATCGCCTTCGCTTCTTTCGTTACGGGAACAGAGCGAGCACCTGCTGGCTTGAAATCGACGGCGTCATCGTGCCCACGGCGTTTCGCCTCGGCTTCTCTTTGACACATATACCCTCCAGCGTCGATCTCTCTCGGAAAACATCGTCTGCACTCTACAGCCGCCCATCAAAAGTAGACTGTTGGCCCCCACGACGGACTCTCCTCCCCTTGTCGGGCGCGCTTTTCCCTCGACGGCCTGCCTCTGCGCCGGCGGCGCCTTTTGTGCTGTGTAAAGCGCATCCCCGACCGCATCCACCATGTCCGAAACACCACCGCTCTCCTCGTCCTCGTCCTTTTCGTCGATCCGCTCCTTGTCGCCCGATCTTTCGTCCTCTCGCATCTACCGACGCCGCCGACGGAACAATGCCGCTTCTGCAGTGTCGCGGCGGACCGCCCTGACGGTCGCGTTTGTGTCTGCCATCGTCTCGGCCTTGTGTGCAGGCTCGGTCACCGTCTTCTCGCTGTACGGCCACATCTTCCAGGAGCGTCTGCACTACTCGCAGTTCCAGGTCAACGGCGTGGCCATTGCTGCCAGCATATCGTGCTACCTGCCCGTGCCCCTGATGGGCTACGTCTGCGACCGCGTCGGCCCCGCCCCGCTCTCGCTGCTGTCGAGCGTGCTCTTTGGTGGCGGCTACGGGCTGGCCGCCATCCTGTACAAAAAGGCGGCCACCGAAGCCACGGCCGGCGCCGGCGGAGCGGCGGCACCGCCGACGACGCGCGCCTACGCCCTGATGGTGGCTGCGTTTGTGTGCATTGGCGCCGCGACCTGTGCCATGTACCTGAGTGCCGTGGCGACGTGCGCCAAGAACTTTGGCCGCGGCCGGCACCGTGGCCTGGCCCTGGCCGCGCCCATTGCGGCGTTTGGCCTCAGCGGCATGTGGCAGAGCCAGCTCGGCAGCCGCCTGCTGTACGAGCGCCTGCCGCCGCTGCCAGAAGACGGTCCGGGTGCGCCGCCCCGCCGCGGCGACGTGAATGTGTCGGCCTTTTTCCTGTTCCTGGCCATCCTGCTGTCGGTGGTCGGCTTGCTGGGCACGTTCACGCTGCGTGTGGTGGACGAGGCGAAGCTGATTGACGAGGCTGTCGACGAGCTCGAGCGCAGTGGCCTGCTGGACGGCAGCGCGCTCTTCCCGTCGTCGATTCCGGGTCTTGCGTCGCCGTCCTCGGCCGGCATGGACGACTCGACCGCCGGCCGGTCGACGCGATTTGGCCCGGGCGTCAGCCGTGGTAACAGCAGCACCGGAATTGCCACAAACGGCCGCGGGCACGCCCACGGCTCCTACGGCACCATGGGGCGGACCAACCCCTTTTATGCGGCGCAGAGCGAAGACGAGGACGACGAGACGACGGTCGACGAGACGAGCCGCATGCTGCGTGGACGCGGCCGCCGCAGCGAGAGAGTGCGTGGCACTGGCGACGATGGCGAAGACGGCGAAGACGACGCGCTGGCAAGCCGCCGGCTGCTGGACCCCGGGAAGGATAACAGTGATGACGGCGACGACGGCGACGACGAAGACAGCGATGAGGCTGGGCGGATCGAGGCGCAGCAGGCGCGGTTCAAGAAGGCCTGGGTCCTGAATGCCGAGACGCACCGCTTCCTCTCCGATCACACCATGTGGCTGTTTGCCCTGGGCTTCTTCTTCATGATTGGGCCCGGCGAGGCCTTTATCAACAATCTCGGCACCGTCATCAAGACGCTCTACCCGCCGAGCACCAATTTTGCGGCCGGCGGCGGCGCCACGACCGCGGCCACGCACGTTTCCATTGTCGGCATCACCAGCACCGTGGCGCGCCTGCTGACGGGCTCCTTGACGGACCTCCTGGCCCCGCGGCCCCAGACGCAGCATCTGCAGGCCGGCACGGCATCGTCGGTGCCGTCCGTCGATGTGGAGGACGCGGGCGCGTTCCGCCGCGTCCTGTCGCGCTTGTCCGTGTCCCGCATTGCCTTCCTGCTGACGTTTGCGCTGCTGCTGTCGGCGGGCCTCGTCGTGCTGGCCTCAGGCGCCGCCCAGAACCACGGCGACCGTTTCTGGATCGTGTCCGGGCTTGTCGGTGCCGGCTACGGCGCCGTGTTCAGCCTGACGCCCATCATCATCACGGTCATCTGGGGCGTGGAGAACTTTGGCACCAACTGGGGCATCGTGGCCATGTTTCCTGCGCTGGGCGCCACCTTCTGGGGCCTCGTCTACTCGGCTGTCTACCAGGCCGGCGTTACGGCCACCAACGCGCCCAACGACCCCCCAACGGCCGCTGTGGATGACAACCTCTGCTACGGGACCCAGTGCTACGCGCCGACGTTCTGGGCCATGGCCGGCAGCGTGTGGCTGGCGTGCCTGCTCGTGCTCTTGGCCTGGAAGGGCCGCAACGGCTGGTCGCAGCGTGGGATCGTCATCTGAGTTTCCTCGCTGTTATTTATTTTTGTACAAATGTCCGCGTGTTTATTTTTGAGCGACTCTTTGGCCATGTGTAGGATGTCATTTGTCTTCTTTTGGTTATCATTTTGGTTATTTTACATGTAGAAACAGCTTCACGACGATGCAGCTACCATCTTCCGGCGTATAATTTTCAAACCGAGATTTTTTCCTCCAGCCAACCCCAAAGTCATCAATGCATCTTTCATAACTACCCAAGTGATACAATTTTGTCAGCAGACATGCATCAGCTATATATCAGCAACAGCTACCGTTTTCATCTCCAGCATCGTTTCCAGCATTGTATCCAGCATCATCTCCCGCGACAACGCCTTCATCTGGACTCATCATGGCAGCATCCGTAAGTAACATCATCAACGCTTGATTACACGAGCGAATGTAGCACACACAGAATCACAACAACGACCGGAGACCTTCTATTCGTATCGTTGCCGCCCCAGTAGCACAGCCTGGAGAGATCGTGCAAGCATGACTGAATTTGTTCACGTGTAGTCGGCGCTTGTATGCCTTACTGGGATAAGCGTGTCATCTGAGTGGTTAATAGCTTCTAGGCTGTCCAGCCGCGTGGTTGCCCCGCCAGGACCCTTGAAGTGAAAACGAACCTCACCTTCATGCTTGAACACTGGGATACAGAATCGTTTTACATATAAATTGGGTAAAGATTGAATATGTATGTAGCAGCATCGGCTCTGTACATATAGTCATAGATCGTGGAACGTGCAGACATTACAGTCAGGAGCGCATCTGAATGTTTGAAAATAGGCGAAATGGTCACAGGTGAACTCGCAATCGCTGCAACTATGGCGGCCTCCAAGACGTAACATATCGTTGTCGCAGATACTTCCAAGAGGTTTCGCCAAGTGCCGTTTGGTTATTCTTTGGTTCTTCTCCCCGCGATGACGCTCGTGTTTCATTTTCACATACGGCGCCGTCCCGATTTAGCTATTTTGGTGCCCGTCTTGTTCGCCTCGTTCGGAGTCGTAGTGTCGTACCGGTCTTGCAATTGATGTGCCCCTCATAAGCATAACCTGTCAATATTGACAATAGCGGTACTGAAAACGACTTCTCGCCACTGGCGTCGATCCCCCTGCTCATTCATCATCGCCGATGAGGAAGTAATCCAGCAACGACATATTCCAGTCCACACAAAAAGCGGGCTGTTGTTGCTTCCTACCCCTGGTATCAGTGAAGCTTGCATGCTTTATCGCGGGGGAATATGTCATTGGGTATCATCTCATTGGCACGTTCGTCGCTTATTCTCGGCGCCGGTGCAGCTCGGTACGACACTCTTCTCTCCTGGTCGGCTTGTGAACGCGGCTGCTTGGTTCGACCTGTGCGTACGATGATAATGTGCGCTTTCACGTTCTAGATGCCTAAAGAACGCGGTCTGCCAAAAACTGTATCAACTCTAGTGTTGTGCGACTTTGTTGACTTTGTTGCCGGGTCCCGACCTGCTCACTCATCGAACGCGTTCATATGATGATGTAGCAAATCAGGGCTTGGGCACATGAAATCGGAGAAGTGTACAGCCGAGGGTGGTTCAACAGTCCAGCAGTTCAGGATGCCAGCAGAATCTCCAGAGTGCCAGCCCAGTGTCGAGGCACTGGCTGTTGGTTCTCTACATACGTCCGGCCGTCCTGCCGCGAGGCTTGTGGAGCCCAACCGCTGGGGTTGCGTTTGCCAGACCGCGTTTCTGCACGAAATTGACGAATCGCATCAACCACATCCGCCATCTCGCCATCTTTCGGATGACGACGAGGCTGTACAGCCGAACCCAACCGATGTCGGTCTTCATTGACCACAACACTTGTTGCAGCCGTCGCAAGATGTCGTTTGCCTTCATCTGGTGGCAGAAGCCACGCAATGGCATCCCAGGCAGCATTGTATACGCAGGCCCCAACAGGCACACCGGCGGTGACTTGATCGGGAGTGGCTGGTCGAATGTTTGCTCGCAGCGACGGTCTGGCGAGGTTGGCCATGTAGCCGTTGATGGCTCGATTGGTCCCCGGTTGGCCACTGCCGACCCAGACCGACACCTGAATCGTCTGTTGTATATTGGTGCTGTCGTCGGCAGTGGTGTTGATTGCAGTCTGCCTGTTATCTCCCAAGGAGAGCAGCTCGCGAACATACTCGCTGCTGGCGTCGAGTGCGCCAGACAGAGGATAATGTAATAGTCGGTCCGACTGTCTTGCCTGAGCGACATTGTCCGTTCTTTCTCTGGAATGCAGATGGTCCGGGGAAGCTGACCCGCCGGCGCCAGGAAAATCAGATTGTCTCGGGACGTTTGTGTTTGTGTTTGTGTTGGCGTTATTGTCCGCACCGTCAATGTTCTTATCTCCGTAGCCACTGCCTCGTCTATCATAATTGCTTGCCGCATTCCTCTCGCCATCCTTACTGAGGTTGACGTCGTTCAGCTTGTAGGATTTCTTTGCCGCTGCCTCTGTCCTCGTCGCCGTCGCCACAGGTGACCTCGTTTCCCGAAAAAAGCTAAATGCATCGCTGCTGTTCGAGTTCAGTAGCGCTTTGGCATCCAGGCTGTCAAAGGCGCCATCGAGATCTCCGTCTTGTGGTGGATAGGGCTCAAATTCAAGCCGCAAGTGTCTCAGGCCGCTGAGCACGGTGGGGCCGTGGCGCGACAGCGAAACAGCCGCCTGCTGTGCGCGCACTGCCGCCTCTTGCTCGGCCGCAGAGACAAGAAATCGGATCAGCTTGTCGATCAGAGGCCCGGCGGAGATCCGTGGCAGTCCAGCCAATGTGAGCGACTGCAGGCGAGGATTCCAATCTGGCCCGAGAACGGCGATCATCAGTGGATACGCGGTCTCGGCCCTTTCGCGCAAAACAGTCTCAGCGTACATCAACGCCTCCCGTGGGCTTTTGGACGGGTCGCTGAGCGTCGGGATTTGCGTCACCAGCGAGTGATGGACACGCAAGCTGCGCAAGTTGGAAGCCATCACAGGGCGGAAGAGGTGGCTTCGGCCCAGAATCCCAGCCAGTGTAAAAGGCACCAGGCCGCCGGTCGGAATGGTGGGCGATGCGCAGTCAAAGTGCTCGATGTGGCCTCGAGAGCAGCGAAAGATTGACTCAACGCCTTCTGCAGTGAAGTCTCGGTTTCCGCTCAGATAGAGATGTGTCAAGGAAACGGGCAGCTTGCAGATGTCGGCATCCCGGACGTGATGCCAGTCCAGAGGCATTCGCCCTGGTCCACCCGCCAGAGCAAGCTTCACATCCTTGGCACGATCTCTCCTCAGTGGTTCATTGCCAGCAAGGCGCGCTACACTTGGGCTGTTGTGATTGTCAGCATCGTAGACCGGCGCATCGGCCAGGTACCGGTCCGGGTGCGAGAAAGTCCCACTGGCAGCCGACTCAACGATATAGGAGAGCCATCCTCGCCATGCTGATGGGATTGTCTCCCCTGGCACGTCTCCCACGACGGCTAGCTTCCCTTCCACCTCGTAGTGACTTGTCTGTGCAGTCAGGTCGTCTGTCCCAAAGCACTGGTGGAAGAGAGCATGAACAGAGCTGTCAGTGAGCTTGTTGTTGGTCAAGTCCAAACTCCAGATGCGCTGCTTCGCGTGCTCGGCAATTGGGGCCAACGATGCGTCATCTAGCACCCGCCCGCGGAGCTTGAGTATACGAAGGTGTGGCAAGGCACCCTGGTTGAAGGTACCCGTCTTAATAACACCCTTGAGTGAGCCCGGTACATTGGACATATCCAGGTAGACCAGTTGCCTCCAGTACGATGGGTGGAAGAAGTTGTTTGGCAGAGGTATGCCGCAACAGGCAATGTCCAATATCAAGGGCATCGGCACAGAGCCATCTTCAGGACAATCATCCGGATTGAGGAGATTGCCTAGATCTGAGGGGTCGTAGCCCGTATTGCCACCGAGCAGGATACAACGCACAGCCGGGAACGCTGTGCCAAGGAGCCGGAGGGTCTCCGAAAAGCCGCGGCCACTGTTGCCGGCAATGGACATCGGCACATCAACAGCAAAGTCCCGAAAGTCTAGTGACACGATAAGACGGCGGGTGCTACTTCGCACAGTCTTTGCATGCCTCGTGACGAAAAAAATGAACCATTGCAAGTCTAGAAGCATAGTCGTAGTGTTAGGTCTAGTTTCTTGAGTGTCAAAGCATCAAGCAATAAAGCTGGCGGCAATATGGCCGGCAAAATAACACACCACGCTTGCCCCGTGGCAAATGAAACTATTCACCTGCTTCACCAAAATCTCAACTCACGTACACGACTAGCAGAGGGCAGAGGGCAGTTGGAAACGTAAAAACAAGACCTCTATCAACTACAGAGGGCGCCAGCAGAGGTAAAAGACAGAAGACGAGGAAAAGACGCACCATCGTTGGGGTGCAGGCCTAGCAGCCTCGCCGTTTGTAGTGGATCGTTCCACAATCGAGGAGCAAACTGGTCATAGAAGCGGCGTGATACTTGACAGAGCCTAGAGTAGTCTCGGGGAGCGACATATGTGGCGACGAGGTCAAGCCAATGGCCGCCGGTCACGGCCTCTTCGTAGGATGGAGGATGTGCCATTCTTGTTCGAAAATGGCAAGTCCTATGTGCATGGGGCATTCGTTCTTTGTTGTCGTTGCGGGCGGTGGTGGATAAGTCGAGGATCTGGGGCCTGGTGGCAACTATTGGGAAGGGAACGAGGAGAAGGGGAAAACAAAAGTTGTGAAGGAGGGGGTGTGCATGCAACAGACAAAGGACGCGAGCAACCGAGATAGAGTCTGTCTTTGTCTGGCCTGGTCAAAATAAGAGATAAAATGAGATAAAATAAGAAAATAAAAATAAAAATAATCAACTTGTCTGTTGGAGAGGCCGGAACCGTGCTGTTTATTTCGTGGGCAGCAGGGGGGCACGAGGCGTTGCCAAAGACGGAAGTCGCCACAGTCGTGGAGGAAGAATAGAAAAAGTGAAGAGATGAGGGTGGTACTTGGGGCAAAAAAGAAAAAGAAAAGAAAAAAACGTACGAGGAAACGCAGGCGATGCCAGTGGGGTGGAAGTAGGAGAACCAGCGATGCAGAGACGCAAAAGGCAACGATGTTCTGACCACGAACGCGCAAAGCAGTTCACGAATAGAAGCGGGCCAATGTTTGCTGTCGGTGTTGCTGTTTGCCGTTGGTGTTGCACCGAAATACAGGGGTTCAGACTGATTGGTGGCTTCCAAATCAGGCTTGTCTTGTTGCGGCCGCATATGCCAAGCCCCGAATGCCGGATGCGTATGCCGCACTGCTCGAGACGAAAATGGCTGCGGCGTCGATGCAATGGCAGTTGGGGGCCGTTCTTGGGCGTCTAAACTGGGCCTGGGGTTGGCCCGTTTTCGAGGCCGCCCGAGTCTGGTGATACGGAAACGTGCTGCAGGCGTTGCTGCTACAGATAGAGCGGGCGTCTGTTTGTCCGCGGACGGCCTGGCTTGGGGGCCATCGTCTGCTTCTTCTGCCCTTTTTTTCTTGCCTGTTTTGCTGTTTCGGGTTCTTCGGCGCTGGTTGGCCCCAAGGTGGTACAGGTGATAGTCGCGCCGCTGCTTGCGGCACAGTATGGATGGGCTACTTGAGATGCTCGTCGGGCGGCTATGCAAGTTGTGTGCGCCTGTTTTGTGTTTGTCGATGTGGGAGTGGGTACGATTGTGGTTGTAGTTGGGGATGAGGAGGACGTTGATGCGCAACTCTGAAGCAACCGTTTTTGGATCTCGAGGATTCGCTGTGGACACTATGGCTCCTTCCGCATGCTGCGCTGCGCCTTCCCGCTGTGCAACAGAAAGCAAGAACTGGAAAAAGTGGAACCCGGTTGACAGACGCAATAATATATCGCTGTATGTGCAAGGCCGCGCCTGCCATTTTGAATACCCCGCACCACAGAGTCGTACGACCGGTTGCACTTGCTTGCGAGGTCTCACAATTGACATTCTCTGTCTTCGCAGCAGGAGCCATGCGCCACAGTTTCCCCCCATTGTGTGGTGTGGCCACAATGGACGCGACAGAATGCGCCTTCCAGAAAAAGGTCCTTCAGGATGGGTTACTTGCGCTATTTACGGACTGCAGCCTTGAGCCTCAAACAACCTCTTTCAAAACAGACGGCAAACAAAAGACGGCAAACCGCGACATGCAGTCGGGCAAATTGAGCGGCCCGTAGCAGCAGCGAGGGTGTGCGTTGAACCTGGTAAAAATAACCGGCATGCAGCCTCTTTCGACTACGCTTCCTGCAGGTTCTCATGCAGGCTCTTCGTCTATGACGAAAAGAGCAACCCTACCTTTGCAGGAAGCAAAAAAAGTACCGACTGATCCCTCCCATTTCTCCCATCTTCATGCCAGTCTATTCCTGCCGCCGCACGTCGCACATCAGACCGGGCCGCGTTGAGACCGGAGATGGGTGGTGGGCACTGCCCGCGACGTGCGTCGGGTTGCCAAAAGTGGCAAAGAGACGCGTTAAACGAGGCTGGCAAAGAGAGTTGGCGGTCGAAGCTGAGGGCGAAGGCGAGGGGCGAGAATGAGGGAGGGAGGGGGTGTCAAGGTATCAGGCGGCTAGGTGCGTTCTGTTTGCCAACATGGCGACCTGTGGCGATGGATGAAGGGACGGAGAGATGTTGGTTGGCGCAGCCAATAGACGCGCAGGCGCAAAAGCCAGAGACGAAACGACGCAATGCCGACGCAACGGCGAGACAATAAAACGACAAGGCGCAAAGCCGCCGATTTGCGCCGCTACGAGTAGGCGGACTGGGCCATATGACAAGAGGCCAACCGGCAGTTCTTGCGAGATCAGACAAGATCCGACAAGAAAAGATGGAGACGTAGACGAACAGGGTCTGGTCAATGGCCGCTCAATCCTGGTTCGCTTTTCGTCGTTTCCACCGGTACATCGAAACCTTTCGCCACAGCGCACCCATTTTCTGCCTCTGCAACATGCAGTATCCTGGTCAGAAATCCTTCGACTGGACGAGAAATCCTGGTTGAAGGCCGGGGCCACAGAGTCAGGCCGTGCCTCTCAACGGCTGTACCCGACGGTGTGGGACATCTGTGCTGCAGGTGGCCCCATAATTAATTCTGCAGTAACTCAAACAGCCAACCGCAAGTAAGCAATGCCAACAGCCTCCCCGTCTGTGGTGCTTCCCCAGCCCGCCAGGGAGAGAGGATAAAAAGGCGAGCACAGACGGACAAGGATTGGTGGCACATGGGATGGGAACAGAAATACTCGATTATTGGAGTGTTTTCAGTGGTCACCATATCTCAATCCCCTTCTGTATTTTTTCTATCTGTTGTATAATTCTGAATTAATTGACACCCTCGATAGCAACATACGTAAGGCAAAGAGACGGCACAACTCCTATTTCGTGCTAGCCTGTATGTGACAGACGGTTGTATGTATGGCTTTGTGTACAAGCGTGGATTTGAACAAAGAAAAAGAGTTAACTTAGTGAACTTCCACTTCGATATTTGACGAGCCTATTTTGGGCTTTCTTCACGTCCATTTTGTTGCCGTGTAGCCTCTTACAACCAGTTTTCCGTTCTTTTCCTTCCTTTTCTTCAACACGGCTCCCGCTCCCTTTGTTTCATGGGCTTTGACCCGTTGGCCCCCTCGACTTTTTGACACTTTGACTCTTTTACACCGTGACGATGTCCTTCCGGTTGTACGTCCTTCTTCATCCACTCCCCCACCCTTCTCTCTGCACCCTCACTTTTCTCCCTGCTCCTCCTGCCCATGTTTCTAGCTCGCACTGCAAGTCGGAATATGCATCCTTGTCACATTTTTGCCGAGAATCAACGGACGAAGACCAAACCCGCATCTTTGCAACTCTGCGTTCTCGTCGTTGATACAACTTCCCGCCCCCATACACCATTGCGGCTGACCACCCAATCCGCAACACGGGCGCGCTTTGCTTCCTGATGGGGGATGGTTTCAAGTTAACAACGGCGTCGTTGGCCTGCCCGGCCGCGTGAGGGCTCTCGTGTGTTGATGTCCGTCATTGGGGGCCGCTTGGGGTTGCAGGCGGGTAGATGGAGGCAGGGCAGCTTCTCTCCGTGGGGGGCATCGGGAGGGGGGGTGTGAATACAAGATTGGCGAAGGGAGGTAAGAACAAAAACAGAACAGAAGAAAAACAAAACATCCCCGAGGATCGGGGAGCGCGAGTTTTGCATGACAGCATGTTGATGTTGAATTTAGGTTGGTCTTTGACATGCTGACGGGGGGCAGCGGCTGGTTGACTTGGATGACAAGACCCCAATACCCGCGTGGGAAACAAACATGTATTTGACGGTCGTGCCGTTGCAGGGTGTCTCTAGACACGTTGTACACAGTATTGGCGTCTCGCTCCGTCGCAAAGAGACATTTGCAAATACTCTGTTTTAGTGAAACAAAATGGCAACTGGGCAGCCGGTTGGCTCTATGGTCAGCACAAGGACCCCGGGCCCAACAGTCCCTTGAGTCTTTGTGCCCCTTTGTCTCATGTCCGTGGTGTGTTGTCCGTTGTTCTCTTGTTTCTTTTTCTCTTTACTTTTTCTTTCGTTTCTGGTTTTAATTTCTTGTTTCTTGTTTCTTGTTTCGCTCTTCGCCCTCTCTTCGTGTGCTGCCCCCAAAATACACTACCCTGCGTACGTCCCGCCAACAGCCCAACTGGTACGATTCTGCATCTATTCCCGATGCGGTGTTTCAAGGGATTCTTCAAACGGACCCCAGGCTGGTTTGCCTGAGAACAAAAGACTGACGAGTACGACAATACACAAAACTGGACACGAGACGCGGGCAGGGACGAAAGCCAAAAACGGCAAGGGAGAACGTCTCTAGTTGAATGGCGGTCTCAAATCTCAAAAGGTAGGCTCTAGACCAAAAGGAATGGCGTCCAGTAGCGTGGCTGTCCTTTAACAAGTCCCCCTTTGATTTTACAGATTTTTTTTAAAAATAAATAAATAAATAAACGGCAACATAATGCCGTGTTCTTTCCCTTCATTGTCGGCGAGAGCGAGATCGAAGCGGCTTGGCATGGTATGATGTTTTGTGCCTATCGATACTTTCGAAATCTGTTGGGCGTTGTCGCGGATTGTGGCGCTTTGCCGTCGGCCGTCTACAGAGTACGATGTGCGTTTTTCCCGCGTGGGCCTGGTAAGTGGTTGGCACTGGATTCTCGCAAGCTTGGCCACGACGGGTGACCTTCGACGTCTTTCCCTTCTTTTCGTTCTTTTGTCTTCTTCGTTTCTTCTTTCCCTTTTTTGGTCGTCTAGCCGTGGTTCGTGCTCATCGTGGAGAAACGTGTGCATCGATCATCGTAGAGCTACATGCATTGTAAAATTAGTGAAATTCAAAGTGAGCACACTCTCCATAGTGACGGCGATTTTTCAAAGTCGGATGAATACAATTTGTTCACGGAGTCTGGCTTATCCAGGATGAGGCTACCAAAGCAGCAACTGAGCCAGAAGATCACAATCAACACAGTGCTGGATTGTCCTTGAAGGACCGAATTACCTTCTTTCCTTTTTTCTTCGTTTGTTTCCTGCCAATTTCCAGAAGTATTTTTTCCCTAACGCAAAAGACAATGAAACAAAGCAACCGAAAACATCCATCACTTGCTGAAATAACAAGAAAATTCCCAATTTAATGGCTGAGACTGAAAGGACACGGACCACAATAACACACAGCGCAATGCAACTTGAGTCGCCGCATTTGGCAAGCGAGGCTTTAGACAAACGTCTGTTGGGCGCTGGTGATTGGCCTGGTTACTGGCCAGTGTTGTGTGCATCATCAAGCGATGCTACTCGCACCTAGCGACTAAGCCGAATGAGCCTAAAAATCAAACAAAGTCCGGAACGATAACACCTTGCTGGCCAGCGGCATTGGAGCCTGTCGGTGGCTCCAAACTGCCTCCAGGGGCGCGGATTCTTTTGTGCGTTTTCCATATTGTTGTCGCTGACGTCGTTACTGTCGTTTACATTGTAGTTCAATTTTCTTTCAACAGAATCGTTCCAAAGAATCGCTCCAAAGAGGACATTGGCCGCTTTTGGAAATCCGCCGTGTTTGCGGGTGTTTGCGTGCATTTGCGGCAGGTTCGGCTTATCTGGAGTCGATCATTGATTGTTTTATTGGTGCAAATGGGTCCTCCACGGTCTGCGTCTGGAGACTCCGTTCTCGTCATTCCGGAGATAGAATGGGACGGTCCATTGAGCTAACCGTAGCGGCGATGGCACAGGCGGGTCAGCAGGTCCTCTTTTTGATAGCCCTGTCCGGTTGTAACGGCACCGAGTTGCTCCAATTGAGCCGTTGCTAGAGCAAGATATTGCTCTTGCTACTCGGGCAAATCTCACTCGATCAGTGACGGCTGTTGTCTTTTGGTGTACGGTCGAGACCCTAAGGAAACCAATGATTCTCTCTGGGATTGTTAGTTCGGGCCTTTTGTCTGGATCAGCGGTAAGGATATTAGCGATCTTTCCAGCATCTGGGCCAAATAGTGCAAGTTGATAACGAGAGGCTGTTCAAACTGGTATCAATATGCAGGAGAGTGAGTGAGTACTCCAACGGTAGACCAACGTGGAGTACAATGCTTCACATCAGCGGCCTGGCCGAAATGCGTCTTTGGCCGACCCCAGCCTCCCCTCCCACGTTCATCCCATCGATGTATCTTACATTTGCATATGTGGAATACTCCGTGCATACGACGCATGTCCTAGAATAATAGCTGAAGCTCGTCTCCACCTGGCCGTCATTCCCGGCTGCGGTCGCTTCTCGGCACGAAGACGGTAGTGTGTCCGCTGTCTCCATTGAGCCCACTGAATCCACTAAACCCACTGAACCCACTGAGCCCACTGAACCCACTAAACCCACTGAACCTGAAGGCCGATTCAGCGGGGATCTGGCTCTCTGGGAGTGTTGTAGCGGACATGTTGCGGCCGCACGCCCCCCAAACCAGCACCAAAACACAACTTCTTCCACCGACGCAGGCCTGGTCTAGGTATGCAGCTCCTTCTCTTACCAAAGTAGGCCCTGTCTGGCAACGGGCTGCCGTCTTCTGCCTCGTCAGGTTGTGCCCCGTCTGGACTTCGTTCTATGGTTTTGACATATCCCCAGCCTGAAGATCTGGCAAATTCCTATTTTCTAACCCTTCCCAAGCCAGGCCCTAGTGCTAATGCCACCGCAAACCGCCTAAATCATAAGCCTCAGGACGACCTGAACGCACTGCAATGGCACTCATTCGCGAGAACCACAGTTGATTACTACATTTTTGGGCTGTATTTCAACGAGGCCAATCCTGTTCCAGTCATGGCCTAGAGTTGAATATACACTTGCTTAATGTTGGCGTCCTCATCTGCCGATGCTCAAAACACCCTGACAAATGCCAGCCTCAAATGGAGAACACGTGGGGCTTTCATGTTGTCGACTCTTTTTTCTTCTTTGTCTCTCCCTAACCATCCTCTCGTTTGCCCAGAGACGATAGGGGCCTCGCCGTGAAGGGGACGTTTACTCTCTTTCCAACACATTCTGATTGTCAACAACAGAAGCCAGAAAGGATGGGACAGACCAAAAGATACGAGGGAATAGGACAGGCCTGCACGGTTCCAGTTGTATGGCACCGGGTGGCAGCACCTGCCTCGCTTCTCGTTTAGGCACGATGCACGAAACTGGAGACACGGAAGGATGCGAACAAGCATGGCATAAAGTGGCCCACCCCATGCTCTAATTCGTAGGCGCATAATACCATCGGTGGCATTGCATGCTGTTATCTCTTCAATCTCACATCTCACATTTTGTAAAGACAGACCAAAGTGGCCCACCCTAAAAAGAGACCAAAACGGACCACCGGGGGGTTGGCCTCCTAAGCAGTATTCCTTTCCTTTTTGCTGGGCCTCTTGTCCGCGTTCAAAAGCCTGTTTATTATGTTCTTTTCCTTCTCTTGTGAGGGTGTGCTGCCTCGGCTGCCCCTGGACTGAACTGGGGAGGGACCTGAGACATGCATTGGCACAGAAAGGTAGTGCCATACGGCTTTGCTGCTTGGCAGCTTTTCAGCTGTCAGGCCCCCTCCAACTCGGTGCGGTACCTGAAAAATGTGTGAGACATGCATGGCGATGGGCTTGACGGACTCTTTTCTCAGGATCGGGGATCTCTTTTTTTCAGCTGGGTCCAGGCCTTTCTGGCGCCTCGTATTTTTAGGGGGGGTGATTGTTTTTGCGCCGGAGAGAGCGGAGTCAAAAGGACAGTTAGGAGCAAGACAAAAGAAATACAGAAAAAAGGACGAGGAAAAGGAAAGAGCCAAATGACTCTCCTATTACGTTATTTTGCTAGTCTCCTGCGTGTCTTGTATACTTTTTTTATTCTTGAACCATTCGTCTTTGATGCACGGTGCTTACAAAAACAATGAGATGGAAGTTTGTTTTGCTTTCTTCTTTGGCAGATTTAAGGCGGGGGTTCTTCCAGGCTTTTCAAATTGACTTCAAGCACAGTGACGTATTTGGCCGGTATGCATGTCGAAGTTGTCTTTGTTTCTAGTGAATTGCTGGTTAGTTCGTTTGTTTCTTTTTCTCTTTCTTTTCTTCTGTTCGCTTGGCGGTTTCCAGCGTGCCATCGAGAGAGGAGCACACCGGCTCCATTCCATCACAGCCTCAACCACGAAAAACAAATCCTTGCGTTTCTGTCCATCTTTGCTGCTGCCATGCGTGCAACGTGTGGATGCTAAAAATTCAGAGTGCGACGTAAAAGTATGGCTCTCCTAAACCGGATGCATGCTCTGCTTTAAGCATCAATTCATTGCAGGCGCTGTAGTAACGTCCAGACAGGAGCTCCGTTTCCATCTTCCCATAGCTTCACATGCCATCTCACCCTTATTAATAGGGTTGTTTTCTTGACTTTCTTGGCACAGTGCTTTGCCCAGTGTCTGTACGAAGTAGTGATCGGGTGCTGAAATTCCGGCATACCTCGCCATTCTCACAGTTCACCTTGACGGAGAGGAAGGCGGATGTATCTCAGAAAACCGGTCATGGGAAACAAACTGAAAATCGTATGAGTCAACATGGAACCCAAAAAGGGAGTAGAGGAGGAGAAGAGGAGGAGAAGAGGAGAAAAGGAGGAGCAAAAGAGGAGTAGAGGAGGAGAAAAGGAGGAGCAAAAGAGGGGAAAGATGGTTGACAAGAGGCGGCCGTCGACAAGAAAGGGGGAAAGCCATAGCTACCAGCTCCAGGCTCCAAACGCGTTTACTGAGTCGGTCGGCCCACCTCTGGGGGATATTGATTGGCTCGTTATTTACGCTTATGTCTAGTATGTCGTAGGGCTTGCACCGTCTGCGTGTGTTAGTCGGCGATCTCGTGGGAGAGTTTAAAGCGCTAGCCACTGATCGTTGTCCTTTTCAGATTCATATGATTCAATACAACGATACCTACGAGGAAG
Source organism: Sporothrix globosa (assembly GCA_001630435.1). Classification (NCBI taxonomy): domain Eukaryota; kingdom Fungi; phylum Ascomycota; class Sordariomycetes; order Ophiostomatales; family Ophiostomataceae; genus Sporothrix; species Sporothrix globosa. The sequence goes on along the minus strand of LVYW01000008.1, from coordinate 670,505 downwards.
CCTAAATACTGAATAAGAAACACCTCGACACGGACAAACAATCTCATGATGTTGTCCCGTACGATAGATTTCATCAGACGAGGAACACAAAGCCGGATGCGTGGCCGGTGCATGGCTGGTGCGTGGCCGGATGCGTGTGCATATGTCCAGACGTGCATCGACCAGCATCGACCTGCGTCAACCTGCATCGACCTGCATCGACCTGCGGTACATGTGCTCCGTACATGCACGGCGTACGGAGTCCGGTATATCTGGATAGTGCTCCGTATACGCGGCTGCATGTGGAAGGGGCGAAAAGGAGTAATTAGTCCGTACAAAACACGTACTTGAGTAAGGACTACAACATATCGACGCGGACTTCGGCCAGCATGCACGACGTATTCGTACTTTCTTCGTATGGTCGACCTGGAGTTGGCCTACCCCGTAGCTTGTCTTGTCTCCCATCGCCGTATGTCCTCCGCCTCCATACTGAACCGCACCATGTCCATGTCTCCCCAGAAGTCGGAATCGGGACAGGTCAGACCAAGATAGCAAAATGGGGATTGACACTAACAACCGACCCATGATCTAGCGCTCCAGTGTTAGTGTTAAGCCCGCTTTAGCGCGCATGTCGTCAGTGGTTTGTCTTGCCTTTTCGGTGTGCCCTGTGTGCCCTGTTCCCTGTCGAGCCCAGCCTTCTAACCTCAAGCATCCTTGTCTGCCCCCCTGCACGGAAGACGTATCCGCTGCCACTTGGCTTGCATCATTTTCTTTTGCGATGGCTGATATTTGTCTTGGGAACCCAAATCGAGTCTAATCACGCCTAAATCGTGTTCTAAAGCCAGCGAGCGATCATTTGTGGTGACCTTGTCCTTGTCGATGTCCGCTACGTCTGTGATTAGAGCCGATATAATATCAAAACACTGCTTTGGTTGAAGTCGCAAGTTTGTTCTATTATTTATTTATTTATTCAATATTTTGGGGGGGAATTTAGGATGGTTTGTCATGATTTCAACTATCGAAATAGTAGCCCATACCCACCACAATCCGCTCTTGTTCGCTATTTATCGTTCACACTTTATGTTGTATCACATGGAGGGTTCCAAGACGACTGAGAGGGTGTGAAGAGGTGGAGGAGAGAAACAGTCGAACCCAGTCCGCTTCTTGTTCTGTCAACTTGCATGTCCCAACACGCAACTCTAGGATTGTGATTGGTTTTGATCTTGAAGTGCTTTTTGGGGGGGGGGGGGGGGGGG
>LVYW01000008.1:565618-669260 GCA_001630435.1 Sporothrix globosa | reverse complement strand
ACGTTTTTATTTTTATTTTTATATTTCCTGTTCACCTTTTTTCTTTTCTTTTCTTTTCTTTTTTTCCAAATCCGGAACCGGTCGGCAACGTGTGGCGTGCGGTTTGCAGCATGCACAATGATGCCTGCAAGCCTGCAAGCTGCCGGACAGGCTCCGCCGGCAGACCTCGCCTACGCTGCTCTCCTGCCGAGCTGGCCTGGCCCACTGGCCGTCAAGGCCGACGTCGACTCAGGCTCCAGTTGAGTGGCCACATGCACGAAAGTCGACAAAATAGCAACTCGCAGACGACCGTATCCTGGGATGCCTCTCTGGATGCTTGGCAACAGGAGAAACGGAAGGGGGAATGGCCGCCGATCATGTTGATTGCGAGAAATATCCCGAACGACGGTCCAGAGCCCAGAACTGATCCCCTCCTTTTTGTGCGTGTTCGTGCGTGTTGTGTATCTTGAACTATGGATATCGGACAGCTTTCGTTCCCTCCCCCGGTTTCTCGTGCTTCCAAATGCACATGTATGACGACAACGAGACCCTGGTCGTACGTTAGCAGCAGACGCAAGAAGCATGGTCGTGATGATCATGTCATGCTTGGGTCATTTTTTGGCCATTTTGGGACATGTAAAAGCATCGTCTCCACCACATGCAGGCCAGGGCCACGGACTCTGACAACAATTGGGGAGCCTTGGAGTGTACGGATTACACGACATTTTGTATTACGACATCAAAGGCTTTGTTAGTAACAAGTTGTAAGCTTTAGTTTGTTTTTCTCTTCTTTTCTGTCCTTTCTTTCTTTCTTTCTTTCTTTCATTCCTTTTCTTTTCCTTTTTTCTTTTACTTATTTCTTTTATTTTTATTTTTTTTTCCCCTTCTTTTCTTTCATATTGCCTCCATTCAAGCAAGTTGATTTACCTGTCTCAATGTAAACTGTTCGCTGGAAACGAGCTCGGCCCTCGGGTCTCCACATTTGCCCAGTCCCATCTCCCCGTCTCCAATTTTTCTTCGCCTCTCGTTTTTCAGCCCTTTCTCACCACTGCAGGACCAATGTGACGCTGATGCACGAGAGCGTTCGGCACAGCCGGAACCGTCTTCCTGCGCAGCCTAAAAAATGGCGGTGCACATCATGGAGCAGGGGATAAGGGGAGTCCAGCTGTGGGACAACAACCTGGTCGTCGGGTGCCAGGTAGCATCGTCCAGTGTTCTCGTAACTGATTGTCCATCATTCGACATTTATATACATATATATATATAAAAATTATGGGAAGAGCAGAAAACTAGCATTTCCCCTCTTTTCAGTGTTCCATGGTCTGTGTCACAAATGGCGTTCGCCCAACTCATCACCGCTGCTGTCGCCGTGCCTCGTACATCTTTGCATGAACTTCATAGGCCAAAGCTGCATGGCCGGCCTGTACGGACTATGCCGTGCGCAAAACAACAAAATAGTAGCATAAGCGACAAGTGATTGGTAGGGGATGGCGACATAGGACTAGCCAAGCAACTTTTCGTTCCCAGGCCGTGTGATACACAGTTAGAGGTGGTTTTTGTATGATGTTATCTTCGCGCCGTTCTTTTAAATCCAGTTACTTAGCAATGTTTGATCTTGTACTTTGTATTTTGTATCTCGTATCTTGTATCTACTCTTATGTCAACACCCTTTCTTTCAATCAAAAAAAAGCGGAACAAAGAAAAGCATTGCCACCGACACTGGCTAGCATTTGACATCCGCACGCTATAATGCGGGTTGGCCTATTTCTAACTGCTGGCTGGCTGTCCATTCCCAACGTGCCCAACCGTGATAAGAGATACCTCCTGCGATCCCAAGCTAAATGATCTATGGCTTTGGTTCACGACTAATATCGCCTTGCACATTGTTTCCTATTCTAGACTTGATACGACTGTCACAAGAACACAAAATCTTTTAATGGAGCCAAGACATTACTACGATATACAACATACTTTGGGACGCTTTTTGGTGTCGTGCTAGGGTTGCAGCGGAATAATCCGCCCCAAATGTGCGAATCCGATTCAAGTGCGCAGCGAGAGTCCATGGATCGGATGGCCTAGGACCACAAAAAAAAGAAGCGAACTTTCTTTTCAGCTTTGGTCTCAGGCAGCTTGGTCTGCGGGTCGCCACTGAGAGAGAGGACAACCATAGTGCCGCCAGATCGACCAGGATATGTGCGGGGGTGATGCCCAGGATGGAGTTTCTGATGGAGTTTGATGGATCTTGGTGGAGTCCGAGGAGTCTTTGATTTTCGACGGTGCCTACTCTACCAAATCCACCTCACGGAACGATTGAGCGGTTGAGATGGCGACAGTAGTAGCAAAAGCCACACGACAAGGATCAGACTCCCATCATTAAAAAGAATCTCGAAAATGACAAAGAAGGAGATAGAGAAACACAACGCGAGCAGCGCAATTCGACTCCATTGGCGAGGTCGGTCCGAACAAGGCGAAAGATAAGAGTACGACGTACTGGTTGCAACGGCAGCCCAACAGAAACGGAAAGGAAGGACAAACGACGAGTTGACCTCCATGAAGGCAAACAACACTACACACACCATAGCCAGTATTAGTATTGTACTTGATTTGACACAGGGAAAAAAAGAACAGTGCTTAGTATCTACCACCGGCAAAGCGAACGGAGGCAAATCAGAAAACAAGCGAACGGCGGCTTTGGAGTGGATAGCGGTGTCCTGTGCCGCTCAGGGCATTCTGATTGGGCTACAAGATGGGCAACCAGGAATTGCGGCTCCAAAGCTAAAACGTCGACTCTGAGTTGCATGTAGTTCTACGGGAAAACACATTCCTTTTGCTTTCCGTCCTAGGGACCCTCGTCGTTTTGTGTCCCCCCAGGACTGGACCTGACCACATTTTTGCCCCGTACGACCCCCCTAGTCTGCATTATCCTATCAGACTAAAAGGGCGATCGACCCTGCATGTCTGGGAGTTGGACAGGGAAAAGATGCAGCTATTGATTTCGAGGAGGGGGATGGGCAAGACACACTGGACAACAGGAGAAAAACAAAAGAAGAAGAAAAAAAAATAAGAAAGAGTCCGAAGCCCGCTCAGAAAAAGTGAGACATGCCCCGCCTGGTGCAAGGCACGAGAGGGAGGGAAAGGGACGTTGGGCAGCTTGAGAAACGACCGGGAAGCTTCGAGGGACCTGAATAAGTTCAGAAAATCCGAAAATCGCCCCTGGCATCCTTGTCCAGTGCAGGGATCCGCGGGCAATTTTTTACCAAAAACGTCCCGTCTCACGGGAATTTAAAAAAGACGGCATAAAAGAGGAGATGACAGGAAAGTAACGAGACGCGTTGATAAGCTCGATCGAGTGAGACACAATCGAAAAGGAAATAGGATTGCCAAAACGAAAAGAAACAAGAGAAAGAAACGAAACAATACAAGGAGAGACAAGAAGAAACAAGCGAAAGTAGCTGGCGAAGGTACATAACACTGTCGAAAGCAGTAAAGGTACAAAACAAAATGAGGAAAGAAAACCCGAGTCTGTGAAGCGATTCGTCTCTCACCGAAAACTAAACTTGGCAGCTCGCCGTTCGGGTCCAGCTTGCTTGCTACTGCTTTACTGAGCTGTGGTTTGGGGATGGATCCGTCTGCTTCTCTCGTTTTGCATCTGTTTCTCTTTCTTCCTATCGTTCTTTTGTTCGTTTTACGTTGCTCTCTATTGAAACGGGGCGGCGCAGTACGCCGAGTGGCGCGATACTCGATTAGGACAAAGAGATCGACGCGGCTTATCCTCGATGTCGTTTTTTTGCGCTTGGCACTCTTTTGGGGTTTGTGATGTGCTTTGCATGGTTGTGCTGACAGCGTCCTCGACTCGTAAATCGTGTGAAAGATGTAAACTGGGGGTTTGATAAAAGTGGGACCGCACTTATACCCATTTGGGCCACTATTGCGGGCCTCTGGGCACATCAGCGCAAAAAGTGTAAAAGCGCAATTCGAAGCAGGTCCTCTTAACAGCACCAGTCTCGATCCCCCTAACAATTCCCTAGAACACCAACACATCAATCCATCTTTGTTTTCCCCCGATGAAAAGAAGTGAGAGGACAAACAGTGGTAGGCATTGCTTGGGGTATGAAAGGTAGCAGAAGGACGAAAGTCTCAACAGGCGGGCCAGGGTTATCGAGGTTGAGTGACAACTGTGTGACGTCTGTTCTTAGAGAAGTATGATTCCGTTTGGAAAACATAAGAAACTTGCTGCTCTTTTTTCTTCCCTTATTGTATTTGTTTTTATCTTTACCTTGAACTTAGTTTATTCTTACTTGTATTACTTTTATACTACACGATTTATTTTACAAGCCACCTTTTGATTCTACTTTTTGTTTTGTTACTTGTCAGTCGTCCTCAAGGCTGGACCCCTGTATGTCCACCCAATGCACTAACGCGAACTGGTCTCAACGTTTGCTTGCTCCATGCACACGCCCTCTCCATCCCAAGTTTGCACCGCCCGTTCTCTTTTTGTTCTCCCCTTCTAAAATAGTTCCTGTCTTCTTGCATGTATTAGTGACGCACTCGAGCGTCCTGTCTGTTGGTTCCGTTTTTGGTTCTCCTTTTTTTGGTTTACCTTTTCGATATGATGCGAACAGCCATTGGACTGCTCTAAAAATGGCAAGTGACAATCGATGTGCAAAGCTACAAAGTGTATCAATTCATGACCAAGCAGTTGGAAGGCAATGGACTAGGGAACCTGCCACCTTACATGTAGTGCGTCGTACATTTGTCCTCGTCCTTCGTCAGCAGTAAGTTTAGTGAGTAAAAGATGAAGACGAAAGCCAAGATCAAGTCGACCCCGAGGACTCGTCACATAAAGTTTAGAGAGAGAATAGTGTAGAGACCAAAGATTGGCATTGTTCGTATTTGTGAGAAAACCTAACCTAACACAATAAGCCTATTTCTTTTCCAAAGGATGGCTGTCCTCCTTTCCCCTCCCAAAATTGCCACCCCGAATAGAAACGTTGCTTTTCTTTGAGAGTCACACGAGACAAGAATAGAGGAAACAAAAGACCATTTCCAACAGTACCGTTATTCCAGTAGACATAGCCAAAATGTAAAAAAAAAAAAAAAACACACCAATTGTCGTAAACTATGATGACAACAATACATGAAATGCAAAAAGTCCAGAAAAGTCGTAAGCCATATAATATACCATGAAAAGACGCCATGTAAACGCCATGTAAAAAACCGCCAGTCGCAAGTAAATGAAGTAATAAAAAACATAAATGTGTAAGAAAAAATAATAGTGGCACATGTTGCTGGGCCGAAGAAGAGAAGAAAACTCGAAAAATTGCAAGAGCCGAAGATGCGCCAAAGGGGATATAATGAAGAAATATCAAAGCACGAAAACAAAACACAGTGCAGAACAACAAGGAAACAGTCTTAACGCCGGAGACTGTTGACCTCCTTGCGGGACCGCGACTTGGTGATGTGCTTCATTTCGTGCTCGTAAATCCGGACGGCGGCAGGGTAGTAGTCTGTGCGGGCGTTCTTGCCGCGGGTGACGGTGTGGAGCTTCAGGTGCGACCGCCAGTTGTCCTTGCGGTTAAAATGGCGACCACAGAATTCGCAAGGGAAGGAATCCTTGTTCTCATGGTGACTGAATGTGGGCGTTAGTATAGAGTAAAGTAAGAGAGGTGCCATGCATAGGAGCAGTCAACTTACGTTGTGACGTGGCGCTTGAGGTGCTCAGAGCGCTTGAAGGGCCGCGAAGGGCAGCCAGCCACGATGCACTTGTAGGCGCCCGAGGCAACGCGAGACACCTGGATGCCGTTGCGGGTGACAATGGTGCCCGTGCTGGCCGGGTTCGTGGCAATGTGCGGGCCATAGCCGTGGTTGTCGTTGGCGTCGACGGCACCCTGCAGAGCGCGGGCGCTGGACTGCGCACCCATGTAGTGCAGGGCACGGCGCGCGGGCGAGGTGCCGTAGGGCGACTCGGAGGAGGGCGAGAGGTAGGCGTCGGCACCCTCGTTCTTGACGACGGACGACTTGAGCGTGGCCGACGGCGGTGGCGGCGGCAGAGACGGGCGGTCGCCAAAGTAGTTGATGGCAGGGCTGTCGGGGCGGTTGTTCCAGCAGAACTCGGAAGGCGAGTACTCGGTGCCGTCGTGCGTGAGGTGGTGAGCCTGGGGCGTCGGATAGCTGCCGCGCGAGTAGGGAGAGGGCAGAGGGAACTGGCCCGCCAGGCCGTTGCTGGCCTTGGACGGCAGAGTCTCAGGGAACGGGTAGGCACCCGGCGTGGCGGGGTCGCACAGGACGTTGTCGTGGTGCGGCGAAGCACCAGACGACGACAGAGTGGCCATGGAGGTCATAGAGGACATGGACGACATGGAGGACATGGACGACATGGACGCAACGGAGGCAGGGTAGGAGTGAGCCATGATGCCGTTAGGGCTGCCGGGCGAGCCGACGGAGACGTGGCTGCTGAAGCTGGCGTTGCGCTCGGGGGTGGCCGGCGGCTGGGGGAACGCAGACGACGACAGTTGGTAGTTGGAGGACATGCCGGCAGCCGTGGTGGTCGGTGGCATGTTCATGCTGAAGAAGGGCATGGTGGCCGAGCTGGGCGGCGTCATCTCGAGGGGCATCTCGGCGAAGGAAGCGTTGGAGCTGTAGTCAACAGATCCCAGACGCTGGCTGCCGACAGGTGAGGAGCGGCCCGACATGGAGACGGGTGTGAAGGCATCGTAGCTGGAGCCGACTGGGCCGGAGGCGGACGAGAAGCTGCCGTGGTTAGAAGAGACGTCGCCATACATGGCGCCCGGCTGGGAGTGGAACTCGAGCTTCAAGTCCATCATGTTGGCGATGTGTATGTGAGAATGTGAAAAATGAAGATGGGGGAAATGGCAAGAAAGGACCACGAAAAAGAACCCGGACCACAATGCAAGAGGAATGCTCAAAGATTACTGTGGCAGCTTGAAGCTTGTTGAAGAAGGGAGAGAATGGAGGGTTCTGAAGAAGTGGATGTGAAGAAGTGAATGATGAAGAGGAGTGAATAGATGGGAAGAATGATATTGGAAAGAATGAAGGGACGAGGGAGCAGTTATATACCAAGAAGGGCAGCAAACGGCGATCGAAAGGAAAGAAGTGCAGTCCAAGGCAGAGGAAGGAGCCTCTGGTGCATGGAGCACGCTGTATGGGTCGTTCGAGCAATGCACGTATGGACCGTCTGCGTAGTCTGGGTCGCTCTTTCCACTTACACCAACTGACAGGGCGTGCCCAAAATGGCGACCCATCGTCGCCCTTTGGAAGGGACAGGGGGACATTAACCTACTGGGAAGCCGCGATGGAGTGGTAAGATACATAGCCGCAGGCAGTGTGTGCTCCAAATATGTCGTACACCCTCTGCTGAGCAGCGGCTCATAGGACGTGGTCGATCTGTGTGGACCCCAGTTCAGGTCCATTTGTGGCGACGGCCATGTACTTCCATAGGCTGGAGCGACCAGCAGGCCAAGGAGCCGCTCGAAAGAATGCGCTGCGTTGAGAGTTCTGGGAGACTGCATACAAGAGAAAGAGAGTCAAAAGGCTAGCTAAAAGCTGGTGGGGGCAGGGGGGGGGGGTGGATGGGCTCAAGTGGTAGGGGGTGCAAACAAAGTCGCGTTGGTAGTTGGAGGCAAGTGGGGATTGCACTGGAGGAAGGAAGGAGGGGAGTGCCAGCTTGGGGTGGGAGGTGTGCGCCGTTGGGACGGCAGCGACGATGGGTGTGAGGAAGGCTCGACCAGCATACAACACACAGATGGAAAGGCCCCTTTGCGTTAGGCTGGCTGCTCGCACCTACAGCGATCAAGCGCACGGGCTGGTGCGCTGTTGGACGCGCTTTCCTGGGGAGGTGTGAGGTTTGGCTGTGGGAAGGCGCGACCAACTGCACCTGCCCACCAACCTGCACGACATGCATCTGCGCATATCACGCTTCTGCCAATGCAAGGCCCTTACTATTCTTGTCCATGTTGAAAGAGATACGACGTACGAATGGACGGCGCACCCGCGCACTTCGACACGCTCAACTCGCTCGACACTCTGAACCGCACAAAGGCAGCCGCTTGCACGCTGTTGCACCGGCCAACGGGCAGCCGGGCACTGCGAGCAGCGGCAGAACTGCATGCAACGCATTTTCTGCATCCGTCGCCCTTTGCTCGTACTATCCTTGTCCGTATTCCTTTCTTGGCTCGTTGGCTGCTTGTGCGTCTGCCATACGAGAGATGTCTCTTCGTCTCGTCGTCTCGTCGTCTTGTTGTCTTGACCCGACTTCCCGTTATTGCAGGTGAGTAGGAAGGCGGACAGAATCTCGATGCTCACGACGTACCTGAGAAAGGGGCGGGGGACGAACGATCTTCATTCAAGACTCCACTCCGTCTGCCCACCCTCTCGATCGCATCGTGCTCGTCTGCCAGTCTGACCAGTCTCTGTCTGCGCGTCTGTCGACGAGCTCCGCTTAGCCTCGCATCATCCGCCCTGTGCCTGGCCCACATACAGCACGCGCTGCGCAGCAAATTATTTGACACTCTTTTGCCCGTTTGACCTTTTGACTCTTTTGGCTCTTTCGACTCTTATTTTTTCTCGGCAGTGCCTACATCCCCAATTTGACAAATCGATCCATATTGCCTTGGAGTTCTTTTGTGTCGGCCGGCGTCGGTTTGTGTGGGTTTGCTGTCTTTTTTTTTCTTCCGCTTTCCTCCCCACTAGGAGAGTTGCCAGCGTGTTTGGTGACCTTCTTGACGCAGGGAGACCGCAAGAGATGAAGAAGTCGTCCCTTTCTTCAAAGCAAGCCCGCGACCCAGCGGGTTCTCCGGTTTTCTTCTTCTTTACCAAGCGATCCGGTGCCATGGCCCAGCAATGGTCATGTCTTGCCTTGCCCTGCCGTGCCCGTCTCGACCGTGTCGAGAGGTTCGTCGCGTATTATTCGTGGGTTTCGTGTTCTAGTCGTGTAAAGATGTCTTGGACGACAAAGGAGCTACGGGAACATCACTCCACGACCTCATTGCAATGGCGTTGACGGATTGACGATGACTGATTGTCGAGATGACGCTACTGAACCTCCTGGCGGCGTGGGCCCTTCAAAAAAGGTCTTGGACGCGTTGAGATGTTCTTCATGTCTGTCTCTGGTCTGATTGTCTCTTTTTACTTTTCCCCTCTTTTCTCCATCTTCATTCTGAGCTCCCCTTCTGTGACCATCGGATATCCCAAAATCCGGCCGGGGGCACCGTGAAGAAAAGTGCGCCAGTGGTCGGCCTGTGTGTCTGAGAGAGCTGGATGTGTCTTGGCTGGCTCCATGGTCGCCATTGCTAATGAGTGTCTTTGAGTGTCTTGAATGTCTTGGGTGTTCTGGGCTGTCTTGTCGAGTGTCTCTCCGCGCCCTGCAGCCTTCCCAAATAGTCAAATGCGCCCACGGCCCTGTGGTCCATGCGGTTTTGCCTTTTCTTCCTTATCGTTTTCTTCTGCCCATTCCTCGTTGTTGCTGGTTCAACATCCCTCCGTCGCTCTGGACCTCTTGCTGGCTTTCTATGCCTTTCTTTTTATTTTCTTTTGCTTATTTTTCGGTGGATTTGAATACTGGCGTTCGCCATAGCTGTACAAGCCGTTATCCCTTATCTTTACGCAAGACGCAGAGTGTGCTTTCTGTTCTTCCCCCTCCATCTCTCCATTTTCTTCGATATCGAGTCTCCGCCTCCGCCTCCGCTTCCAATTCCATTCACTAACCTCTTTCTGCTGTATGTTGCCTTCTCATACTCTGTACGTACGACGTAATTCCTCATCCAAAAAGCAAAAAGATAGCCTAAGTCGGGGGAGACAGGTACTGAGCATGGCCCATCCCATGAAATTGGACCAATGACGTTGCCGGCCAACCAAGTGGACGCTGCTGCTGGCTGCTGGCTTGTGATGGGCCAAATCGAACATGATCAGCAATGATGTGCTCTGGGAATTTTGGAGCTAGCATGGATCAAGCAGAAGAGAGGCGGGCGAGCTTCCTGCCCCAAAAGCTCCTTCCCTCCCCTCTTTTTTCTTTTTTTCCCCTTCTTGTTCCTCTTTCCACACCCAAGAAAGAGAGAGCCAAGAGCCACCAACGGATGTGCGCGCGCGCTCGAGGGGCTGATTTACCCGTGATGCGCCGCGATGGGGCTCTGTCTGTGGTATGCCGCCGGGTCCAGTGTCTGATCGGTGATGTGCACAGGGAACCTTTTCTTTTGGGGAATTAGTAGAAACAGGGCCGAGAGACAAGACACACGGCCGCGAAACAGAAAGCAGAGACCCAACTAGCCCAGCCAGCGACTACAGTACAGCACTCCACTGGAATCTGGTCTGCCTTTTTTATTTTATGGACGGGGAACGAGGGAACGATCTGTGTCGTCTTCGGTGGAGAGGTTCGCCATGCCGACGTGAATTCTATTGGTGCGCGTCGCGTCATGAAGAAAGGGCGAGAGCGGTGGGAACCAAAAACCAGGAACAGGGACAGGAACAGGAACAGGAACGGGGAAAGGGACAGGACAAACGATTGGTCCAATGTCCCGGTGAGAGGGATGAGAGACATGCTGAGAGTGGGTGTACGTTGGATTCGATGATTCAAGAAAGCGTCTCCGAAGCATTCACATAATCAAAAAGTGAAGTGTGCGCCACACAAACGCAGATGCAACTGCAACCACCCGTTAAATGCATGTGCCGTGTGCAACGTACTACAACCTATAGGTCGAAAGACATATGCTTCTCCCGAAATTCGGGACGTTGAGATATAACGTTGAATGAAAAATTAATAAAAGACCGCATCCATATATGCCGTGCCACCAAAGACATTGCAGAGTTTCCCGTATGGAACAGTAACCAATGCCCCTCAGCGATTGACTGCTCTTGGTCTGTGTATTACAGTAACACGAACGACGTCGGGTCAAGATGCTACGATCTACTACGCCGTGGTTTGTATATAGAGGAGGCCAACGAACTACAGTCAGACCATTGGAGCAAGAATGCAAAACGAGAACAGCGTGATGACATGACGTGAGGGTCGGGGGCATCCAGGTGTCCAAAGACGACCACTGGTCGCTGACTGCTGATCGTGAGGTATGCAAAATGCAAAAAAGGGAATATCGTGTAGACTAATGCGTGGTAAACGAAGAAGTGCACGGTCCGGAAGCCACAATCCACATCCGCGTCCGCGCCAAGATCCTGTTGGATGAGAAAGGCCAAGAAAGAAAGGAAAGAGGGAGAAAAAAAATAAATTGAAAAATGAAGACAAGAAAAGACAAGAGACGTCGTCGATGAAAAGACGTGAAAAAGGGACGACAAATGAGACGAAAAATGAGACCAGGAAAGCCAATGTGAGGGCGAGGGGGGAAGGCCGAGTCTGGACCACCGCCACGAACGTCTCGGCGATATCAACTGTCCATTTCCTTCCCAACCTTGCGCCGACGGGGCGTGAGCTAGAGATGTGAACAGATATCGTGTATGTCTGAAGCGAGAGACGAACGGCGCTGTAAGGTGGAAAGATATATCTCGGTACCAGCACCAGCCAATGTAACGTCTTTTTTTTCTTGTGCCGTTCTTTTTCAACCTCGTTTATCGCGTCGCCTTGGTCGTGTTGCATTCCGGACGCGCTGGTAGTGGAGGGGCGTGTGAGGGAGTATGAAGTGTAAAGGAAGAGAGGGAGAGAAAAAAAAAAAGACGATGTCTCTTGTTCCTGGTGGCTTGTCTCTCCAGTATGGTCCTCACTTTTTAGTTTTCTTCACATATTCTCCTACAAGTATTCAACATTGCTGCAGTTCCTTTGCAGCTTATTTCTGTTCCATTTTTATTTCCCTTTTGATCGTGGCGAGCTTCTCCCTGCCGTGCTGCGCTCCCTTGATTCCCCTCGTTGAGAATGTCGAGAACCACTTTAAACACTCGGTACCTGGCCGAGAAGGAGCAGATGGAGGGGGGCGAGAGGGAGGAACGACGATAAAAAGAGTAAAAGAAGGTCCGGGACAAGCCAGGGACGAGTCAAGGAAAAGTCAAGAACATCCAAGACCAAGTATTGACGGACGGCCCACAGCGTTGCGCTTTCTAACGCAAGCTCTTCAAGGCGGCTCCTCTTTATGGAGCAAGGACGACCACTTTAGGAAAGACACATTCTCACCAAGCATGCACGCCATTAAAGAAGTACGGGATGACGAAAGGGACAGGCAAGACGCGCGATGAAGGACGCGATGGCGAGGAAGAACAAAACAGGAAATGAGCCGAGGGAGGAGCGAGGGGAAAAGAGACCGGGAGAAAACGAAAGATCAGTCAACAAAGCACTTGAACTGATAAGCAAAGCATTGTGCTTACCAACGAGCACGCTGTAAACGACGCTCACTATTCATGGCAGCGGCTGCCGAGCAGAGTAGTAGGCAGATGGAGTTGCGGTTGCAGATACAGTATAGAAGTGGCAAAGATGACGAGGGGACGAGATGAAGAATGTAGATGGGTGTTGATGACGGCATTGACGAAGGCAAAGACAGTGTTTCTCGAGAGCTTTCCCTACGCGTGTCCTAGACAGAGCATGGGTTGTGCACCATTGCCCTGCCTGAGTGCCCGATCGTCCATGAAGGTCTCGGCGGAACACAAGCAGGATAGACAAGACAGGCAAAGTCAACGGTCGCACAGGCAAGGGAGGCGGAGCACAAGAGGATCAGGGAAAAAATGGAGACAGAGCAGAAGAGAGAGGGGAACATAAAAGCAGTCATTAATGAACAGAAAGAACAAAAGGAACAGAAAGAAAACAAGTACGAAAGAACGATGCAAGGCGGCCAGGAGTGCTGCGGAAATGAGGGTTTTGTTTTAGGAGAGCATGTTTGTGCGCGTCGTACACAAATCGTCATCGTCCTCGCAAACCCTTCCCAAAGCGGAGCTTTGCACAAAGTTCAGCTCGGGATTTGATAAAGACATCGAGCTAGGAGTCAGGGCTGTCCAAGAGGAGCCCTAAAGCCCAAACATACCAGAGTCTACGAGATGGTGAAACAGGAAGAGGCAATAAGTAGCATGAAAATACAGGGACGTGGAAAGAAGTGAAAAGTGGAAAATAAATAACTAAAAACCCAAAAAGAGACAAAAAGAACGCTCTGGACAGAGGGTTGAGAAATGCCAAAGGACTGAAAAGGCCTCGTGGTCTGGAATGCCGCAAACCAAGACGCGTTTTCGAGGTTGGAGCTAGACACCTCTAGAGAGAACTGAGAGACAATCAATTAAAAGCTCCAGGGACGAAGGCGACTCCCCCATGGCAAAAAAATTGATAACGCAAATACCAAATTTCCTTCCGTTATTTGAGCGTAACTACTCGACCAGGACAGTAAACACAAGGGGGAAATTGTCAGATGTAGACCCGACTTTTGTCAGTTTACTGATGAGTTTATTAGGACTTTGATTCAATTTTTGGTCGAGTTTTGAATGAAATAAAAATTGCCAAATTTGGTGGAGAGTATCAATTTTTTTGTCATGGGGGAGGGCGGGCTGTGACAAGGTAGGGCGAGATGATAAAATGTAGACGAAGAACATGACTTTGAAAAAAGAGGGGAACACGACCCCGAGAAGGGTTGGAGGGGGGTGTGACCAGACTGAAGGAGGGGGCCATCATGTCGTCGAGAAACGTGTGTGTACGTGTTTGTAAGTGCGTGCATATACATGGTATGTGATGCCATTGTTTTATTTGGTTGTTGCATCCTGTACGTCGTATGTTGCCGTTCACTCACTAATCTAATTGGAGTTTAACTAGTTTTGGTTCTAGGTTTGGGCTTGGTGATAGGATGGCATATGGTTTGATTGTTCTTCTCTTCGTATTTTCTTTGCATGGGAATCTTGACATATTCATGGTTGGTTGATCGCTTGGTCGTTTGGTCGTTTGACCTCCATATCTGACCATCCAATAGCCTGCACACGCATTAGCATCGTGGCGTGAGTGTCTAGTCTCTGAATTTGCCAATGGCCGTTTGGTTGGTTCAAAAAAGTGAGACACGACCCTTTTTGGAACAGCCCGGGGCGGCGAAACGCGCTTTTAGGACTTGCCTTACATAAACGCGCAAAGAGGCTACTATGTTGTAATTATACGGAGTAATACGACGCAGAGACTAACACGCATCCGTAAACGGCAAGAAATTTGCACACCTAGAGGTGTAAATCAGTACGACGCCGAAACCAAGTCAAGATGCTTGATTTTGGCGACTACGAGATTGTGGACGGTCCCTCGAAAAAATTAACTAGGGGACACCCCGACTCTTGGCTTCGCTTTGCGTCCATCCGGAGAGATTGGACGGAGAAGCGTGAACAGGATAACAAAAAAGAAGAATAGCAAGACAAAAGAATTGGAAAAATAAAGAAACAGAAGACCTGAAATAGGGGCATGTAAGGAAGATGCAGAAAATGGTGTGAAGAAGATTGGTAGACCAGTACCAGAACCACCAGCACCACCACTACTACCGAAAGTATGGCATGCTCGTAAATGTAGACGAAGTAAGGGTACGTAAGGGTCTTTATGGGAAGCGGAACCCATGGAGCGTACGAAAAAGAAAACATATTACATAACGACGGCGAGAAACAGGGAAGCCACAAGAACGCAACAGGAAGGAGGAGAGGCGACATGGTGCACCGAAAGAGGCAAGCCATGCCGATGTTCGACACATGCATTGAGCGTAAAGACGCGCCAGAGGTCAGGGTAGTGTCCGGGACGAGAGAAACTGTGACAGGCACGGGGTCATGGGATGCAAAGGATGGATATCTGTGTAAGCCTGCCGGAAGGGCCGCGAGAGGATGGGATCACATCGGCAGGCCGGAGACGGCGAGGAAGATGACGAGGAGACGCAGAGGAGGGAAGACTTGGAGCCGATACATGGGATAGCCAGGGCATGCCGACAGGGGTGGTGGCAATGAACGATGATGAAAGATGGTGAAAGATGAACGACAGAGTGCAGTGGGCGAGGAAGCGGAGGGGAGGACATATCCGGGATAGGGAACAACGTCAAAGATGGGTTTATGGAGTGGGAGAGCTCCGGCGAGGTGCATAGAGGCTACATGCAGGCACGGAGGAACGTGTGGGAATTACAAACTGCAAAGTGGTGTTGACGTAGAGATGTGGATGGGAGGAGAAGAAAGGGCCAAAGGCACGATATGTGAGGGAGAGGTGAGAGATGGTACGAGAGGTGGTATTGAGCCATCGTCGATTAGGGTCCACAAGAGGGGAGGAAGTAGGGTCGACGTTGAGGGTGCGTTGCGGGTCCCTTAGAGAGCGCGGGCAACGACATCAGACAAGGACGGATGGACTGATATGGTGGTTCCTCAGACTTGTCATCAGTCCAGAACCAGGCTATCCTTCTTTTGGAGAGCTACATTGCGTCCATTGTACATCGTACGTCGTAATTACCCACTCTGTCTTTACATACTCTGAGAAGGGACACAGACAGCTCTACAACGGATGCAGGTCGGTTCCGCACATGGTACAAACCAAGGTCCAGTTGACCAGTGAACGTGCGGCCGGTATGCCGTGCCGCTTTGAAGAGGACGGTTCGGCAAGACCGTTGTCTTCCTTCAAGAACAAGGGTGGTGCAGAGACCAAAGTAGACGTGTTCAGGAAAACCCTGCAGAGACTGCAGGCCAAGGCCAGAAGCAAGACTAAAGCAAGACCAGAGCAAGACAAAAAGCACGACCAGATACCAAGATACCAAGATGCCAATATTGTCAGAAAAAAATCAACCGGCCGGGGTCGTGAGCCGGTCCGGCAAGAGGAGAGACGGACGTAAACGGATGAATGAGGAGGAAGCAAGGAAGAAAGAGCATGGCAAGTTTCAAGACACCGAAAAACGGAAATAAAATGATAAAACGATAAAAGACCAAAAGATCAAACGCGAGGAGCAAGACAAAAAGCATACACGAGATGCATGGGATTTTGTTAAAGAACTGTGCAGACAGACGGCAAGAATCTACTCGCTCGCAAGCGTTGCATGGTTGCATGCAGAACGCAGAATGCAGAATGCAGAATGCAGTGTGGTGTGGTGTGCCGAGTGCAGGGTCCAGAGTACCGTCGAATGCAATACAGAATGCACGTACGGAGGCGATGGTATTACGGAATGCGCTCCAAAAAGACTCCGCTAACCGGCTTCGCCTTGTGAATGAGCGACTTGTGAAGACTGCTTTGTATAAAAAAAGTGCTCGCCGGACGCGCCAGGTCCTGTACGCCAAAAAATGCTTTGAAATGGTCCCAATGCAATCGTACAACTCCGGAGTTGGGACAAGAAAAAGTTACGCTGCTGTGGTCTGACTTTTGCGGTGGCCTTAGCTGTGCAGACCCACGTTCTTTGGTGGTTTTGGTGGTTTCGGTGGGTTTTGGTGGGCTTTGGGGTTAGGTTGAGATTTGTTCATATTTTTTTGACAGCACACCGTACGACACATTATTCCTGTCCATCTCATCGACTCCGTTAGATATCTCCATTTGGTCGGTAGTGTGGAGTCGCCCGGGGCGAGACGATGCTCATCCCCGGTAAGCAGGAAAATAATAAGAGAGGAATGAGAATAATGAAGCTAAGAAAGGGCAGAAAGGACAGAAAGGACAGAAAGGACAGAAAGGAGAGAAAATGCGCAAAGCTTCATAGTAAATGCACAAAATACAGCAAATGAGGAAAGATTGTCCGTCGTGGATGCAGATCATGTTTGCAGTCACATCGTGCTGTTCTCTCCATTCAATTGAGGGTGGGGTGGGAAGGTTTGTAAGTTGTACGTCGTAGTTTATGTAGGATTGGAACACCCTCGCTCGGCATTCTGGATTTCTTGGCCTTTTGGATTTGGTCCCCTTCTAAAATCGGTGATACGACAGTACTTGGGCGAGAGATACAACCGGTGTACATCTTGATGATTATGTGAATGGAGGACGGCCGATGACGAAAACGAATGGTGCTTTTTTTTTTTTTTTTGTGAGAGAGAGAGAGAGAGAGAGAACATCGGAGGTCGGGCATCCCTTCTTTGCTCGCTTTGGGTTCTCCGGTTTTCTGGTCCCGTCCCGGTTTCTCATGTGACGCTACTCGGGGCAAACGGGACGTACATCGTGCGTCGTACATAATCCGAAAGGTCCAGAACAACAGAAAACGGCCGATGCAGGCGAGGCAGGTAGTATACAGTGTCAGTCGTGCGTTGAACAGACGCAAGGAAAAGTCGAAGGGAGTTGATAGTTTATTATTTCCCTGTTTTTTATTTACTTCGTTTATTTTTCTCCTTTCTCTTTTTCATATCGGACGTTGTATGACATAGTTTGGAGACTCTATTTTTTATCGGCTCCCCGCTTCGCCTCTCTAGTTTTCTTCGTTTGATGGAGTCATTAATACATGCCCCTCGTGGCATAAGTGCATGGGGGGCAGGGCAACGTCAGAGCAGCATTGGAAATGGAGTTTACACGACTGAAAGGGATTGGGGCGAGAACAGGCACGAGCGATGCTCAGCACGAACAATACAGAGTTCGTCCGCTAAACAGGTTTACAAGCGTCCCTAAGGTTGCTCGCTTGTCAGCGTAGCTTTTTTAGTGCATAATAAGCAGGGAGACCTTCCGGCTGGCCAGAGGCAAATTCGTTTTTGATAACCAGCGGACGGGATCGCAATCGATCCGGTGCACACAGCCCTATGCTCACTTTTGACTTTGTTTTGAACTTTGTACTCTTTGCAAATCTCTGCCCTCCTTTGGCCTCGGAGCTTCGGATGCTGGTGCAGGCCGTGGTCAAGCCATTGGTCAAGATACGCGTGCGCAGAAGAACAAGGCACCGATCAGCACAAAGGCGTTGGAATTAGAAGACTGCCACCCATTACCGTTGATTGCAAACAAAATACATGGAGCGGCGAGCAATGCCCAGGAATCCACAGACACAATGCAGAGAGAGAACACTTGACCGTTATGATGGCAGCCGCACAGGTTGATCTTCCTGGCGATCCCGAAGAGGGGGACAGATAAGAAGTAAAATGTAAATAAAAAAGAGAGAATTTGAGACAATCATAGTGAGAAAGTAACGGGAACTGCTGCTCTCAACCCCGTTACGGGCCATTACTGCAAACAGCAAACCATTCATAAATAGTCAATGACGTCGTTGACGTTGTGTACAGCAAGGGACGAACATGACCTGCGTACCAAAAAAAGGTAAATATGACTATCGCCGTTGTCCTGCTACGACAACACAATGTGCCGCTGTTCAAAAAGCTTGCACATCATACATACACGCATGCATGCACGCATGCACTTTGCATGTGGTCCCTGTTATTCATCCCCCATGCCCCCCCTTTGCCTCCGAGGAAGAACCCTGCTCAGAGCAGTAAGGGTTTGGACGGACAGCTGCGTCCGCTGGGGTGTGTGCGCAATTTGTTTCCCTGCTTGCCGTTTTGGGTGTTATTGCATTAGTGTCGAAGGGAACAACAGTGGATAATAGACAAGGAGACAAGGAAAGGAAACGAAAAAAGAGAGTACAAGGTAAGAGTTGCACGCATGTAATCCCCATTCGTATGGCCGCTGCAGTAGACCACCTAGATCAGTGCAACATTCGTTGTCAAGACAAGCAATCCGTATGGCTTCGTAAGGAGAAGAAAAGAAGCGAAATGCCAGGCAGCAAAAAAGTGATGTAGAAAAACACCGTAGGCTGCAGGGACACAGGAACAGGGGCCAGGGCCAGGGCCAGGGACCATCCCAAATGTGGCAATCTAGCGGGATTGCACCACCAGCTCTGCGGTGGTTAATCAGCCAATATGGGCATGTTCCACTTGGTGCAAACCAGGACATGTACGCAAGCTGACTGCAGAAAGAGGAATTCCGTAGTTGGGACGCCAATGGCCATCATCGATTAGCACCAGTTTGCATGCCGCCGTCTTTTCCGCTGTTTCGTCAATTGTTACCAAGGTTCATGGTCCGTTCGCCGCCTTTTCCTTGCCTTCGTTATCGTCGCTACGTAGTTTGCACGCGTTGGCACCCCGGCACCCCGAAACAGTTTCCTTACGGACGCCGCATCCGCATGCAAGGCATCGGAGGGGGGAAGCGGACAAGACCTGCGCAGAAGGGGGGGAAGCTGCTGTGGCATGCAGACGATTACAGATGCAAGAGGAGGGCGTGTGCAGATCACGAAGAAAGAAAAGAAACATAGGACGACCGAGCGTTCCGTTTGAGAAACAATGAACGAAAAAGAAAAGGAAGAGAGAGAGAGAGAGACGGACAGCAGACGCCGTTTGTGAATATTGTGATAATACATAATCACGCGTGCCCGACTTCACATAAGACCTACATAAAATGAGATGAGATGAACTCGACCTCTGCATATTATGACTGCTCTCGTCGTTGATCGGATTGCCACGCTACTTTCCTGTTACGGTGCCCCTCCGCCGGAATGTCTCACCCTATCACCTACCTCCGTACCTTGTACTTCGTACACTCTTTGTTGAATTTCGTACACTGTTTGTTGAATGTCGTACAGAGTTTGCACCTCGTACTTTTATCTGTGCCCAGGTCGCCCCACCGTGGTTGACACGGATTGGGTTTTCCCGTCCAAAAATTGAGCGTCGTCCGCGGTGGCTGACGCTGTGTGGCTTTGAGGTCGACTGAGTGTCAATTCATGGAATGAAATTTGAATAAAAAGGGGGCTAACGTGCGACGTATTGTAGTCTGTATTCGTCGAGTCGGCGTTGCTTTGGGGACTCGATGGGAGATCCGGCCATGTCATGTCGTTGACGCCTCTCTCACCAAACCTCTCTGCCTTTGTTTGTCTTATTAGAGTGTGCGAGGCTCGTTTGTACTCTGGACATTTTCTTATTGATGGTCGGAATTTGCCGTATATTCAAGGCGCCTTTGTATCACATATACTTGCCTGCTTGCTAAGCCCACGTCTGATGTTCGCATCTGGACGCCTGCATATTTTGTCTCAGTTGCCCCTCTTTACGATGTGCGGCCACGACACTCCGAACAGAGAACTCCTACACTCCTTGGGGAAAAGAGGCACTCCAGCTCCAAATATGTTGTAGAGTCCAGAAGGACGAAAAAGAAAGAGTTGTCGACACAACTGCGGGGTTGTGTTGGCTGTCGACGCATACAGCCCCGTGACTGTACATGGACACATGCGTCCGACGATGTCCAAGCGAGGATGCGGTGCCGACACACATTGTTTGTGCCCATCTCGCTTCTCGCTTCTGTTGTAGGGCGCATCTTGTCGCTCGTTTCGAGCTTAGCTCCTCCATCATTGTCCAATGCTCTTCTCTTGCCCTTTCTCTTCCTTGGGAGGACTGGCGTTGCCATCGTCGTCCCCACAGACCCGTCGTCCCAGCCCCTTCGACGTACTTTGTCTGTCTGCCGACTCTCACGTCGGTCAATTTGTTTGCACGTAGTCATGCTTGCAGTTTTCCTTCGGGGATTACAGGAGCAGCGTCATGTTGTCGTCTACCGAAAATAGAAAAATGGTGAAGACGGAGGAGACAATCAGAGACGAGAGGCGACCGGAGGCGGGAAGAAGCGAGTGAAGTGGACCGACAACAAGGAAACGACACCGCGATCCACCACGATGCTACAGCAATACCGACAGTCGAACAAACCCTACTGCGGCTCTGTCGTATTGTGGAGAGGCAGCTGCATCGACAGAGTTACAGGGTCGCAGAGATACAGCGTCGTCTTGGGCCTTGCGGTGGGCTGATACGACGGTGCTGATCGACAGCCAGGAAAGGAGGCCCAGCCGGCGACTGGTAACTGGTAACTGGTAACTAGCAACCAAACTCGGTATGGCTTTGGTACAAGCACTACGACGTACAGACGTCGTGTCGCAGCGACATGTGGCCAGGCACAGGGCTCGGGCCATACACAAAAGCGGAAATCGATGGACGTACGAGGGACCTGGAGAGCGAAGAGGGAAGAGGGAAGAGGGAAGAGGGGGGAGGGGGGGAAGGGGGGACACCCTCCATCCTCATCGGAACACCGAGTGCATGAACCTGCGGCGGCAGTCTGCACAGAGGGAAGGATCCAGAGACACAGGTTGCCTGCACGTACGCCAGTAGTGAGGACGGACCGCAGCTGCAATGGCCGGCCACTTGCAGGGCCCAACTGAGACATTTCTATGCAAGTTCGTCATGGTGGACTCGCAGTGTTTTTTTTGTTGTGTCCTGGACAAATCAACGGCCGGCATCGCACTCACCAGGCTGTATGCATGTCTCAGATGAGGTCGCCATGGATTGGCCGTGCCCTGGCCGCCCCAAGTCCGCGCAGTTGTACGTGATAATATGGGGCACAACTCTGAATAAAGCAGATTGAAGCAGGGTCTCAAAAATGAGAACGGTCTAATTGTTTAAAATAAATCACAAGTCATAAATCTAGGCATAAAGCACATCATAAAGCAAGTCATAAGTCCATCATCGCATCGGGACAAAAACAAAGCTAGACCCACTCCGCGAAATCGACCAGTCAATTCTCACCATTCCCTCGTCTCCGCTGACGTGTCTCGGGCTCCCTTTCTCTGTCCCAGCCAAGCTTGCTCGTACTCTGTAAGGAGGAGTTACCAGTGCATTCCGCAAGGGAAATCGAAGAAGCATAGGAAAGAAAAAGAAAAAGAAGTGGCAGAAAACAAGTGCTGGTCTCGACACTGTTTGTAGGCCAGAACTGTGGTTCATGCAGTCTCTTTTTTTTTTGGCTCCTCGTCGCCCATATTCCCGGAGAAATAGGAAACTGCGCCTTCGGACCTTTTGTTCGTTTGTTCTATTGCTCGCTCTTGGCATTAACTAACATAAGGGTCTGAATGAGGCCTGAAGACGTTAAGAGTGGAAGAATCCATAAACGAATTGAGCTGTGAGCTGTGAGCTGAAAGGTATTAACTGTGACAGAAAAATGAAAGAAAAATGAAAGAAAGAGCAAAGAAAAGGAAACGCAACATCAAAACAAGTTCAGACAGCACCGAGGCAAATTGGACCGTCTGCAGGTGCTGGTCGCACCTTCGTAGTAGCTTGTCGTCCCCAATATCTTACACAAACAACCGTCCACAAAAGTAAAGGACATTTTGCAGAATGGACAAGTCAATGTGTGCTCTTTCACACGCGTGTAGCAACACATGTCTTTGTCTGTAGCTCAACTTGATGCTCTTCGCTCATCACCAACTGGTCCCTTACAGTGTTCCTGAACAAGCTGGTGACCGTACCTGGCCGGTGTCTGCCCTTGCCTACGCACTATTAGTTGCTCTGTGTCTGTGGGTGTGTTGTCTGTGGGTGTGTTGTCTGTGGGTGTGCATCTCGTAAGCCCAAACGAACCCAAGGTTCGTCCCATTCACAAGCTCGGAGCAAATTGCCAACAGACAGCTTCAGACAGCTTCAGACAGCTTCAGATAGCTTCAGACAGCTTCAGACAGCTTCAGACAGCATGTCGGGCTTTGCAGAATTGAGGTCGAGTGCATGTTCAGAGTCTCTGCAGGCTGGCGCCCCGACGACGAGGACGGTGCCTCATATGCAAGGGAGCTGCATTCTCAACATCCCAGACGAGTTTAGCGTGCTGGTGCTGGTGCACGGATCGCGTCCCCGGTAGGTCTCTCGCTCAGTTTTGAAAGTTTGAAAAGTGTTGAATGTTTTGCAAGTCTGAAAGTCTAAAAGTCTAGAAGCCTCTCAGCTCGGCTGCTTGTCCTGTCTAAACCCAACCCGGATATATCTTTACATCCCTACACCACACTGTCCAGACGTCTACATGTACGACAGCGATGTGATTTCCCAAAGGAGATAAACAAGCATCGTATTCTATTAATGGACGACAAGCGACAAACGAGAGAAAAATGTCTGATGTCTCAAGAAAGCATGCTCCCAATGTCCTCGTCCCTGTCGGGTTGGGCTGTCATTACTTTCTTGCGTTGTTTTCTTCCGTTGTCCACTTTTCAATTTACCCCCGAGGAGAAAAAATAGAAAGAAAGAAGAAAAGAAAAGACAGAGAAAAGAAAAAGAAAAACCTTGCATCATTTCTCCCCAACCATCGACAAATGCACGTCGCTCGCGTTTCAGTTTCCACATGATGTCGTCGTACGATGAGCAACATGCCAAGGCGGCATCAAATGTCGTAGAATGTGTAGAATGTGTACAAGTGTGCGGCCATAGAAAGGTCGCCATGACTATGGCCTGGGCCGTTGGCTCGACTCTCGAACTCGTAGGGCCGAAATCTGGGGAATTTGGCCCGCCTTTGGTTCTTTCCCGTACTGGACCAAGAAAATCCCAAGGGGGAACAAAAATAAACCATCAGTTCTGAATGAGGTGAGGAACAGCAAGAAATGAAAAAAAAAAAAAAAAAAAAATTGAAAAAGAAAAGTAGACAAGACGTAAAAGACAAAGACGGGTGTAACCTCAAGGCCAATCCATGTGAAACAACCGGCCAATTATTCTGGGCAATTACACACTCAACATGTACTGTTGTATTACAAAAATCCATACGAAAGGGACCATACATGTGGCTAGTCCAGGAAGAGCAATTGGGTTTCAGGACAGCCAGCCAGCCAGGCCTGCCAAGACCGTCCAGCCTCGATAGTGCGAGAGTGGGGGAGGAAAATACGAGGAGGAGAAAGTGTGAATGTGAGAAAAAATGAGGGGAAAATGATACTTCATATAGAGGCAAAGGGAAAAAACAGAAGCAGAAGCAGCAGAAGCAGCAGAAGCAGCAGAAGAAGAAGAAGAAGAAGAAGAAGAAGATAGAGGTTACAACGGCAGATTATGAGCCCAGAAACGGAGAACAAACGTTCTTCAACGCTTCGATTGGGAAGGATAGAGCGACCAACTAGATTAATATGCGAGGCAAAAATGAAAAATAAAAACAAAAAGAAAACAAAACTAAAATAAAAATAAAAATAAAAAAAATAAAGCAAGACGGGAAGGCGTATGGGGTCGAGTGAGTCCAGTGAGGCAAACAAGGGAAAACATCTGATGGAAGAGAAACAAACAGCAGATATGACGATATGAAAAGAAAAAAAAAAACGCTGCAACCATTCGGCGTTTCTGACTGAACGTGAGACACTTGTGAACATGCTTATCAGGAGTATCAGGCCGGGCCCAGACCTTGGCCGTCCTATCCCAACCGCTGCCCTTTTACGATACAAGACGTGTTGCCCAGAGACAAGGGGTGCTTGCCACTGAAGATGTCTTGTTGCCCCTTTGACTGTGATGCGAAATATGGGGTAATTACAGCAAAGAGCAATTCCTGTACTTACGTCGCAAAGCTGGGGTCTAATTTGTCCGATTGTCTTAATTGGCAGTATCATGGCTACACGTTGTCTCCCTGTCACCAATGGCCCATAGCCATAGAAACGACAAAGTATATCTTCACGCCAAGTCAGCATCGACGTCAAGTGGAAGAACCGTAAAGGTGAGGCAGCCTCCGCCGATATTAACCCGGTTTGCTCATTTCTCTCTGAGAGACATTCTCCCACTGAAGCAAAATAAAGCTGGACCTGTGCTTGGCGGCTGTCTTGTTGCGCTTTTCGGAGCGGGCAGTTGCGGCTTCGGTGGAGGATTTGTATCTCGATGGGACGACTTTGGATCCATCCCCCCGTGGCAGGATTACTGGAGCGGCTGCCTATGCCGAGTTCAACAGACATACTACGTACGTTGGGGGAGGGAAACGCCACGTGCATCTTGTCTTTTGAGTGGCTGGGGAAAACCTGGCTACGTATTCTATTTTCACTTTTAGGCCCCAGTATGTCGCCGGCCGTACTGAGAGTAACAGTCACCACGCAGCTTGGCCAATGAGCGGTCTGTTCCTGAGTGTTCCTGAGTGTTCCTGGCTGTCCCTGGCTGTCCCTGGCTTTGTTTATGCTCTTTCAAAGGCGTTTACCCCGTAGCGCTATGCAGCTCGCTGTTGTTCTGGTTCCTACTAGTTTACGTTGTGCGAAGTCGGCGACTTGCGAATATGGAGCATCAAGGTTCTTGGCTGCAAAATTATGTTCCGTTGGGCTTTGATCTCGGAGCGTCCATCGTGCTGCAGGAACGAGAGAAAAAAAAAAAAAAAAGGAAGTAAACGGAAGGCGAGACGCCACTCGGGGCGATGGAACCCAATCTGTAGGACAGAGGATCGACGCCCACCCAACGACTTTATTTCTCGTAACGAGGAGAATCGTGTCGTGGGGCATCTGTTGACCATTGCTGCTGAAAAGGAAATTGGCCGTAGGCCTGTACGGAATAATACAGGAGAGTCAGCAGGCCCGCAAAGTGCATGGAGATCCACGGCGCCTCCAATTTGTCGACATGTCGCCTACTGTCGCCCCCTTCCAAGGCCGAAAAGGCCGGTTGATGGCCGGCCGGCGGCGCCTCGGGACGACTTTTGCTGTTGTTGGACGATCTGGCAGCCCGAATTGGGACTGGATCAGAGGCGCTGTCTCGCCGTCCAGGAGTTATGCTGGATTTGTCCAGTTGGAAGTGGAGATGATCCTCACAGGGATCATCAGTTTCTTGGAGTCGACTGGGATGCTGGGACGCTTGGACCTTGGAGGCCAATGTGTAATGTCTCACTGCCAAGACAAGGACAAGGCAATGAGGTAGTCTCGAAAAAAAAAAACATAGAAACATAAAACATAAAAACATAGAAAAGATAGAAAGAGAACAAAAATGAAAATCCAGAAACATGCTCGGCATGCGCAAAACGACGAGTAAATCCACGTCCACATAGGGCACCAACAGAGCAAGCGACCAAAATGGGCCAAGCAACGTAAAAATAGAAAACAGGCGACGACTTAATTTGCCACAATCGATGAGCTGGGGATGCGGAGAAGAAGAAGAAAGTGCGAAAAGCCGGAAGACGGAAGGCGGAAAACGGAAGGCGGAAGATCAAAGGCGGAAGACGGCAGACGGTGACATGATAAAACGAGCATGATGTGCTCTCCTACGAATGAAGCGTCGCCTCTCGCAACCGTTGTTCCACTTTCAACTAGCTCCGCATTTAAACGAGAGACCAAAGCCTCCCTTTCCGCGATCGACGCCCCAACGACGCGGCTGAGCGCGTCGAGACACGACTACTGACCTGTCCAAAGGGCGTGTCGCTGGGCGAGAGGATTGAAAGCTAGGCAGCTAGGCTGGAAGGGCTTAAGAGGGTTGTGGTGGTGCGCCGTAGTTCGTTCATAGTTAGCCGTGGTTCGTCCTGTGATGGCACCAGTATTTACAAGCGCTATCCTAGGGCCGTGATTGTCTGTGTACAATGTGATATATCCAAAGAGACGGGGTCATGAAAAAGACGACGAGCAACTACAATATGATGGCTAGGTTTAGTGAGACTTCTGAGAACTGCTCACAAACGCCGTGAAGACGACACAACCCGAGTCCTTTCTGTCAATGAGGGACGAGAGACCCTTACAAACGTACAAACTATCTCGTCCGTCTCCTCCTGCCAAGCCGGCCAGACCGTTGGCCGCTCAGGGGACCCAATCACGACGCGCCTGGTCGAGGCGGCCGTTGGGGTGATCTGCGGGATTGCGGCGAGCAACCAGCCACAAAAGCCAGCAGAGGCAAATTTCCGTTGTCATCCCCCGTACGACACGTACGACGTACGACACAGAGAGCAAGATTACGCACATGAGGGGCCCTGCAGTGTCTTTTTGTTAGTTTATTAATCAGTATTTACGATGTGTTGACTGCTCCGTAGTGACTGCTATAGCTTGCGAGCGGGCTCTGCCTTGAGGCTCCATCGTCTTTTTGTGTCTCCGGATGCCCGTCACTACCGGTCTTGGAACAGTAGCGCTGACAAAAAAGCGAGCAAGAAACTCCAGCGCATGTGCCGTCCTGTATCGGGTGGGCGGCAGCCGTACTTTTGAAGTTGTCATGAGGCAATAGTGGTACAAAACGAGACGAGAAGTGAGACCGGCCGATGATTTGGGAAACAAAACCCGCGGTGAATGGAGCCTTGCCCATTTTGCAATGCCAGATCACCGTTCGCCATGGACAGGCCGGCACTGGAAGTACTCGACTAGATGCTCGACTAGATGCTCGACTAGATAGACGACGAGATAGACGACTGGATGCACCTAGAGCTGCAAAGAGACGATGCTCGCCGCAGTGAGCATCCGTTTTGGGACGTGTTGTCTTTTTGTGACGCTCATCCTCCCCGAAAGAGTCGTGACGGCAATCACTCTGTCCTCGGTGTTTTCGGTATTTGCCCGTTCATCAGCTGCATGTGCTCGAGTTCTTGATTTTAAGATTGTGACGGCCTTTCAGGTGGATGAGATGATGCAAATATGTCCAATATGACAAATAATTCAAATCAAAATCAAGCAAATCAATCAATCTCTGCTGCGGGGAAAGAAGGAAAAAGAAACTAACCGAGGCAAGCCACCTGATCATGCCATCATTGAGTAATCATTGCCTCAGTAACGAGACGAGAGTGTAAAACAGACGATCACGAAGAAGTAAGAAAAGAGTTCGAGACAGTCAGAACAAAAGAAGTTCGGCCGATGTCACCCTGCTCCTCTTTCAGCCGCCTCGAAAAGATGGGCCTGCTGAGCCTGGTCAAAGCCTTACGACTCACGTCGTAATACTGAGTACGACGTATCTTACATTGGCTGGGCGAACTGCTCTCCGGCTCAAGTCGACCGGAACAGTCCCAATGACACTCCCAGTGGCCATTGCTCCCCAATTTTGAACAATCCCTGCTGTCCTTCCCGCTTTCAACCCCTGCTCTTTCAGCTCGACTGTGTCCGAATCCCCTGCCCTGGCGAACCTGGCGGCCTCCACAGCAACCCTGCGTCCCACTACAACCCTGGCGAAAACTGCCTTGCTACTGCCCTGTACGGGAGTCCATCGACGTTGATCTCGATCTTGCCGCCCTGGAGTCCACATCCAAAATCACACATCGACCTCGACCGGGGTCAGAAGGAAAGGAACGGCGATCGACTGACTCGGCATCTCACCAAAACGTTTACGACCTGACTGCTTTCACGTTCAGGCGTTCCGTTCATATCGGACAGCAAGCATACGTTGTAGTGGCCGAGATTGTACGTACAATAGCCGTGGCTGTTTCCAACATACAATTTGCAAGATGCCGATGACAGGGCCACTCCATCCGTCCTTTGTTAGTCCTGAAAGTTCCTTCAGTCACCCCTCCCCCCTGGTCGTCTTCCCCACACTTCCTTTTGCTTCAACCAAGAAGCGCAGAGCAAACTATGGCCCAAGCGTCCTTTGCGTGTGCTGCACCCTGGTTTTTTGGGATTTTTTTTTTTGAATTTAAATCGTAAAAGATCCCGCTCGGAGAAATGCTCAGAATGATCGCCCGGCACGTTATCGGGCGGGCACGGCCTCGAATGTGCCGTCCTTGTCAAGAAACCATGGGACGCCACCACGACTGAGAACCAAGGGGGCAAACCTCTACAGGGCAGAAAAGTGTAATGGTGAGACTAGGAGCGGGCAGGTCACTCTATCATGTCATGCTACGTCAAGGAGTGTGCTGGCGGTGTCTTCTGCACGGTCACTTGACGCGTCTGCAATGTCAATCACTATGGATGGAATACGTCGTGTATCGTATGTCGTACAACGACGCAGGTTCTCTTTCTTCGTAGGGCTTCTGCCGACATCGTACGAATCGACGATTCTAATTCTCCGACAACGAAACACCATAAAACGCCAGCTTAGATGGTGCTCATGACACGCTTTTTCGCGCCATTCAAGCAAGGGCTCGTAGATTTTAAAATTGTGAAGCGTCGGGACTTTTAAAGACTTGCAAAATGCACATCATGCGCAGAATATGAGTGTCCGCGCCCCTACGCGAGCAGGCGCGAATCGTCGCGTCCAGTCTCGTTCATTGCCGCAAGTGCCGCAAGTGTTTTTTTTTTTTTCTTCTTTTCTTTAGCCATTTGTCGTCCGGACTGTCGGGACCTTGTTTGGATGACAATACTACTAATAAAGTCATGAGTGCATTCCAGACGCGTGAACAAAAGGCCCATCCCGATGCGATCCAAGGCTATCTAGGGATGAATATCCAGGAACCAACGGGGCAGTCATCCAGGCACAAAAGGGCGACATCCAGGAACCAAAAGAAAGACGAAGAAAAAGACTAAAGCTACAAAAGGACAAGAGGACAAAAGAACAAAAAGACATACGACATACCCCTCTGGCACGAAGCACGGAGACGATGGAGGGAAGGTACGCTTACGAGGAGGGTGTGTACATCTGAAGAGAGGGTGATAACAGCGCGTGGACGTGAGCTTTAGACGTGAACAAGGGAGGTGAAGATGCATACCGAAGGTGAGGGCCGATGTGAACTAAAACGGTCGAGAAGGACAAAGAGACGACAACGGACGCGACTTGCGGACAGGGACGCGGAGAGATAAGAGGTTGCATACGGAACGGTGGTGCAGTCGTGTCGGACTCCACGGCCCGTAGTCGAGGGGGCATAATTGCGTTCAAAAGTGACCCTCTGTCCTCCGATCCTGCTGCATCGAGGATATCTTCCTCTTCTGCATCACAGTCGCAGTTTCCCTTGCGTGGAATGGAGTCAAACTGAATGGGTCCTTCGTCCTCGTTCTTCAGTGCGGCTACCGACAGATTGACAGACTGCGCTGTCTTCATCGAGATCTTGTCCTCGCGACTGAGACCTCTTAAGCCTTTTGAATTTGGGAGGCGGCGACCGGCTATTGACAGAACAGCGCGTCAAAAAAGAGGTAAAAGAGGCAAAAGAGGCAAAAGGTGAAAGGTAAGTCACCAACGCTTTGCATCCCTTGCCTGCAAGAATAAGGATCAACAGGAGGAAAGACAGCATCGAGCTGCTGGTTGTCTTTGCATCTCAAGTTCCATTACAGGCACACCTCACTCGAGAAAGACGACGGCCACACCGGCAGCGGACCCGTTCTGGACTCTACGGAGGGCGTTTATGGGTAGAGGCAAAGGACGACGACAGAATGTCGTACGGCGAACGTCGTACGTCGTACGTCGTATGTCGTAGCCCACAAACCAGGTGTGGGCTGGAGACCGTCGTCTTGGTCTCCCTTGGGTGCTTTGGAGAGGGCGGGGCGGAGAGAAGGGAGGCCGAGACAACGTAAACCGGTGCTGTCTGAGCAACGAACGGTGGGGAGGAGGAAGAGACCAAAGAAGCGAAAGAAGAAAGTGAGGGGATGTGCAAGTCGTGCAGAGGCTACAATCGGGATCAATACATAGATAAATTCAAAAATACAAGAATTTAAAAATTAAAAAAAATTAAAGAGTTAAAAATCAAATAAGACATGCATCTACGCTAGTCTAGAGTAGGAAGCAAGACGCCGCCGCTGTCTATGACCAAAGAGGAAGCGAGAGTCACAGTCGAGACAAAAAAGGAAAGGGAAAACGAACAGGGGCAAGAAAACGTAACGATAACGTCCCCTAAAGGAAGCACAAAAGGAAGAATAAAAAAGAGGATTGCCGGCCAGGATCATCGGGAAGAGCGGCGATCATGAAGAGGGGCCGGGGAGCCGCACTGGCCACACCCATGTCGCACTGGAGAGGGGTAGACAAGACGAATGATGATATGATGGACACAGGGGAAGAAGAGAAAATAAATAAATAAAAATGACAAAACGAAAGAACGAAAAACAGCACGGAATGATCATAAAAAGAGAAGAAGAAAAGAAAGACAGCCAAAACACATAAACGAGAGTCAAGGAGATGCACGCAGCTCTAAAGAGGCATAGCCCTGATGCAAGGCGGTTGGTGCGCAAAACGGGGCTCGTAGCAGTTATAGGATAGTCATCTCGGCTTAGGAAGCAATAAATAATACGTAGGCGACGCAGCATCGCAATCTCCTAGCAGCTGACTTCGTCACAGTCTCTGAGCACGACACCTTTCTCTCGTTGTGGCATCTGGCCGGTTGGCATAATTTTTTCTATGTCATACAATTGTTTTTTGCCTCTATCCACCAGTGAATGTTGACCCGGTCTGGCCCGTGCACCAGGAATGCTTCACTCTCGCGGTCTTACGGATGGTGTCTCGATCCATTCGATCTTTCCGCCCCACGGAGGACCATTGACCATTTAGGAACATTAAGCGAACCGGTGAGCAAATCCTACGCTTGTGCAGATGCCTTTTCGGACCAAGTGAGGCGTGTACCGTAAGCTGAAATTTATGCTCGTCCGTCGCTATCGGCCAGGCATTCCATCAGGAGCTCGCGGAAGACGGATGGCCAGCCGTGCCGGGGACGAGGAATGAGGATGGCGGGAGCGAGCCTGTTTCATTACACTGGGCATCGTGACATTGCGGCCTGCGGCACTTTTCTTCTGTCTCATAAAAGATAACTTACACGGGAGACGCAAGAGCATACTAATGACATCACCAAAAATGCAAACGCTACACAACCACTCTGTTCCTGTCCCACCACCAGCAGCTATTGGCTTGCTAGCTCTTGGTTTTCGGTGAAGATGCACCCTTCACCTTTGCACGGCTACCAAAAGCACTAGTCTCCGTGCAAGGCTAGTGTCCCGTAAATGAAGGCCGACCTAGTCTCCGCTGAGTCTGCTCTCCGAGTTGTCATGGTATGCTCCGGAGAGAATGCTCCAGACAAAGCCTTAGATCGACCACATTGGCGTATGTCGTACATTGCCATTAATATGTACGCTATGGTAAACCTAGTATCGGTCCATTTTGGTGAGGACGGTGGATCAGGAGCAGTGCAAAGGGGAGGAGGCGGATCACAGCAACGATTAGCACGCCGACAAAACATAGCGAGGATCGTGACCATGGTGACTGATCGTGATGGGACGAGAAAGATGGAGGAGAATGACTTCAAATCGAAAATAAACCCAATGGAACGAGTGGTCAGAGGTGTGACAGAGAAAGAAAACGAAGTAGACGAAAAAAATAAAAGTAGACATAAAAAAAAAGAATAATAGTACCTCTTATGGCCAAAGTGCATTTTAAAGAAAATTACAATCCACGAGATATACCGCCGAAAGGGGAGGCACATACGAAATGACGAAAGTCTAAAATTCAATAGTTGCACGCGCGATGGCTCAAAAAAGGCTGGACTGTCCAGGGAGAGGTCGTCCAAAACGAGGCCATGGTAGTTCAAGTACATTATCGATGTCAAGTGATATTGGCAGAGGGGGAAGCTGCCAATACAGTAATCGTAGTAAATAGTGGTGACTACGGGTGTGAAATAGAATGGAACATATAAAAAGTAAACAAAACGACTCGATATAAATTTTGCGTGTATTATTCCGTATTGAAAGATAATATAAATAACCCGAGTCAAATACGACATGGAAATTAAAATAGACTTGCGGGAATGAAGATACAGATATACCGTACAAGACAAAAAATACAAAAAAAGCATAATAAAAAGTAACCCAGAAGTCCCTGCTGAATGGTCGCAAAGCCTCATGGGCTGTGTGCGCCATTGGTTCTATTTCTTAGCTTTACAAAGGCGACTCGTCCCCTGCGTTAACGTCTGGATGGTGGGCTGGATCTTTTTCAAGAATCTTGTCCTTGCAGCCGGCTGTTAGATTGCTCCTTGGTGGCATGTGGATTATTCTCAAACTGAGACCACATCCGGCATTGATAAAAGCTGAGAGAAACAAGGAAGGTAACCTCAGAAGCCAAGTCCCGTGTGAAAATGAGGACGAAGTGCATTAATTTATTTTGTCTAGGACGGACTCAGACTACAGAGTAGACCATGGCAAAAATGGTCAAAAGCGAGAAAGTGGAAAGAGAAAGCGGAACGAGAACGACGGGCACACCCGGGCGTTCACGGATGCAGGACCTAAACGTACAAGAGGATGACATTCGGCCATTCGGCCCGCAGAACGGAGCCGACCGCTGGCACCATGGCAACACGTGCACAAGTGCGAACGAGAGACCAGCCAAGTCAAGACCAACTACGTGAAGAGAGGGGAAAAGGAGCAGAAAGTCCATTGTCACGACTGATTGATGTCAGCGAAACGATCGAGGCGTCCAGGGAGATACTTTACGATGTTGGTCGTCATCTCGCTTTGATGCACATAATTTTGAGCTTGATACAATCTCTCTGGACATGGTAATTTCTCTGTAACATACGCCATACGCTGGCGGCGCTCTGGTGTAAGTCGCTGGTAGGAGCGCGCAGGAACGCGAGACAGCAGAGGTATCAGACAAACATGAGAGACATGCATACATAGCGGGTGCTCAGCTGGCCACTAAAATGCGCTAGAGCCAAGTCGTCACGATGAGCCAAATTCGATGTAAAACGAGGTAGGGTTGCATTCGGAGTCCGGCTCAGATGGTCGAATGCCATTGAGTCTAGGACCTGGGGAAGCAGGGGTGCGTGCATAGTGCCGAGACTCCAGGTGCAGTGTCCGAAATCAAAACCAAACAAAGTAAATAGTAGGTTGTGGTCCAAAGCCCACCAATCAAGCCTCCATGACGCACAAATGAAGCAAGTTGGCATCCTTGCCAAGGCTTTGTAGCTTCTTGATTAGTTCTGAAAAAAAAAGTAACGAAAAAATCCAGTTCACCGAATAACTCATATATTGTTGGTCAAGATAAGCCTCCAACAGACACGACATCGACAGCTAGACCCTTCTCCTCCATTCCACCTCCTATCACTACCATCGACTCATCACCCACCCCCTTTTCCTCTGCCCTCCGTCAGTCCTCCCGCATAGCATAGATGTGCTTGGTAGTGTGTGACCTGGTCCGAAATCCAACAAAAGGACATATAAAATAAAAGTAGCTCGCCACAGCACCCGCCTCACAAAGACCCGTCCGCACGCCGTCGCTATCAGTAGCACGGGGTCTGTGGCCCTTTCCCGTTTCCCAGTGACGCGATTACTTCATTTCGCCGCCTTCCTCGTTTTTATTACCTTTTTATCTACGACTTCTGTTTCCATGATTCTGTGACATCGTCTCCAGCCAAGTCTTGCGCTTCCTGGCCGCCAATATCGATAGTGACTCCGTTAGCCTTTAGGCCATCCAGACACACTTTGTAAGACGGTCCAACGAGATCCAGAACGCCGAACAAAACAAATTGTGCCCATATCGGTAGTCACTAACAAGCATGTCGTGGACATCCTTGACGACACAAAAGACCGAGAGAGAGAGAGAGAGAGAGAGAGAGAGAGAGAGACACTCTCTAGGCGAAAAGACTTCTCCCAATCCTGTCCGAGTAGCATCTTGGCCACTCTAGCTTGGTCCGGGTCCTTGCCTTCCAATCACAGCTGCCCGTCCCCTTGCGCCAACAGATGCCGAAACCGAGAGACATGCATTGCATTACATAGGCGCGAGGGAAGGAAAGCAAATAAAACAGGACCAGGCAGGAACACAAGACATGCAGGAAAGGGGAATGGCTTTGCAAGAATAGGCAACTTACCCCGTCGAGGAGAGCGCACCAAAGGACCTAGCGGCTGCTTTTTGGCCCGTCTTCTTTCGTCTTGCTCTGCTCAGGATGCTTATGAATCCCGGTATCCGTGACTGACCGGGCAAAAACAACAGTTGGTAGTCTACCAAACGGGGGCCTCGAAAATCGTCGTGGTTGATCTTCCCAGCGGAAACTCTTAAGACTTATGCATGGACATCCTCCGTGGCGGTCTGCATCTGCAGTCTATATTGCGAAGTTCATTTGAATTTTGTTGCTCATCTGTCTATCCGTTTAGATACATGTTTTTGAAAGAAAACGAAACCGCCCCATAAACTCCATGTCGCTTTTGATTTGCTTCCCCCCCCGCTCATTCTCTGACATCTCGATCCTGCATGGCAGTCCCATTGGACCTACCCTCCTTCCAAGTCAACGCTGCATTGGTGTCCTCCCATTTCCCGCTGGTGTCCAAGAACTGCTTGCCGCTTCTCACGTAGATGGCTTGCTGGCCAGATAGACAAGTCCGTCGTAGACACCGACCTGTCTCGTTACCATGCAACCACCCATCCAGTCCCGTTCTCGTCATTTCGTGAACCGTTTTGTCGTGCGTCTGCCATCTGGTGTTCGATACTGTAGGCATTGAAAACGCAAGCGAGAGGAAGACGCGCGTTGGGCGGCCGACGATGCGGGTCACTTGAAACGAGGTCGACACAGAGACCAAATATCGCCGTGTCCAACCATAGCACAACATGGAACACTGCGTCTTGTTGTCTCTCTTCTTGCCTCTCCCTTTGAATGCTAGAGGAAAGAAAGGCAGCTCACGAGTCACAGAGTCCACCTGTGCTCGCTTCTTGGCTCCGTTTTGTCACTCCCGGTGTCACAGCAAAGAATTTCTGTCCCCGAACCGAGCTAAATAAGCCAGAGTGCCATATGACTGCACCGCAGCACGAGGCACGAGAGCCTAGAAGGGTAAAAGTGACCGAGAGCAACCAGGACACCAAATAAGTAAGCAAATGCTAGGGGTGGGAAAGGAGGGTCTAGATGCTTCCCCTTCACACACCACCGACCGCCACGTCGTCATCGGAGGCGTCCTGCATCGCCTCGTCCATCTCCTCTGCCGTCGCCTCGAGGCCCTCGGAGCTCATAAAGTTGTTGTCCTTTTCTTCGGCTGTGGGTACGAGAACAATATGTTAGTAAATTGGTCAAGCCATGCAAAGGGAAGCAGTAGACGCTGGTCACTCGAGGAAAAGCTGAAGAGGACTTACTCTTCGGTTCGACCAACAGGTTCTCCTGTACCTCGCAGTCCACCAGCACCGACTGCGCACCAATCTCACTGCGCTTGCCCAGGATGCACCGCGTGAGGCGGGCGCCCTTGCCCACAACCACGCCCTCCATCAGCAGGCACTGGTGCAGCTTCGCGCCCTCCTGGATCTGGCAGTTGGCCCCAATCACGCACTCCTTGATCGAGACCTTTTCCTCGACCGTCACATTGTCGGCCACCAGGCTGTCCGGCCGCGTCACCGTCGTCCGCGGCTTGACGCCCTCTGGGTACGCCACCTTCCTGGTGTGCGCAAACGGCGACGACAGGGCCAGAGCGGCCGCACTGTCGGCCGGCACGCCCGCTGCCAAGGCCATCTCCTCGACGGACGGCAGCTTGGCCAACTGCAGCGAGACCGTGAGCAGCAGCTGTGACGTGTCGACACGGCGGATGAGCGGCGCCGTGGCGGCCGACGGGTGCACGTACGCCAGCAGGGGCGGCATCTGCTGGCGCTGGTCATTGTCGACTACGGCTGCTGCCGCCGTAGATGCTTGTGCTGCGGTGGCGTTGGCGTTTTCACCATCTGATGCAGGCGTGGTGACCGGCGTTGACGATGCAAGCGTCGCTGCCGCACTTGTCGGGCCGGCTCCCGACGTCAGGCTCCGTGCCCACTGCACACGACTGCGGCCGGGCGAGGTACGCGACTGGTTATGGGCGCCGTCGGCACCGTCGTGACCGCCCGTACTGCTGCTGCTGTCGCTGTTGTCACCCCCCGCGGGGGCACAGTACGTCTGCAGCGCTTTGCCCACGCCCAGCTTCTCGGGCAAGCCGTGCTGCCACTCTGCTTTGGCCCACCATCCCAGCACGTCCTCGCCGATGCTGTCCATGTGTTCGTTGGCCTGCACAAAGTCCATGACCCAGTGCGGGAACACGTAGATGTGGGCGTCGCGGTGCGTCGTGCGCATGCGCAGCCCCCGGTGCCGACGCAGCAGGCCCTGTCGTGTTGGGTAGCCATTTTTCGCCTCGGTCAAGTCGTTCAGCGAGTCCGTCGGCATGGCTGTGACAACGCGCTCGAGGTGGGGGACGACCGATGTCGCCGTCGTCTTGGCATCAGGTGCAACGACGTAGGCTGCCTGTGACGATGCCTTGGACAGCGGCACCGTCGCCACAAAGTCCTTCTCTTCGCTCTTGACCGGCGGGATGCCCGTCCGCGTATCGTACCAGACACCCAGGCCGCCGCTGTGCGTCGCAAAGCCGTTGCCGTTCCGTTTGCTGGGAGGCGCATTGGCGTTGGCACCGCCCTCGGCCAAGAAATTCCGGCCCAGGTTCTGTTCCTGCAACAAGTCCGCCAGGGACGCCGCCTTGACCATCCAGGCCTGCAGCAGCTTTTCGCCGCCGAGCTCGCATACTAGATCGCACGGCAGCACCAAAAAGTCGGCCGTCACCAGCTCGCGCACCTCGGGCAGCCGCAAGATCGCCGCCGTGCCCGTCGTCTGATCCAGGTCCTTGGGCGCCAGGACGGACGGCGCAGGAAGACTTGTCAGGAACGGGTTTGTGCCGAGAGCCGCCTTGATCGCTTCGCTTGCGGATGGGGGGCAGATGAGTGTGATGTCTGAGCCACCAAGGTTTGTCAGCGAACAGAGCCAATACTGCTACGACATCGGTATTTTCCCTCCACCATCCCTGTAGACGCACCTGTGATGCCCGCTCGGTTGCAAAAGTCGAGGGGATACCAGACCATCGGCCGGTTCGCGATGGGTAGCAGTGCTTTGGGGTTCTCGTCGGGGTTGGCTGTGAATGTAGGGAAGGACGAGCCAGGTCCACAAAGGATGAGGGCCTGTAGGCCGGTGCCCTTGGTAACCGCGTGCGGCATCGTCGCGGTTGGAGAGAGCTGGCGAGGGTCGAGACGAGCCGCGAACGTCGAACTGGGATGTTGAAATATGGCGATGGCGATAAAAGAAAAATAAAGAAACAAAAAAGCGCGCTCGTAAGACAACACTTGTATGCCGTCGATTTGACAGATGTTTGACGCAGTCGTAATCTATTTGTCGTCGCTGTAGAAAAAATACACTCGCTCAGCGTTCCGAAATGGTCGTCGACGTCGCCAGCCAATCTGGCGATCCAATGTCCTGATGTGCCCCACAATGCGCCCAAATTGCACGTCTTTGACTCATTGCATTGAGAGCTCTCTGCAAGCGTCGGCGGAGGTCTTGCCCCGCCAAAATCCTTAGCACGCACAATACAGTTATCGGCTTATCATCACGTGTAATTAATCACGTGCAACTGCTCCTTTGTTTCCACCCATGCAGCAAGAGCCAGCGTTTGCCCGGTCAAC
Source organism: Sporothrix globosa (assembly GCA_001630435.1). Taxonomy (NCBI): domain Eukaryota; kingdom Fungi; phylum Ascomycota; class Sordariomycetes; order Ophiostomatales; family Ophiostomataceae; genus Sporothrix; species Sporothrix globosa. Next base: position 631,442 of record LVYW01000008.1, on the reverse strand, counting down.
CAATTAGCGTAAGCTCTTGCCTCGGCCCTTGCCCAGCGCTGGTCACAACAAACTGGGGCAACTGGGCAGGAAAGGCTGTGGCTGGGAAAGGAAGGGGCGACAGTGCACCTCGTAGTGTTGTTTTGTTTCCCTCCTCGGCCCAGCAATCCACAGCGCAACGGGCATCGGCTAGCAGGTGCAAATTCGCATTGTTTACCAGCCACCCGGATAACACGACGAAAGAACCCGACATTTGGTGACGCTGCAGAATGTCGTTGGCCTTCTAACTGCTTGCTATCCGCACTCCTAACGTTCAGGCGTCGGCTGTATCTTTCTTCCTGACAACTCCGCCCGTTTGCGCTTTTCCGCATTCCAGTGTGTTTTCTTATATACGATACTTGGGACTGCACCTCCACGGACTACTTTGTTTCGACACCCGCGTGCATTCCTGCGCCATTGCGGATCCCGCTTTCGCCAGCTGCCCCAGAAGCCGTCCCCGGCTGCCGTTTTGACTCGCCACATTCGTTCCGTTTCGGCCCGCCTCCGGGCCGTCTGAGAGTCGAGAGTCGGGCACATCGTCTCTATCCCCGACCATCTGCAACTTGACCGTCGACCACCATGTCCGACCGCTACGACAACTCGCGGCGCCGCGGCGCCCTGAATCATTGGGTGCCGCTCGTCCTAACGCTGACCATTGCGACGGCCGGCATCGCTGCCTGGGCTTGGAGCCAGCGTAACCACGACGACGACTACGAGGACGAGGAGGGCGAGCACAGCGGCTTTATGAGCGGCGGCAACGGCAGTGGCCCCAACCAAGGCTCTGGCCGTCCAAGCAACCAGCAACGGCCATACGGCGACATCGACTACGACCACGCCGACTACGGCGACAACCCGCCCTACGGCGTCTCAACGCCGCAGCCGCCGGGCAGCGCCGTTGGGAACACCATCAACCTGGCCGATGCCTCCGGCTCGTACGTCGGCGGCGCCCCCAATGCGCCCGGTAGCGGCTGGGGTGCGCGCATGACGGATGCGCTGAACCGCACGGGCAGCCCGCAGCACTGGGTTGGCAATGCCAGTAAGGCTGTGACGGCCGGTATCTCGGCTGCGTCGGCTGCGGTGGGTGGCGCTCTTGCGTCGATCCGCGAGGGCGACAAGGACGCGTATGCCGACCATGAGACTTGGTCTGAGGAAGCCGATGCGCGCCATGAGCGTCCAGCCGCACCGTCTGTGGCTGCGTCTGGCGCCGCTGCCGCTGCTGCTGCTTCGTCGGTTGTGGCGCCCTTCACCAAGGACGTCGTTGGCCGGAAGCGCAAGACGGTCGCCATCGTCGTGTCGGCCGACCACGACCTGGACGTCGACGAAGACGGCTTCCATGAGCATGCTGTGAGTGCTGCCGGAGCAATGTTAAAATCACCCTCGCCTTGTTTCTCTTTACTAACCAAGTCTTTACTCCAGTCCATCCTTTCGTACATTCCCCGGCAGACGGACTTCTCGCGCACACGGATATTCGTGCTCGTCTACGCACCCGGTCTCAAGGATAGCACCTCGCTCGACCCGGCCACATCCAGCTTCCAGCAGCCCAACTCGCTGAGCTCCTCCTTCTCCAACATCGCTACCGATGCCGCTCAGTCGCCCAAGCAGGAGGCCAAGGCTCCGTCCGCCAGCGTTGCCTACAACGCCCTCCACTCTCAGGCCCTCGCGCTTGTTGAGAAGGACTCGGAGATTATTCCCTTCACGTCGCCCAACGGCCACGCCCACATCCTCCACCTCCTCGAGCCTGACGTCGTGTACCTGCAGGAATCTCTGACCGGCGACAACGGCGCCACCGTCAACCAGATCCAGAACTGGTTCCGTAACGACATTATTGTCGTTGTCGGGGCCGACAACGGCCACGGCGGCCTGGCCGACAGCGAGTCGGAGGCCGAGAAGCCAACCGGCGACGCTGCCGCGGCGCAAAAGTGGTGGGAGCGGGAGGACCGTGTTGGCCGTGGCCGGGGTGTCGTCGTCGTGGACGGCATGCGTGTCAACGACGACTGGCTGCGCCGTGTGCAGAACAAGGAGTAGGTGGAAAACATGGAAAATCGAACAGCTTTCGGCTGTGAATTTGGTATATACATTGCGATTTTGCTTGGATTCTTTCTCCATTTTCCCCCATCATTTGTCTTCATCCTTTCATCCCGTTTCTTGCGTTCCTCTTTGAACGCAATATTGCATTCGACCCTTCTTTACGAACCGCCTGATGAATTTCCTTACATAGTGTATGTAGTTTACGGCTGGCCATCTGCGGACCGAAGATATCAAATATGTTACAACGTACTTTAAGCGTAAAATGATTCTGTATTTGTGTACCACAAATCTGTCGTGTTGTGTATAATTACGACATGAGACTCGCCTCCTTGTAGGAACGGCCACTCTATACGTCGTACTGCTTCTTCATTTTGCTTGTCTGTTGTACACCCATGGTATATACAAAGCCGTTCGTTTTCCTTTCCCGTGAGGCTGCCCTGTCGGAACTCGCCAGTGTATTTTTCTTTCTTTCTTTTGTTTTTCAAAAATTAAACCGGAAAATCTATTTCTCGAGGTAGATGTAAAAAAAAAAGATAAAAAGAGTCTTTGGCTACTTTTACAAACGCAAGCGACAACGTTCACCCACGGGCCACCGTATTTCCATCTCTATTCGTCCCCTCAGTGTCTATCCACATCAATACCTCTTTTTAACCCAACAAAGGTCGTCCCCTCCCCCCAAGCTTAAGCTTGACGCAGCCAACGTGTGTTGGGTCTCCGTTTACTTGGAGATCTCAACACCGCCGGTGGCGCCGAGAGCCTTCTTCAGGTCACCTGCAACCATTGTTAGTATCTCGTTCGTGCTTGTCTCATCCGGTGGCATATGGACGCGCGGGAATCGCAATCGTGGGGACATACCGTAGATGGCGAACTGGCCGGCGGTCAGGGTGCCGACCATGAACAGACGGGCACCAATACCGGAGTACGAGCCGCGCAGACCCAGCTCCTTGGCGATCTTGATCAGGCGCGAGGTGGTGCCCTCACCGGGCAGGCCGGGGGTCTTGTTGATCTTGGACAGCATGGTGTCGGCGGGCTGCGAGACAATGGCGGCGGCGAAACCGGCAATCAGACCCGAGCCCAGGTTGACAGCGGTCTGGCTGCCGTCGGACAGGGTGTTCTTGGGGTAGATGTTGAAGATGGCCTCGGAGACCTTCTCGAAGACGACGAACTTGGACATGGTGTAGGGGACCTGCTTGAAGAGAATGGGACCGAAACCGGCGTAGAACGCGCCAATGCCCTCCGTGGACAGCATCTTGGAGAAACCGGAGATCAGGCCGCTGGCGTAGGTGGGCTGCGAGACGAGACGGATACGGGTGGCCTCGAGAGGGCACAGGGCAATGTCGGCGAAGAACTCGGCGGCGGCAGACGAGGCCAGGTAGACGGCGGTGCGGTACTTGGAGGCCGTCTCGAGGCCGAGGTAGTCGATGTGCTGCTTCTTGAAGAACTCATAACCACCGAACTTGAAGGCGCCCTGCAGGAAGTAACCGGCAAAGGTCGGGCCAATACCAGTCAGCAGGGCGCCGGCGCCCTCGTTCTGGATGACCTGGCGGAAACCGCCAATCATGCCCTTGTTGTAGACAGTAGGCTCGAGCTGGATACGGGTCTTGACGCTGTTGGGAGGGGTTAGTGACAGAACGTGGCAAGACGAGCGCGCGATACGGATAAAGCGTTGGGCATCTCGTGGTTCCCATGTCGCCGGAGATTAGGCCACGGTGAGGCGAGACATCTCCGATAGGTGCCACGCCGTCCACATCGGCCATCCGGGCGGCAGAGCAGGCGCAACTTACACATCGACAGGCGTCAGGGCACCGTGCGTGACGGAGCAGCAGACAGCGCCGGCCAGGGCGAAGCGCGAGTACAGGGCAAGGCCGGTCTTCGGCGCAACGGCCGTCGGGGCGACGATGCCGGTCTTCTCAGCAGCAGCAGCCATTGTGAATGTGAGAGATAGAGGAGGTGTGCGGGATAAGCAACAAAAAGGAAAGTAGGAGTGGAGTGGATGTTCGCAAAGACGAGGTTCTGCGAATACGATGAGTGTGCGGTCGCGAGAGGATGGAGAGGGAGGTGAGAGAGGGAAGGGGAGGGGAGGGGAGAAAGAGAAAAGAGAGGGAGTCGAAAATCCGTGAGGCCTTTTTTCCGGTGAATATTTTTATTTTTATTTCTATGTTGTATTTTTCGTTGCTTTCTAAAAATTTGGCGTGCTCGCTGTTTCGGGCGTGCTTTCCCTCTGAGCATCTGAGACCCCTGAAAGGTACCCGAGCACTACCTGTATTGTCCTCGCTCTTTGGGCAACCTCAGCCGTTCGCTCCTACCGTCTGTGCCACTCTGCCTTGTTTCCCTTCCCACCTTGGCCCGCTAGCGCCGGGACAGCCACTGCAAAAATTGTGTCTGGTGGACCCGCGTCGCAAATTTCCGCGCGTGCTGATTGGCTGAAGACTCCTATTTTTTATCTCGGGTGGATTCGGGTGAACGGGCTCTGTATGGTGCAGGTTTCTAGCGTAAGGGGACGGCGCTGCCAGCGCCTCCAGGCTCGCCCTTCAGTGGCCTTTTTTATCTTTTTTTGCCTCTTGCCACGGCCTAGCTTGCCGCCAAACACACAAGGCAGGCGGCGGTCTCTCATTACCCGGTTGACGACCGTGGCAGGAAGCACCTTTGGGCCTGTAAGTGACCCACCGCTGTTTCCGCCCACCCCCCATTTCCGCCCGGTACATACTAGTACTTTTTGTATGCAATCTGCATACAAAAGATACTTATTTTTGTAACGTAGATAAATCAACGAATATAAATCGTAAAAATAAACGAAAAGTATATTAGTTATAAATATATGTATATTCTTTTTGTTGTCAAACTTTTTTTAAATATATAACTTAAATTTGGCTTAATAAATAAAGTTAAAGTTACTTTTTCTTTAAAAATTATAATTTTGAAAAAAATGTCTAATAAAAATAAGTACTAGTGCGAATACTACTAAAGACACTGTTACACTGTATAATACACTGTACAAATTTCTTACTTTCTTTAATATAAATATAACGAAAAGTAAAATAAAATATTTATTTATAAAATACTATTAAATATAACCTTACATATAATATAATTTTTTTTTTTATATTTTACGATGTTTTTCCGTTGAGATATGTAAGATTAAATGTTATGTACCTTTTATATACGATCGCACCTAAATGGTACTAATAGTCATGGGCTGAAAGGGGGGGTGGGCGGAAACAGCGGTGGGTCACTTAAGAGGCGCCCTTTGGCCCCATGTGCGACATGCTGTCCCCAGAATAGCCAATCTCCATGTCCCCAGCCTTTCTGGCCTAAAGTCCTTATCCTACAGTGGCCAGGCCTCGGCTACTGCGCAACGCTCGGCGACACTGGACCCCAAAGTGAGGGGCTGTAAAATAAATACAGGCTTCCCTCAGTGTCCAGCTGCTGTGACACCTGAGACCGTCTTAGTTTTCATCCATCCTCGTCTGCTGCCAGCGTTATCCAACCACGGTTGCAGCCATACAGCCGGACGCACCGCGTCTTCCCCCGGACAGTGGGTGCCCGCCTTTGTGCGCACCGTCCGGACCAACGCGACGTTTTGCGGCGATCAATGTGATGCGCACCGACAATTCCTGACAACATTTCTTAAAAGCACGGATACTGTCGTTCAGCTGGCGCCAGAAGCGTCGCCTGTGTTGACTGCACGGCCGGCAGCCACATCCGGATGTGCGACACTGTGCACGATGTCGTCGCGGAAGCTCCAGATGGTGTATTCGTTGTCGTGCCGGAACACGAGAAAGTCGTCGTCGCCCTGCATGAAATACGAGCCGATGTGCGCCGGCCGGTAGGGGTCAGCACGGGACGGCGACGAGTCCACGTCGAGCGCGAACCGCAGCAGACAGTTGTTCTTGGTCCAGTCGTCGTCGTCCTGTAGCCACTGGCCGGGGGTCCCTGGGTCCAAATCGTCGAAGCGCACCTGCTGTCGGAGCTCGGGCTTGACGTGCGTGTCGCAAGGCGCCGGTGGTGGTCGTGCACCCGTATTAGCGTTTTGGCTGTCGTTGCTTTCGAACTCGTCGATGCCATCCTCGTCGTCCGCCTTTGACGTATACAACGGCACTTCCGAGAAGGGCTTCGCCGCCGAACAGCGCGCGGCTTCGCTGTACTCGTCGTCGAACGCAAAGAGCAGCGGCTTGGAGCGGCGCACTTTGCCCTGCGGCGCGTCGCGGTATCGGTCGACAATGGTGATGAGCTGGTCGTTCCATATGTGTATGCGGATCAGCTGCGAGCTCTCGCGGCCGTAGGCCGGCGTCGCGGGCGGCAGGTTGAAAAAGGACAGCGAGAACGTTTTCGTGTAGATGTTGAACGCGAGTGACGCCACGCCCACCACCTCGCCGGTAGACACGCTGCGTGTAGGGCCTGGCGCGCCGGAGCCTGCCCGCCACGACGCCAAAGAGTAAAGCCCGCGCGCGTTGCGGCGCACGGTGGCCTCGATGAGGCAGAGGGGAAAGGCGTAGTTGTCAAAGTGGATGTGGTCGGAGAAGGTTTCCTTGTAGCGGAGACCGTCAAACATGTGCAGGTGAAAGCTGAGCTTGCCGTTGCGGCCCATCTGGCCCCCGTCGAGCTCAAAGTTGCCGAGGTAAAAGACGTCTTCGTTGACAGGGTCGAGGATGAAGAAGCTGGGCAGGCGGCCGTCGACGTCCGGCTGCCGGTGCTTCTCGTCCAGACCACTCATATCGACCTCGCGGAGCATGCCGCCAAACTCCCAAAAGTAGACGTGGCCGTCCGCTAGGATGCAGATGCGCTTGCCAAGCGTCTGCACGGTGTCCATCTGTGCTGGAAGCTGCTTGTATTGTTCTTCGCCGGTGATGAAGTTCCAGGCGAGTCTGCGAGGAGTCAGTACGAAGCAGTTCATGGTATACGAGGGTTTGGGGATCACATGTAAAGTTCAACGCACATGCGGTTGCCTGAAGCCGCCAGCAGCACTTCGTCGCCAAAGCCAACGAGCAAGAACGAATCGCCTCGCCGGTGGTCGTTTGGCACGCAGAGAGGTAGCCGCCGTCCATCACACAAGTCATCCACAAGAAACCACGTGTCGTTGTTCCGCAGGCACTGCCATGCAAGTCGACCGTATGCGTATTCTGTCCCGTGAAACGCCACAACGTCGTCTTCGTCTTCTTCGTCCTCGTCACTGTCCAGACCGAGGGCTGGATCCACCCGGTTCTGAAAGAGGTCGTGCGGCCGTGGCGGCTGCCATCCATGTTGTACAGCCTTGGTATGCACCATTCCGTAACTTTGCTCCAGTTGTTGCTGTTGTTGCCAGTGCCGTCTTTTGTTTCTCCGTCGAGCGAGCGGGCGTCCTTGGTCCAGCCATGTCGACTCGCTCGCCGTGATCTCGCTCACTGGCTTCCCTGCTACTCTGGCGGCCGCCTTTTCTGCCACAGCGAATGGCGGGGTCCGGCAGTGGCGGAACACATATCGGAAGCGACCGAGCGCCCGAAGCGCGTACTTCCGTGCCGTTTCGGAAAATATCAGGTCGATGTGGGCGTTGTGGTCCTTTTCGTTTTGGCCCTCGACCGTTCCGGTACTTTCGATGATTTCGGTCCCTTTCGCGTCGTCGGCGCCCTTGGTGTCTTTGGTGTCTTTGGTGTCTTTGATGTCTTTGATGTCTTTGATGTCTTTCGTGTCTCCACTGCTTTCAGCCTGTTCAGTGGTCTCGTCACGCTTTGCAACGGCTCCGTCGGTGTCCGCCTTGGCCATCTCCGTCCGCACGGCATCGACATATTCCAGCAACGACGGGAAGCACCGCCGTGCAAGGTCCTTGCGCATGGACTCGTGCAGGAAGGCGCTCCGCCACATGGACGACACGTGCAAACAGCAGCCCAGGTCGGCCGGGCCCAGGCTGTCGGCCACCATAAACTGCAGCTCCGGCGGCAGGCGGGCAAAGATGTCGGTCCGTAGGTCGAGCTTGGCCAAGCGTTCTTGCAGCATCCAGATCTCGTCAAGCGTCAGGTCCGGAACCAGGCTGAGCAGATAGGCCTTCCGGTTCGCACCGATGGTTTTGGTATCGATCGCAGCCATGGCGGATTTGGACTCCTCCGTGCCCACGGCGCCGTCGCCGGAGGAGTGATCGTCCGCCATTGCAAAATGCGGCAAAATGCTGGGGGGGGATATACTCCGTATGCCGCGAAAATTCGCGGGGGGGAACGCGGATGACGGCGACCCGGGGCGTGGTTGTGGATGATGCGGAGGATGTGGAGGGTGGCAAGGTAAAGGAGGCGAGATAGCAAGGTTGATTAGGGGTGAAATAGTAAGGCTGCTAGTCGCAACAAATGGACAAACGGCCGTTGGGAAAGCTACTTGCGGCAATAAAGCAAAGCACACAAGGACGGCCGCGACAAACAAAGAACGGACGGGAGTGCGGGAACGCAGTTTTCGAGGTGGGTGACAGTAGGCAAACCCCTGCAGATTGAGGCGGGCAGAGGTGGTCCAGAATGTCGAGAACCTCAAGAGGCCCAGACGCCCAAGTCAAGTCGTCGCGCCGGGGTCTGTGGAGGTGGTGGGTGGCCACACATGTGCAGGCCATGCCAGCTTTTGTGTGCTCTTATCTATTTATTTGTGTTTTGGGTACCCTTTTTTTTCTTTCCTTTTCTTTCCTTTCCGGCTCTATCCCTCTCCTTCCCTTTTGTGTTTTTCGTTCGCTCTTTCTATTTTGGCGTCGATTGTCCTTCCGTCGTGCTGCCCTCAAAGAGAGAAGGAGCCAGGGCCCAGACGTGCCAGCGAGCGAGGAAACATCGAGGATGGTGTGCAGCGAAGTGGGGCAGCCGTGTAAGCCCTGCAGATCACCCTAATGTTTGGCTGGCCAGCCAGCTTTTCAGAGCGAGCTTTTAAAGGGTCTCCGTCTGTCCCAACCTCGTATCGACAGTTCGTATTTCCCTTTTTTTTTCCTTTGTGCGCGCTGCTGCAAGCGAACTCCAAGCGACAAACCCCTCGTTTTGATGCATCCGGTCCGGACTTGGCAGCATATTGTTGCCAGCGTACAGGTGGAGCGCATGAAACAGGGCACAGCGCTCTCAGCCAAGGCGTTGAATGGAGCAGAGGACAATTGAATGCATAGAACAGACAGCGGGTAGCCGGTGCTTGTGCGGCGCGAAGATAACTGGTCACAGCCGCCGTTTGCACCAGAGGAGATACGGAGCAATTACAGACGAGAGACGATCAATTCACTACCAGCTCTACTTTCTCTTTGTGCTGGAGCTTTATGTGTGGCCTGGGGGGGAGAAACTGGTTGGGATGCAATTCTACATATCAAATTCGATTAAAATTATGAAATAATAAAAGAAGAAAAGAGAAAAGCGAAAAGAGAAAAGAAAAGCAATAAAAGTGAGACATACTCAGGACGAGAGAAAACACTTCGCAACAATACTATAAATACAGAGAATGCAAAAATAAAAACAACAAAAAGGACATCGTCTCCATTAAATAAAACACTAAATACCCGTGCCAATCCTAGGAATCATCCTATGATCCCATCCTGACTGTCGTCTCGAATTGCCAGCCTCGTGGCGCTTGGGCTTGGCCGAATGCTTCTTCCCCAGACAAGGCCCCTCCGTCCCTTAAGCGTTAGCACCTCCTACCCGACGTCGGACCCATGAACCCCACTGAACCTCTTAAAAAACAAAACTTTTCTTGACTCACTTTGGCGCTTATCGATAAGCGGGACAGGTCGGCGGCGGCTACTCGATTTTGCTCATATACCTCATATTGCCATATCGAGTCACTCTGGCTGGATTTGATTTTGTATTTTCTCCCCCCGTTATTCATTCGTGTTCCATACTTTGCCAATTGACTCACCGCCTCGTCAACGACCCCAATACGCCGTTTTTTTACAGCATAATGGTCTGGCGGACACCAGCCGCGAACGCGGCCAAGCGTGTAGTGACCTCAGCGGTCGTTGGCCGGAGTGCTGCCCGGATGGTGGCCCGGCCGGCGGTGCGCACCATGTCGTCGACATCTGTCTGGCGGATGGCTGCTGCCCCGACACAGACGGCCGTGCTCGAGCGCGAGGAGGTCGTCGAAGGCTTGCACAGCCCGGATATTGTCGCCCAAAGCGATCCTTACATGGTGGCGACGTACGCGCGGCCCGCTCCCGTGTTTGAACGCGGTGCCGGTACCTACCTGTGGGACCTGGAGGGCAAGAAGTACTTGGACCTGACGGCCGGTATTGCGGTGAACGGCCTTGGCCACTGCGACCCAGAGATTACGCGTGTGATTGCGGACCAGGCCGGCACGCTGATGCACGCGTCCAACCTGTACCACAACATCTGGACGGGCACGCTGTCAAAGCAGCTGGTGGAGGAGACGGCCAAGTCCGGCGGCATGGCCTACGACCCCATCAAGGCCGTGTTCATTGCTAACTCGGGCAGCGAGGCCAACGAGGCCGCCATCAAGTTTGCGCGCAAGGTCGGCAAGGTGCGGGACCCGTCGGGCCAGCAGACCGAGATTGTATCCTTCTCGGGCGCCTTCCACGGGCGCACCATGGGCAGCCTGTCGGCGACGCACAACCCCAAGTACCAGAAGCCGTTCTCGCCCATGGTGCCCGGCTTCCGCTGCGGCACGTTCAACGACGCTGACCCGGCCGTGCTCGAGGCTCTCGTTACGCCCAAGACGTGCGCGGTGATTGTTGAGCCGATCCAGGGCGAGGGCGGCGTCAACGTCGGCACGGAGGAGTTTATGGTGGCCCTGGCCCGTCGGTGCCGCGAAGTGGGCGCCGTGCTGATCCACGACGAGATCCAGTGCGGACTGGCGCGCACGGGCGGCAAGCTCTGGGCGCACGCACACCTGCCCAAGGAGGCACACCCAGACATTGTGACGACGGCCAAGGCGCTCGGCAACGGCTTCCCCATCGGTGCGACGCTCGTCAGCGGCACCGTGGCCGACGCCATCAAGATGGGCGACCACGGCACGACCTTTGGCGGCAACCCACTGGCGTGCCGCGTGGCCTACCATGTGCTCGCACGCCTCAGCGACCCGGCGCTGCAGGGCGATGTCGTGGCCAAGGGCGCCGTGTTTGTGCGCGGACTGCAGCAGCTGCGCGAGAAGTACCCGGACATCATAACGGAGATCCGCGGTCGTGGCCTGATTCTGGGTGCGCAGCTGACGGTCGACCCGAACCCGATTATTGCGGCGGCCCGCGAACGCGGTCTGCTGGTGATCTCGTGCGGCACCAACACGCTGCGCTTCGTGCCGCCGTTGAACATCTCCGAGGCTGAGATCCAGGAGGGCTTGGGCCTGCTCGACCAGGCCATTGCTGCTAGCCAGAAGTGAGGCGTGAGGCGTGACATGAGACGCGAGGCACGAGAAGCGCGTCGTATAAAACCATGGCGGATGGAGCGTTTGGCGCATAAAAAAGGAAAGATATTTACGGTTACGGTTTATGTTCGCGAGATTTTTTTTTTTTTTTTGACACAAACTTTTTGTTCCGAGGTTGGTTCCTTTGATTTTCCATTTTTGTAATTTGTTAGCATCATGACCATGTGCATAATAGACTTTGACCCTTGTCTGGACGGGTTTGTATTCTTCTTGCCGCGTGCTCGGAGACAAGAGTCTTGGCGCCGAGCTGCTCAACGTGTCGTGAGTATCAGTTGTGGATTTTTTTTTGTTAAAAAAATGAAGAAGAAAAAAAAGGATAACTGGGAAGTACGGAAGCCTGCGAGACGCAGAGGCAAAGTGACTTGTCTCCGAGGCCGCGCCGAGAACGTTTGTTTTAAACAAACGTTCTCTGCCTACGAAATCAAGTATGAAGTCGCTCGGCCGAGCGGTAAGAACGCGAAAATAATAGAGCTTCATCACCGTGAATTCAACTCGTTCGGTATTTACATCCAGCTATAGGCAAGCGGTTGTTCTTTTGCCTGATGACGTATGCACATCCTGTTTTCTCGCTTCGTTGCCCGCCACTTTTTCCTCTTGTCGAGTTATTCGGGGTTACGAACAGGGCAACGGTACGCACTGCTGGCCAGATGCCAACCCCCGAGCCAATCACCAGCACGTTGTTAAATGCGGACAGTCTCTTACAGCGAGGACTTTTTGATTTGGCGATGTGCCCTGGATCTTTCGATCAAATGGCGCTGCTGTGATTGGCCAGAGCCACGCGACTTTGTAATGAATGCGCTGTGATTGGCCGGCGGAGCATGTACCATCTCGCCTCTGTCGCCAAATTTGGCGTGGAGGAAAGAGCGACCAACAAGGGAGCGGCCAGCTGAGGGTCCAAGAATGGATTTTCAATGCAAAATGAAGACATGAAAAATTGAAAATCGCCAAAGTAAGCGGGGATGCTACGGACGCCCTGACTATCGCGTATCTAGGGAAAACTATTAAACCAGAGGCCATTGCTGGTCTTCAATTCATCTGTCTCGCTCACCATCTCTCTGGCTGCTCTCTCCTGCCACTTGCCTTTGTGTTAGTGGCTAGCGTACCTTCCTGTTTCGTCATATTGCCTTGTGTGAGTTTTGTCTCAACACGCCATCTGCCATATTCGCCCCTTGTGCCCTGTTGCCATCCTTGTGTTTCGCCAGCTATTTATTTGTCGTGCATCACCGCTCTCCGCACGACGCGTCCGCAACACAAACTCTCGCCTTCACATTTACACCCTCACACCATCACACACCACCTCCACATGTCGTCAACAACCATCAGCACCATGGTTTCCGAAGTCGACCCGTTGATTGAGCGCCGCTCCGACAGCAGCCTGACGCGTGTCTCGTCCAGCAGCTCGTCGCACCCCGAGCGCCACACGGACTATAATGCCATTGTGCGCGACATTATCATTGGCTTCGCCGACGGCCTGACCGTGCCCTTTGCGCTGACGGCCGGCCTGTCCAGCCTCGGCGACACGCGCCTCGTTGTCATGGGCGGCCTGGCGGAGCTGTTTTCGGGCGCCATCAGCATGGGCCTCGGTGCGTACCTGGCGGCGGCCACGGAGAAGGAGCACTACCATAGCGAGGAGGCCCGCGAGTGGGACGAGATCCAGAAGACGCCGGCCGTCGAGCGCCAGGAGATCTACGACATCCTGGCGGCGTACCAGATCAGCCACGAGGCAGCCACGCCGCTCGTCAACGAGCTGTGCACGAACCCGGAGATGTGGGTGCGCTTCATGATGCACTTTGAGCTGCGCCTGGAGTGCCCCGAGGTCAGCCGCGCGTGGCTGTCGGCGCTGACAATGGGCATGAGCTACTTTGTCGGCGGGCTGATCCCCATGATCCCGTACTTTTTGATGTCCCGCACGGGCGATGCGCTCATGGTCTCGATTGTCGTTACGGCGGCTATCCTGCTGGCCTTTGGCTACGTCAAGACGATCATCACGGTGCACTGCCGGCGCGCTGGCGTCTGGGGCGCGCTGCAGACGCTGTTTATTGGTGCGCTGGCCGCGGGTGCGTCGTACGGCATTGTGAGGGCACTCGACTCTGGAAATCGCCAGCCATGAGCCGTCCGCGGCAGCCCTAAAAGTGTTTGTTGGAGTCTGGGACGAGTGGTGTTTTCTCTCATATTTCCCCTATCATTGTTGTGGCGTCATGGTTGATTTGCTGTACACAACTGCAAAGAGCGTTGGATTTGGAATCTGGGTATTTTATTTGTGCGTTTCAACGACTAGCGTTATAGAATTTCAGGATTCGTCAGGAGGAACGAGACTCTTCTCTCCGGTTAGCGTATATTCATACTATGGTATTGGCTGCATATTGCCCTACTCATTTACTGGATACTTTTCATCCACTCACATACTTTTAACCATCTTCCTTTACCGGAAACATTCTTCTAGAAACGCGTCCCGTTATTAAAATAGAACGGCATCAGGAGCCACTTGATGTTCTATGAAACATTTCTGGCTTGTCTTAATTCTCCGGCAAGAAGCCAAGTAGTCTTCTCTAATTATGCTCATTTCTTAAAGAGAGAACGTTCCGTTCAGTCGTTGCTCATTTTGTGCCATTCTTTTGGCACTATCCCTTCAACTGGCTGAACGCTGTTCCAAGTGTCGAAGTTGTTGTGCCGCCCGTCTGCATGTCCAAATTGCAACCTCGCCCAGGTCGCTCTTTTGTGCTCCTTCGACCAAAGAAACCCAGTAAAGCAGTGTACCTCTCCATCACGCACAGACGCTGTCGGGCAAAAAAAAGGAAAGGACAGTTCAACCACAGAATTGACGCGCCGAAGGTGCTCAATTATTCCATCACTCTGCGAATGGGAAGCAGCTGCACATCGCATACTATTTAGGCGTCGCAAACTTGACGTAGGAGCGGCATTGATTCTGATAGGAAGAGCGAAAGGCTGAACAGGCGAGGGGGGGAGGGGGGTGCGCTCCAGAGGATGTCTGCTGCCGTATCGAGTGCTTCCACGGAATGGTTCTGCGGACGGGCGGAACATTAACAGAAATGGGATGAATAAAGAGCGAAAAGAAAAGGACGTGGGCAGAACGGCAATGTAGAAACGGCTGCGTCCCGGTTAAAGAGTCGTCTGAAGCTACATCTCATTTTGATTTAGTTCCCGAGTCTCCTCCGTTTCGAGACATCGTCCATCATTCCCTGTATATCTTGTTTTGTCGCTATTGCCAGGTCATTTACTCTTTTTCTTTTTACTTCCACCCGTCGTCAATTTGTTCTTGACGTGTCGACCTGTTGCCTTTTATTAGTCGTCACTTTTTCATATTTTCATCCTTGTCAACTTCCTAGTTCTCTGCACAGCCCTTACCTCTAATACAACTGTCCGCCAAAATGGCAATCCCCGAATACTCCTTCTTCAATATCGTCGACGGGGCGCGCCGGCCGGCTGCCACAGCCACTGACGGTGCTGCCCAGACGCACCACAGCGTCGACCCGCGAAATGAAGAGGAGCTCTGGCCATGCCCCATTGCCACGACGCAGGACCTCGACGACGCCATTGCATCGGCCAACGCGGCGTTCCCGTCCTGGGCGCAGACGACACTGGCTGAGAGGCAAAAGCTGCTCGTGCGCATAGCCGACCAGATCAAGGCGCACGAGGACGAGCTGACGGACATTCTGCGGCGCGAGACGGGAAAGTCGGTAGGTGCGGACGTGGCTTGAGCTTTTGGTGAGCGTTGAGCGAGACTGACAAGATAGAAAATCGTCGCGGCCGTCGAAATCACCAACACGATCGACCAGACCATGTACTACTCGACCACCGGCCTCGAGGACGAGGTGCAGTACGAGGACGACGACGTGCAGATCCTGGCCACGCACCCGCCCCTGGGCGTCGTCGGCGCCATCTGCCCCTGGAACTTCCCCCTGATCCTCTGCAACCTCAAGGTGATTTCGGCACTCATCACGGGCAACTGCGTGATTGTCAAGCCCAGCCCCTTTACGCCCTACACGGTGCTGCGCTGGATCGAGCTGTGCCTCGAGCTGCTGCCCAAGGGCGTGCTGCAGGCCGTGAACGGCGGCGCGGACCTGGGCGCCCGCATGACGCAGCACGTCGGCATCCACAAGATCAGCTTCACGGGCACCATTGCCACGGGCAAGCGCGTCATGGCCAGCTGTGCACAGACGCTAAAGAAGGTGACGCTCGAGCTCGCGGGCAACGACGCCGCGATTGTGTTTGCCGACGTGGCCGACGAGCCGGGCCGGCTGGACGCTGTGGTGGCGCAGACCGCCGGGGGCGCCTTCTTCAATGCAGGCCAGATGTGTGTGGCCACCAAGCGCGTGTACGTGCACGCGTCCATCTACGACGAGTTTCTGGCCAAGTTTGTCGCCGAGACCAACAAGAACTACGCGCCAGCCGTGCCCGCAGCCGATGCCACCGACGACGCGCGCCTGGGCAACGACAGCCTGCCGACCGTCTTTGGCCCGGTCTCCAACAAGATGCAATACGATATTGTGCGCAACATTTTGGAGGATGCCAAGGCCGAGACAGGCGGCGGAAAGATTGTGGCAGGTGGTGAGGTGCTCGCGGGCAACGGATTCTGGATCCAGCCGACTGTCGTGGCCGAGCCCGCCGAAGATTCGCTGCTGGTGCGCGAGGAGCAGTTTGGGCCCATCATCCCTGTGCTCAAGTGGACGACGGACGACGAGGTGGTGGCGCGGGCCAACCTGGCGAATGCAGGACTCGGCGCGAGTGTATACTCGACCGATGTGGCCAAGGCGCGCCGCCTGGCCGACCGGCTCGAGGCTGGGTCCGTGTGGATCAACGCGAGCGAACAGCCGAATGTGCGCGCGTGGTTCGGCGGCTTCAAGGACAGCGGCTTTGGCGGCGAGATGGGCAAGCTGGGCCTGCTGTCGTATGCGTACACCAAGAGCATCCACATCCCCAAGGACAAAAAGGCCTCTTCGTCTGCATCGACTTTAGAGGCTAAGGAGGCGGCTGCTGCCACACCGGCCACTGAGCCGGCCACAGCGTCAAACCCGTTCTCGGCCCTCTTTTCGTGCTTCAAGTAAACATCGTATCCCAGGATGAAAAGGGGAACAGAAGGAAAAAAGGATATCACAGGAGGGCTGGCTGACGGTTTCTCTAATTTGATCAACGAAGTTGCGGAATTCTATATGTGGACGCGCAGTTGCGAGCCGACTGTATAATGTTTTCGTTTTCTTTTTCGAAGTTTTCTTTCTCTTCCTTTGTACTTGCCGTCTTGTCGTCTTCGACTATTGAATAAACTTCTTCAGACCGCGCAGACGCTCCTTGGCCGTCTCCAGCACGTCGTCCGGCTTGCACACGGCAAACCGCAGGTAGTCCTCCACAATGTTTGCGTTGGCCTCGGTGTAAAACTCGGTCGGCGGGATGGCGGCCACGCCCAGCTCCTGGATCAGGAACCAGCACAGCTGGAAGTCGCGCGGCCGGCTGGCGACGTGCGGCGGGAAGGGATAGTCGGCCGGCAGCTTGACCTTGCTGAGGTTGGCCAGTACAAAGTAGCCGCCCTCGGGCTCCGAGTAGGGGATGTCGAGCTCGTCCCAGATCTCATTGAAGCGTGCCAGCTTGCCCTTCATCTCCTTGACACTGTCGTCCCAGAAGCCCTCGGCGTCGGCCTTTTCGAAGCCTAAGGTAGTGGGTGGTCAGTAGATGCCGCTGTGCAGCATGTGTCTCGTCGTTAGAGGGCGGGTGGGAAGGGTAAGTTACCAATTGCGCAGGCCTCTTGCAGGGGCGACACGGATGAGTAGCAGATGCGCGTGTGCGCCGCTGAGACATGCTGCAGCAGCTCCGGAGGGCCGATGAGCCAGCCTAGATAGGTCAGGTCCTATTCACCTTTCATAACAACCACCCGCTTATCACCTCCCACTCACCAACTCGCCAGCCAGTGGCGTAAAAGTTCTTGCCGGCTGAGCCGACCGTCAGCGTCAGCTTCTCGATCTCAGGTGATAGCGTCGCAATGCGCGTAAACGGCGTGTAGAACAGGCGGTCGTAGACCTCGTCCGACAGGATGATGATCTGGTTCTTGAGGCAGATGTCCGCAATCTTGAGCAGCTCGTCCTTGGAAAACACCTTGCCCACTGGGTTGTGTGGCGTGTTGATCACAATCATCTTGGTGCGCGGCGTCACGGCCCGCTCCAGCTCCTCAAAGTTGACCGTCCACTCGCCCGCCGACGACGTGCGGTCGGCGCCGTCTGGCGGCGGGTGCATCGGCACGTACACAATCTTGCCGCCGGGGATCTCGATGTTGCTAATGTACTGGTCAAAAAAGGGCTCAAAGATAATGACCTCGTCGCCCGGCTCGATGAAGGCCATAAACGCGCTCAGCATGCCCTCGTTGGCGCCGGTCGTGACGGTCACCTCGGTCTCCGGGTTCAGCTGGCGGCCCCAGAACGGCGTGTAGGCGTCGGCAATGGCCTTGCGGAGGCGTGGCCGACCCTTGGTCGGGCTGTACTGGTTGCACTCGACGCGGTCGAGCGCCTCCTTGGCGGCGTCCAGCACAAACTTGGGCGGGTTGTACCCGAAAAAGCCCTGGCCCATGTTGACAATGGGCTGCTTCGGCGACGCCGCGGCGGCCTCGTTGACAATCGTCCAGACGTCTTGCCGCTGGCCAGAGACGCGGGCGGCGGGCTGGAGCTTCTTGGTGGACGCCATGGCGGGTGCTGTGTAGAAGCGAAGCTGGTGACAATGCGGGGAAGATGCGCGAGTGACAACCGACGAAAACTGCCTGGGGAGAGGCCGTAGACAGGATAGACGCATTGGGATGCAGGAGCGCAAAAAAAAGTAACAAAAAAGCCGTATGTGCCGCGGATGCCGTGGGTGGTCAGCGACGATTATAAAGCCAGCTCGCGGATCAGGGCAACGGAGAACGAAACTATGACTCGGGGTGCTGTTCCGTCTGGGCGTGCGAATTCCGCAATCGGGCGCGCCAGCAGTGCGAACAGAGACGGGTCCGTTGGAGAGCAGCGAATCGCAGTGGCTGACCAGCCAATGACGTTGTTCCTGCAGCTTTTGCGCCATAGCGACTAGCACGCATAGCGCCGGGAGAATGATAGGCGTCAGACAGATGCAACAAGCAATCCGAAAAAGCTTCTTTGCCAGATGCACATAAACTTGGCGGGGTCAAATCAGGTCGACACATTTGTGGTCAACAACGCTGTGCATAGAGGCTTGTGTCACCAATCCTCTTGCGGTAACGCGAGTCAAGATATTCCAAGATTCCAATGTGGTTTGATAATGAGTAAACAGTTCTCTTTGAGTTGCTGAGCACAAAAGATGCAAAAACCGTGTTCCAAGAACCCATCCTGATAGCAATGTCCCAATGAATGTCGAGCAACGGCCAAAAAAGAACAATAATGAAACAGACAATGAGCAAAATAGAATGTAAGACGAATGGAACCAAACGAAGGGACAACAAGCAGACCAGAGGACCGAAGACCAAAAGACCAAAAGACCAAAAATACATATATCGACAGGAAAAACGACCCATAATGGATACAGATAAATCAACATAACACTCACGGTCCATTACAACACAAGCCCCTTCAATTCACACACTCACGGTTCACACTGCGCTGTAGCCGCCCCGGCTGCCGCTGCCCTGGAGAGTGTTAATCAACCGCCGTACCCAGTCCTTGAGCAGGAACGGCGCGTCGCGCAAGGTGTCGATGTGCGGCAGCAGGTCCCAGCCGCGCGCGCCATACCGGTTGTAGTTCAGCCAGGAGCCAAAGATGAGGTACGCCGCCGTGCCCAGAAACACCAGGACCACGAACCACGTGAAGAAGCCCCAGTGGTCGCGCCGCCCGTCGGCCACGTTCTCGCACGCGTATTTGGTGTACCACGTCAGCCGCAGTGTGCCAAACGCGCCGTCGGCGTCGTGGATCTCGTAGCCGCCAAACACGAGTGCCGGATTCTCGCCCTCGCGCGTCAGCTGCTTCTCGCCGGGGTGGTCCTCGAGTGTGCTGAAGCCCGCATCCACGAGCGTCTCGTTCGCCACCGTCTGCGGTGGCTCAGCCGAGCCGCCGCCCGCCGCCCCCTCGTACTCGCCCACCAGCCATTCGCCCTCGGTGCCCTTACGCTCCTTGTCGCACAGCAGCTCCACGATGACGCGCTGGTTCTGGCGGTCCTTGACGGCACCGTCGAGCGGGTACCGTCCGCCCTGCAGCACCAGCCGCACACCCTCCTGCTGCGCGTCCGCGTTCGAGTCGGCCGTCTTGAGGCGGGTCGCCTTGTGGTCGAGCGAGCCGCCGCCGTGGTCCGCGAGGTTGCCGGCCAGTGGAATCACCTGTGTGATGCTGGTTGTGCCGTCGGCCGCTCGTAGTCGTTTTATCGCGCATGCTTGTGGTTGCGTTAGTACGTGATCTATGAACAACCAAAAAAAGGAACGCAAAGATGGGAACCCACCCCAGCTTCCGTTTGGGCACTCTTCTCCCTTGGGCACGTCCTCCTTGCGCTTCAGCGGGCCGCACAGATCCAGCGTGTACGTAACATTCTGCTCGGTGGGCGGCGTGTGCTGCGTCGTGACAACGGAGTGCGGGCCTCGGAGAGGGCTAAAGTCGAAGATCTGCTTGTCCGCGACGACGCGGTCGCACGCCAGCATGGCCGCTGCCGGCTGCACGGCCGCCGCGAGGGCTACACTGAGCAAGAAGATCATGCTGTGATGCCGTCGAAGGATGCTTTTGCGAACCAGCCAATTGAGAGTAATATGGGCGAGGTGAACAGCGCACGTGAGACCAGATTGGGAGGTTAGGTGTCGAGGAAGACGAAAGAGAGACGCGACGTTCCCGTGCAGTGTCAATTAGATGGAAGCCGTACAAAGCACAGCGGTCGGGGGGATGCTATCCGGGCTACCTGTCGTCAAAGAGGTCGAAAGTATCTCGGGATCGAGGAGGCCAACAGTAGTCTTGTTGTTGGAGAGGGCCCAAATAAAAGGCGTTTGTTGGCTTGTTGGATGAGAAGTTTCTTTGTAAACGGCGTTGAGCGGGAGAAAGAAAGTAACAATATCAAATGTGATAGTTGATGGCCGTCGAGAAAGGTCGTGTGCTTGGAGCTGTTGTTGGCTCGTAGTGTTGTCGAGAAGCTGCTTACTCGACGGCGGTCTCCCAGGAAAACAGGCTGCTGCCAGCGAAGGGAGCTCCCATATTAGGATAAGCGGGCATTCGATGATTCCGTCATAGGACATATCAGCACGTGACACATCACGCCAAACCATTGATGACATAATATATTAGCTCTAGGCATGATTTGACATGTGCCGGTCCGCATGCTCCCTGCAGCTACTGCATGCCCCTGAGAAACCCGTTACATCGCCGACAGCGCATTCCAGTGAGTTTGTGGGCCTCAACTGACGCCTGCCAATGCGAAGGAAGTGTCTTGCATCGTATGCCGCACAACATCCATTTATTGGCCCAGCTCGCTGGACCAAGCCGCATCATTGGCCGCTGTTGTGCATGCAGATCGATAGTGTTTGCAGCAACGTGCAGCCGAGCCGTTTACAAGAACAACAGATACGCAAGAAGGGCCTGAGCCGAGACGATTCTCTACGAGTAAAATAAATAAAAAAGGAAAAAAATCAGAGAAACCGCCTCACGAGACGGACAAGACAAATACTCGACAACTGCCATGGATTGTCCTTTGGAGGATTTACTCGTCTGTTGATCCAAAAATCGAAGCGAGTAGAGCTTGCGCTGGAGCCGGCCGGATCCCTTGCGTCTTCGGAGATCAGTGCCATGTGTGGCCGGCCGATTTGTCCATTTTGTCAGATGCATTCGTGCAGTTTCCAAGGGATGGGATCTTATGCACCGTACTTTTGTGATTGTGCGGCCCATGCAGCCGGTGCCACCTTGGGCTCGCTCGGACCCTACTGCAGAATTTTCCTCTGCTTCTTTTCGGCCGTTCTACTCTCTGTCGCCTGATCGTTTCGAGTCATTGTAGCCCGGGCGTGGACATGTGTGACTACTACTGTGGTTTGCCCGTTTGAGGTGCCCGTCGTGACGATGACCTTATTGTGAAAAAATGAAAAAAAAAAAGGGAAGAAGGAATATTGGTCTGAGCGCAATACCTATTGTGGCCAATTTCATGCCAGCGACACAGTCTAGCAGCAGTGGAGAGGATGCAGCAAAGATATAAACAAAGCAAGCGATGCATCACAGCGTTGATTATAAACGCAGAACCAGTGATGCAAACAGGGAAGACGGAATACAAACAGACATCTTGACAGTTTTCAATATGAGTAAATGTACGACATATGTCGTACGACAACTCCGATGCAATAATACTCCACATTGCAGACAGCTGATGGCGCCCGTTAGTGCCAGGACCCGGCTCTTGTCCTGGCTGCGCCAGCCAATCAGGAGCCCCATCCCTGATTGAAGTGCGGGACAGGCCCAGGGAACAGACTAGGAAAGAGCTAACAAGAAGTGAACGGGAGCGTGAGAGAAAGGGAAAGCGCCAGGGGGGAACGCGGACGCATATCAGGAAGGCACGAATACGCCGTGACAGGACACGATGAACAGGGGCGGGTTCTGTTCTCAGGGAAGGAACGGCCAGGGCTGTGTGGATGGCATCTCGCTCATCCAGAGAGGCCAAACAGAAAAGAATCTACTTCGTAGTCACATCTGAGACCCAAACACAATTCAACAGCACACCAAACAACGTTCCTGTCGACCTGCTTCTCAGTCTCCGACCCACGACAGCAGCCATCAATTTAACTTTTTACCCACTCCAGCTGCTGCGCGACTGGGGCCAGCTGCAGCCTTTTCGAAAATTGTGTGCATCCGTTTGGGATTTTATTATCACCTCTCTTATGATCTGCCTTTTCTGCATCCTGGTCGTCACCTCTGGTCCCCTTCTCACCGTGTCGCCGTCCCGTTGCATCGGCTGCTCGATCTCACTGTTTCGTTTTGGCTCTGGCCACTGCTCCACCGACCGGTCTCAGTCTCGAGTTACAGTACTTCGACCCCCCCCCGGTTTTGGCCCATTTCTCAGATTTGATGCACGACGATCACTTCCTCGTGGTTTTCCAGCGACCCTGTGAGCGTCGCCCGTGAGTGGCAATGCCTTTTCTCTCCCGCCTCGCCCCTTTTCCCAGCGCTCCAGCACTCCCGTCCTCCTGTCGTCACCTGTCCCGCTCTCTGAACAACGCGCTCAGCTAACGCGACAGCACTTTGCCGGCCCAGAAACTTTGCCTGTAGGCGATAGAGGTGGTTCTTTGTCCGCTATTTGCGTGAGTGCGACCGAATTGGACTCGACGAACGAGGCTGCCTTTTTTTTCTCTTCGTTTCAATGCGCACAAAGTACTGACAGAACTGCGGTATCGCGACGACAGCATCGAGACGTAACGACATCGAGCCATAATTTTGAGACGCAATTTTGAGACACAATTTTGACAATCTCGCATTTACCTCGAACTCTCCTTTTAACGGCGCATACCCACGACGATTCTTACAGCTATTGTACGTCCACCGCTCTCGACACTCCTTTGCGCCACCTTGACAACGTCCAAGCTTTTCCTCTTGTCGTACTCTGTACACCTGTTTTATCGTTTCTCCACCGCGGTGTACTCTGCGTTTCAAACCTTGCAGATTTGCTGCTGTCTCATACAAATGCTACAGGCTCAGTTGTCTAACGCGACGAAAGACAGGACGCACTCTACCTCCTATGCCATGCCCGTGATCGCTACGCCCACAGCCCTACGACATTGTGCATGAGACCGTTGCTTGTGGTACCCATACTTGTGCGACGCCGTCTTCAATTCTCCGGCGACCACTGAGGTACGACATATCGATACACAGCTGACGAAAGCGATCTACGAACCCACCTCTTGCAGCTCCGTGAATCGGTGCGGACATAGATGCACACGTAGCCGGTACGATGCCCTGGCAACCATTGCCTCACATTGCGTTCGCAGTAGCGACGTTCCCCTTTGCAGCATCCCAGCCCGAAGACCTTGTCCTCGAAATCGGTGATGAGCTCTACATTATCGAGGAGACCACCGACGGCAGCTGGCTGCGTGGCTATCTGCTGAAGCCGCCGAGCTTGCTGGCCGGTCTGACATCTGTCAAGGGCCAGACCCTCGAGGCACGCGTTTTCAGCGGCATTTTCCCGAGAAGCTGCGTCGAAGTGCGCGAGCTACTCGGCGAGTCAGTCGCTGGTGACGAAGACGAAGAACACGAAAACGACAAAGCTGCCGCCGACGCCAGCGACGATGGCGCTGGCGGCGAAAACCAGACGGGCGATGCCCACGGCAGCGACTCAGCAAAGAGTGGCATCGCTGGCCAGCGCCCTACCAAGAAGCGTGAAGCCCTCAAGGAGCTCGAGCTGTCCGTCATCAACGGCGCCGCCGACGGCTATGCGAAGAGCAGCCGCACCAGCAACCCGTCCTCGCGCGCTCGCTCTATGGCGACAATTTCGTCCCAGGAGCGCCTCTCCGTCCCGGTCAAGCGCGACCCCAACGCACCGCGCCCACAAGCACCCGTTCCCATGCTTAAGATTGGCGACGAGACCCCGACCTCAGCAGCCGAGCCGCTGATCGACGAGATCGCCTCCTGCCTCCGCGAGTGGCACTCCACCAACCTACACGAGCTCCTCCTCACCCGCCAGTACCACAAGCTCGACATCCTCTCGCAGCTGATTACGTCTCTGAACCTCGCCCGCCAACAGTTCCTTCACAATGTGCTGACGACCTGGGAATATGGCATCTTACGTGAAAAGACAGTGTGGGACCTCGTGCGTGTCAACAAGCTCTGCGGCGGCGAGGTCATTGTGCGAGACCCCGTCCAGCGCGGCCGCATCTTGACGGGCGACGATTCGGTGGTCGAGATTACACAGCTCCAGTCCATTATGAGCATGCTCAGCGAGCCCCCACAGCCGCATGTTGAGCCCACTGCCCTTCATCATTTGCTTGTCGACGTCAAGGGCTTCGCGGGTGCATCAACCGAGGACACGACGCTGGTGCTCAGCCTCGTTGGCCGTGTTGGCGGCAGCCTCGTCCGTCTGTCTGAAAACTTTAGCATCAGCACGCCGCCCGGCGGCTCCATCAACAATCTGACCAAGGGCCTCGCCATGCGCTCTCTCTTTACCGACCTCTCGTCTGCCGACATCGGCGAGGCCCCAGCCCTCGACTCCGACCTCTTCCTTGTTGTGGCGGTTCGTTCGGCGCAGCAAATCTCCACTGCGGCCCAACCACACTCGGGCAAGCCAGCCTCTCGCTCAGGCTCAGGTTCGCACGGCCACAGTGCTGGCGTGCCCATGAGCGGAAGTGGTACCCCTAAGGACGGCAACCGCCCGCCCCTGTCCAGTGGGAACAAGTCGGTCCGGAGAAGTCTGATGTGGTCTGGCAAGAGCAGTCGTGCGGCCTTGTCCCGCTCGGCCAACACGAAACTCGACTCGCTGAACGAACAAGGCGAGGATCGCCCAGGAACCGGTGGTGCCCCGACCAGCCGCGACGGCCACTCACAGCCGCCGAGCACAGCTACCTCCAAGAGCGCCGGCCGGAGTTCATTTGATGGCGCGGCAGGTCACCACATGACGACCGACCGGATGACGGGCGTTGGCGTCCTGAAGCTCAACGCCATCATGAAGCAGCAAAACGACGAGGTGGAACATGTGATTAACATCTGGGCGCCCGGTGACCGCGTCGGCGAAAAGCAACAGACGGGCGACGACTGGGATCCGTTGATCCAGGAGCTCATGTACAGCAGGTCAGGCCAGTTTGAAAAGTCGCGCGGCTCTGAGCGTGTGCAAGTGCATCTCCGCGCCTTCAATCACCAAGATGCCGATGTTCTTATCCGAGCTACGCCTACACTGCTGGCTGGTATTGGCAAGACCAACAAGATGGGCTTCTCGGGAGCACCGACGAAACCCCGCTCCGACATTTATGTGACGCTGCAGGATGCTATGCTCAGCCGCCAAGTCCAGTTGTCTCGTTATGGCACAAGCCCAGCAGCGCTTCCAAACGGCATGCACGGTAACAACCTGCAGGTCACACTTGAAGTCCGCCGTGCCAATGGTGAGCGCATCGACAACTGCATCTTCCCCTACTCCAATGGCGAGGGTCTCAGCACGTGGCGCTCCTTGGCGGCGGAGAGAAGTGAAGGCTGGCGACAGACTCTGCGTCTGTCCTTGGTGCCACAAGACGTGTCTTCGGCACACGTGGTCATGTTCGTTGCGGATATGCCCAACCCACCATTTGCCGTGGCGTACATGCCGCTGTGGGACCAATCAGCATTTGTGCGGGACGGTGCTCACTCTCTTCTCTTGTACCGCGTCGACGAGAATACCGTTGCGCCTCGGCCACCGGCCAACGCACCGCCTGGGCGTGGTGGCTACCTTTCCCTGCCGTGGGCTTCCAAGGGCCGTGGTGACGCGCAGTCCGAGGTCACTGGCCCGCTGGCTGCGCTCCGTGCCGAGTCATACTTGTGCAGCACACGCTTCTCGCAGGACCGTGTTGTCCTGGGTCTGCTGAAGTGGCGCGAAGGCCTCAAAGAAAACGTTCCGAGCTTGCTCCAGCAGCTCATCTTCGTTCCCGAGATTGAAGTCGTGAAGTTGCTCAGTGACGTGTTGGACGCCTTGTTTGCCATCTTGGTCGACTATGCTGGCAACGACGAGTACGAGGATCTTGTCTTCACGGCACTTGTGCGGGTTCTTGATATCGTCCACGATCGCCGCTTCAATGTTGGCCCGCTTGTCGACCACTACGCCGAGAACAAGTTCAACTACCCTTTCGCCACACCCTGTCTCGTCCGCTCGTTTACCCGTCTCCTCGCCAAACCCACCGAGCCCCAGATATCGCGCAAGCTCCGTGCCACGTTCAAGGTCGTCCGCCATATTCTCAAGTTCATCACACACGCGCGCGACCAGCAGAAAGTCAAGGAAGCAGGCATCGGCATCACCAGCTCGAGTCCCGGTTTTACGCGCCACCTGCAGAGCATCTTCAAGGCCCTCGAGGCCATGATGCGCAACACGGCCCCCGTTCTCGTCGGTAGCCAGACGCTGGCAGTCCAGCACTTCCACACATGGCTACCTGAGCTGTCGAATCTGCTGACGACCGAAGAGATTTTGCACATTGCCATTGACTTTATGGACGCGTGTGCCAACGTCAAGGGCAAGCTTGTACTGTACAAGCTGGTCCTGATCATCAACTACTCCCGTCTGGAGATTTTCTCTCATCCGGAACAGAGATCCGCGCTGAGCGCCAATACAGTTCGCTGGATAGCGCCACATTGGGGTCACAGCGACGAGGTCACTGTGCAATGGAAGGAGCAGGTCCGGCTGTGCTGCTCCATCCTTGCCAGCCAGATCGACCACCTAGGCCCCGAGATTCCCGACTACGTACCAAAGATCCTCGAGTCGTACCTGGCCATTCAACATTCCATCGAAACTGCCGCTGCTGGCGGTGCCAACACACTAGCCAAAACTCCACGAACCCGTCTGTCGCTGCTCTTCCCGACGCAATATCCTTTCGCGTCAAGACCGGTCGCGTTGCCAGAGAGCGGATCTGAAGACTCCCTGGATGGACGCCCGCAGCCCACTGATCAGCAGAAGCTGCAGCTGCGCCAGCAGCAGCAGCCCATCTTTGACGAGGCTCTGGTGGAACTGTCCGCCATTCTATCTGCTGTGTCAAACTCACCAAGCGGCATGCAGCTCGAATTGGCTGACGGTGATCTTGCTGTCATTCTTGAAAATACGTTGCGCGTCCACATGAGCATTTTGCGCGGCGAAGCCTTCCCATCGACATGGCTGAGCACTCACATATTCCACCACAAGTCGATTATGCGTACGCTGCAATATCTGTCGACGATTCTCCTGGAAAGCTTTCTACCCGACCCAGATGATGCGGAGAGTTTCAACACGGAGCTGTGGAAGCTGCTCTTTACAACTCTGCTGATGCTTGTCAGCAGCCCCTCGCTGGCGCTCGAAACGTTCCCCGAGCAGAAACGGCGTGCGGTCTGGAAGATCGCAGGTGACGTCCGTGAGCACGGCGCAGATCTGTTGCGCCGTACGTGGGAGGCCATCGGCTGGGATGCGACGGCCGACGAGCAGCAGCGCTACGGCCTCAGCAAGATGGGCGGCTACCAGGTCCAGTATGTGCCGACACTGGTCGGCCCCATTGTTGAGCTCTGCCTCAGCGTGCATGAAGGCCTGCGCCGGATGGCGGTCGAGGTGCTCCAGACTATGATTGTGAGCGAGTGGACGTTGAGCGAGGACCTGTTTATCATCCAGGCTGAGATCATCGACTATCTTGACCACTACTTCAAGACGAAGCCCTTGACCGAGAGCATTTTGCAAAAGCTGTTTGTGGGCGAGCTGCTGGCCCGGTTCACAGCTCTTGCCGATGTTCCAGACGAGCCGCTCTACACCGCGCTGCGCGAGCTCATTGCCACCATTGACGAGTTCCTTGATCTATTGGTCGCCGTCCACGGTGGTGACGGCGGTGGCGCAGTGACTGGCTCGTCAGCATCCGGTACAATTGCGGCGGCCGGTGGCGTCAATGGTGGTATACCTGCCTCGGGTGAGGCGTCCCACCTGATCAACCGGCTGCGGCTGATGGAGTTCCTCCGGGACATGCAAAAAGAGGAGATGTTTGTGCGCTACGTCCACCAGCTGTCCTCGCTACAGGCAGCATCGCGCAACCATGCGGAGGCTGGTCTTGCTCTGCGTCTGCATGCCGAGCTGTACGACTGGGACCCGCAGCGTACGGCACCAGCCTTGTCGGACCCGCCGTTCCCGGCGCAATCGCATTTTGAGCGGAAAGAGCGCATCTACTTTGACATGATCAAGCACTTTGAAGAGGGCGAGGCGTGGAGCAGTGCTCTGGCCGCCTACAAAGAGCTGCAGGTGCAGTACGAGACGAACATTTACGACTTCTCCAAACTCGCCCGCACCGAGCGCGCGATTGCGACCGTGTACGAGACCATTGCCAAGAGCGACCGCCTCGTGCCCAAGTACTTCCGCGTCATGTTCCGTGGCCTCGGCTTCCCGGCTAACGTGCGAGACAAGGAGTTTGTGTACGAGGGATCGCCAAACGAACGAACAAGCGCCTTCACGGACCGCCTGCAGGAGCAGTACCCGGCAGCACAGATTGTAGTCATGCCGTCGGCGCCGGGTGCTGGCGGTTCTCGTGCTGGTTCGGGCCTGATTGCAGGTGCCAGTACGACGGCGACGGAGGACATGATTGAAGACATTGTGGAGGGCCAGTTCCTGGTGGTGTCCGCCATTAGTCCGCACCGCGACCTGCGACATCATGTCTTCCAGCGTGCCCGTGTTCCACAGGTCATTCGCGAGTATCTTGTTTCCTCTCACCCGCAGGTCTTCTCGGCCTCGCTCAGCCGCCAGACCACGGGCCCCGTCGCTGAACACTATGTGCACAAAACGACTTACACGACGGCTGAGGTGTTCCCGACAATTTTGCGGCGCAGCGAGATTGTGACTGTGGGTGAAACGCGACTGTTGGCCAAGGAGACTGCGCTGGAGAGGATCTTGCGCAAGACGGCGGAGATGACGGCTGTGGAAAAGAAGGTGGCCGAGGGTGACTCCTCGCAGGAGACCGCCCAGCTTCTTCTGGACGCGATCAGCATCTCCGTCAATCCTTCTTCAGAAAGCAGTGTGGTCAGCTACCGGGAGCTGCTTCCGACAAGCGGGCGCCGTGGCAAGCAGTCGGGCAGTGACGTTGCTGAGAAGGGTGAAGACGACGACGACGACGACGACGACGAGGTCGACGAGGATGACGAAGACGAAACGCCGGAGATGGATCCACAGGAGAATGCCATCAAGATGGCCCTCGTGGACCACGCGATGATGATCAAGCGCAGTTTGGCACTGCTGGCCCGGTCGTCCAATGACAACCTGTCGAGCCACGCGGACGATCTCATGCAGTGTATGTATTCTCTAACCAGTCTTGTACTGTTGTCTCTTTTCCCCTACTAATATGTTCTCTCTACAGACTTTGAGGCAACGTTTGCCCCGGAGATTGCCATATTCACCCCACAGGCCGTTATCGAGACCATAACTACATCGCCAACTTGGCCCCGCTCGTCCCCGACTGAGTCCGCCCCGTCCAGACTTCCTGATTTGGCTTCCACTCTGGAAGGCACAGCCAATGGGCCAAGGCCAAGCGGCGGCAACGCCGTCGAGAGCGGTGGTGCCGTTGTCGAGGAAGCGTCGACGGTGCAGCCGATTGCAGCATTGCGGCAGGGCCGCGGTACGCGCCTGTCGTTCCTTGGTGGCGGCGCGACGACCAGCCGCAAGCGCGACAGCATCCACATGTCAAACAGCGAGAGCACGATTCACGAGACGTCGCGGAAGAGCAGCGTTGGCGCTGCCGAGATGGATTCGGTGAGCGAGCATAGCCGCAGCCGGAGCAAGGAGAACGTGAGCGTGGCTGCGAACGCGAACGCCGCGAACAACCGCCGGAGCTTCTTCCGCCAGAACGGCAGCGACAAGACGCCGCCGATGCCACAGTACACGCCGAGCATGGAGACGACGATTGTGGGCGGCGCTCAGTACGGGCACAGCAGCACCAACGGGAACGGTACGCCGCGGCCGACAAAGAGCGGCAGCAGCGGCAGCAACAACTACACCATGAGCACGAGCAACAACCGGGCCCCTGCCGAGGCTAGCAAGCCAAAAAGCGGTGCGAGCGAGTGGGTGGCGGAGCTGACGCGCAAGAGTTCGGACCTGACGTCGATGGACCGCAAGCGGAGTATGAGCAGCAGTGCCGGCATTGTCCATAGCGTCAGCAATGGTGTGGGAGGCGAGGTGGACGGCACCGGGCAGGCCAAGATGGGCAGCGTGCGGAAGCGGCTGAGCATGCTGAAGCTGGGCAAGAAGTCGAGCAAGGCGAACGGCTTTATGGGGGCCGTTGATGAAGAGTGATTGTATTTCCCTGATATTCCAGATTTCCCCTTTGTCCCATTTTTATTTGCACTTTCCATACTCATTCTCTTTGCTTTGCGTATATCCCTTTCATTAAAAGATTTCTTATATTTTCTTTTAACTTTCATGTATTTCCACCTTTTCTTTTCTTTTACTTGTTCTTCCTGACCTCGTCTTCTCCATTGTCTATTTATACTGTACCTTTACGGTCACCAAGTGTGCGTTTGCAGCCCATGTTTTTGTAGCTATTTTGTTTGCTGTGATCCTCTAGCTGGTGTTTTCGGATATCTTGCGTTGCCACTTTTTTCGCATTTTCAGACATTCCAACCAAAAACACGAAGCTATATTTTGTCATATTGCTTTTTTGACGTGTCATTCCGGTTGTTAAACATGTTCCTCTCGTTGTTACAATGGGTGACAGTACAATATGGTATCTATTGTCATTACCTAATGTAACGGAATCATTTACTGGCTACGCGGTGTATTACTCTAAAGAATAGCCGTGAAAAAGTGGCTCCTATATAATTGTAAAGTGCTGCTGCACCCACGAATGCCACGAACGACATTTAGACTATCTGCTTCAGCAGCGCCACAGCCAGCGCCAGCAGAGCGCCAATGAGCGCCACAGCAGTAAAGAGGATGATGCTGATGGATGCAGACGGCGTTGCCGTGGTCGTGCCGTCCGCCACACGGACCACAATCTCGTCGAGGATGCCGTCCAGCCGCGCGGCCATCTGCGTGTCGGCAAACTGGCTGCGCACGCGTGTGCGGCCGGCGTCGGCCATTTTCTTGCGCTGAGCGTCGGTCAACGCGCCGGGGACGTCGGTGCCCGGCAGGACCTTGGCCATGACGTCTGTCCAGGCGGCCACGTCATCGGCCGAGCGCAGCCAGCCGGTGGAGCCCTCGACGACGGTCTCGGTGGGACCGCCCGAGTTGCAGGCGAGCACGGGCAGGCCGGCGAGCATCGCCTCGAGGGGCACGATGCCAAAGTGCTCGTTGGCGGGTGTGTAGACTAGCAGGCGGCACGAGGGGCTGTGCAGCAGCAGCGACTTGAGGGCGGACGGGACGGACAGCAGGAACAAGACCTGGATGTCGGCGGGGATGCTGAGGGCGGTGACCATGGTGCGTGCGGTGGCGGTGCGCAGGCCGAGCTCGGTGGCCAGGGCGTCGAGTTCGCGGTGGTAGCCGACGTTTTCGGCAACGCGGTTGTCGTAGCCGCCGGCGACGACGAGCCGCTTGGGGCATGTGCCGGTGGTCAAACGGGCAAATGCACGGATGGCCAGGCCAATGTCCTTTTTGCGCTCAAAGCGGTTGATGCTCAGGACAAATGGCAGGCCCTGCCACAGGTCGACGGGCTCGTCCCTGTTCTTCGTCTTGTCATTGCTGTTGTTGCTGGCCCGCTCCTGCTCAAGTGCGTCCTCCTGCTTGATGTCGATGCACGGGTAGACGACACGCAGGCCATTGTCGTCCTCGGCCACCAGAGGATCGATGCCCACCTTGACCTTGGCCGCCAGCCGAGGCCACGTCGCCGTCACAACTGACTTGGTAAACCGCGAGTTGACGGCCACTGCGTCGGAGAAGCCCATGCTCCACTGCTCCAGGGCGTCAAACGGCACCCGGTACAGCCGCTTCCACCACTTCTGCCGGCCCTTGGCCAGGAGCAGGTCCGGGAAATGGCAGTAGAAGAAGATGGGCGTTGGTGGTGTCTGCGTCGTCGAGCCACCATGAGCGCTGCCAAGACTCCGCAGCAAGGGCAGTCCGGCCGACAGCTGGTCGACAAAGTACGCTGTGGCGCCCAGCGCCGCCAGCTCTCCCGTCAGCCATATTTGCAGCAACAGATGCACCTGGCGGGCAATCGCGCAGAGGATCGCAAAGCGGCCGAGGATCGACGCCGGCACCACATTGCCGCCGCGCACGCGCACGTCCAACACACCCGTGCCCGGACGCACCTCGTCGAAGCAGTGTGCCGGGTCGCAGTGGCTCGTAAAGATGACCACCCGGTGGCCACGGTTCTGGAGGCCGACGGCCGCGTCGACAACAAGCCGCTCCGCACCGCCGATGCCGAGGTCCGGGTGGAAGAAGACGACCGTCTTTTTGGGTGATGACGACGATGATGGTGATGACGAAGCGGCTGACTTGGCCGATGCCCCTTTTGATGACTTGCCCGCCATAGTTTCGTCTAGTGGTGCGGAGGGGGTGGGGGTTGGCAAAGTGGTGATGCACCAAGACGCGTAGTTTAGGAGCTTTGCGAGAGCTGACGTGACAGGTTGCAGATTTCCGTTTTGGGCCAGCTCCAACACAGTGTGCACTGTATGGCACTGTATGTGTTACTATTCTGTACGGCGCAATGCTCGATTCCTACACAAACAAAGCTATCAGAAACGTCTTGTATTCTGTAGGTCTTTTGCACACAGGAACAGAAATAAAAGAAAGGGTATTCTGCTCGCCAGATACTGGCGACCTGAAAAGCGTGAAGAGCACAAAAGGTAGTAGAAATAACCGTCATAGCACCTCGAGTGCTCCTTGTCTAATGCTTGTCTTTATGCGCTTGCATTGTGGAGCTCACCACAAGACGTAGTAGCTAGTACGCTGGTAAGGAAGTACGGAGTATCGCTTCCAGGAAACACCCCACGCGACACCCATCGGCGCCTGGTTCTTGGCCGATCGTGACAGAGATCGAACGAGGGGCCATTCAGTCCGCAAAAGCAAGATGCATGCGCGTTTGCCAGGGACCCTGGTCTGTGCTTCTCGTCGAGAAAACAGTTCTTGTCTTTGTGGCACGCCAGACGTCCAAGACAGGCTC
Source organism: Sporothrix globosa (assembly GCA_001630435.1). Lineage (NCBI taxonomy): Eukaryota > Fungi > Ascomycota > Sordariomycetes > Ophiostomatales > Ophiostomataceae > Sporothrix > Sporothrix globosa. Next base: position 598,336 of record LVYW01000008.1, on the reverse strand, counting down.
AAGAGGCCGGCTGCTGCTGTCTATCCATCGTCCAGCCATCGTCGATTATTTCCACTCGACTTCTATCCGCGTGGATTGGCCGTTTGCCGAGTTTTCTCTTTTTCCGGGCCCTCTTCTTTTGCTCTCTTTTCGATCCCGTTAATTCTCCTCGCTCGCGATTTCGTCTGTGTAAAGACGCGGATCCCGTTAAAACCGTGCTTGGCGTCTGCGCGGTTGTATTGGGTGTGTCAGTTGTTGGGATGCGTGCCGAGAGGTCCAAGAGCCTGGAACAACGCCGCTACTGCAGGTTGTTTGCCACTGCGAACAAGCATCGACGCGTTTAAAGAGGATCTGGACGCGTCGTCCTCCACAACCGCAGTTGCATCTCAAGCGCGTCGTCGATTTCTGCTTGACATCGGCGTTTCATGTTTCCTATTTGCAAATGTTAGAAAAAGAGGACGCTTCTTGTTCAAAAAGACGAGGCTCGACCTCTGAGCCCCGCTGCATTTCATGTTCTTTTCATTCCATACCATTGCTTCGTCGTCCTTTTCTTGCTTCCATTTTGCACCGACATCCATCCTGCACCTCATGCCACTTTAACGAGGCGCATCGTCTGGTCGAGACCTGCTCCTTGCTACCGTTTTGTGGACCTGGCGGCCAACATCCACTGTTGGTACGACTGGAAAACGGGGAACACGGAGAGGAAAAAAGAAGAGACTTAATAGAGGGAAAAGATCTTCTCTAAAGCGTCGCGATCTTGATCTTGACCCTCTTACCGAAAGGGAACAGCCCAATCCAAGAAAGGAAGCGTCGACGCCTGGCCTTTCTCAATCTTCGCTCCTGCCCTGCTGCACAACAAATTGCACGCCTGTCCCTTGCATCTATCTGCTGCTTTGTGGCGTTCTTTCCTTCCGTCGTAACACGTTCTTGCCCTTTCCACGTTTTCTCCCTTGATATCGTCGTTCCTGCCATTCCTGTGAAAGAACCGCACATTTTTGCACGGCATCGCTCCTTCCTTGACTGACTAACGTCTGCTCCTGCCGCTCCTGCCTGCTGTGACCAAGCCTATGTTCTTTCTCTCTTAGTCTTTCTCGTCCTTGCGTCCTGCCTGCCATTCCGGGACTTGGTCGCTTCTCTCACTACCCCACGACTCTGAATTGCTTCTTCACTCTCTCCGTATCTCGCTCTCTTTAGCTGTTGTTCAAGCCCATCATATTGTCTCTTCTGCATCCGCGGAGGAGCTTGTATTTTATTTCATCCCTTCAGACCGGTGCGGTCCGGTTCGCTCCTTGGTGTCCTTGCAATCCCTTTGAAGCCGAGTTTTCTTTCGCCCTTTGTATTGCCTATTGTTAACTGTTACTTTTTGTTTCTCTTCTTTTCTTCTTTCGTTGCTCGATCGACAACATGGTGGACTACTCCGTGGAGGCTACGCCGCCAACGACCGCCGACCGCAAGGAACGCATGGTCGATCATCAGCACCCTCTGTCCATGTCGTCGTCTCCATGGGCAGCGGCCGCACCGCCCACGCCTCAGGATTCACTCGCAACACCCTGCCAGAGCCCACCGACATCGCCGTCGCTGAAATTGGCCGAACCCGTCTCGCCCTCCCCTGGCACACTCGAAGAGGACGACACTATCCTGATGCACGACAGCGGCAGTGCCGCCAAGACAACGTTGATTAGACGCTCAACGCCAACCTTGATCACAATCGGCCCCAAAGTTGCCCGTGAGAACCGCATGCAGAACTGGCTGTCCGAGATACCGCCTCCTGTGTCGCCACAAGAACGCTACATCCAGGGCCTCAACCCGGCCGTCGACCATCCGCTGCACCCGCGGCCGCTCCGTGCACTGGCATCCCGCCAAGCACCGTACCTGGGCAATACCGGTGTGACTGGGGACGACGACGCGCTCTCTCGCTCGTATGAGAAGTTGGCTATTGACGCGTCCGATAAGGAGAATGCCATGGTCCGCAACAGACTGCGGGCCCTGGGCAGCCCGCCTGAGATTACGCCAACCAACGTGCTGGCCGAGAGGCCTGTCCTGGGCACGAAGAAGAGACATCTGACAGAGGTATGACTGTGCATACAAAATAAGACCTGAAGAGGCCCTGCATCTGGGATTGCTAACTTTATTTCTACAGGACGCTGGTGACGTCTCTGCACGGAAGCGGACCAGACTTCTGGACCCTGTACGCCGCTTCTCGCAGCGCCTGTCTTCATCGCTTACCATGTCTTATGGGGCGGCCGAGGAGAAACGGGACAGTGAGGACCTGTCTCCCGAGGAGGTGGCGAAGCAAAACGAAATGCTCTACAAGGTCACCCGTCTTAGCAAGACGCCATCTAGCAGCATCCGCTCGTCTCTGTCCAAGCGTGCTGGTACCTTCCGTTCCCAAGGGCCCAGCACCATACGCCGTATCATGTCTTCCAGGTTGGTACCTGCCATGCCACCACCGCCTTCACGCGATGACCAGGTCGGATTCTGGGCAGAAGGGCGGCCTGATATGATTGTCAATGTGGCTTTCATTGGCGACGCTCGCGTCGGAAAGACGGCGCTGATCAAGTAGGTCCCCTTGGTGCTCTTCAGAAAATAAAACGAAAACGGCTGCTAACTGACTAGGCGTCTCGTGTATGGAAATTTCCCCCAGACATACGCACCGAGCTCCATCCAAGAGGAGACGATCCGTATCATGGTCGACGGCGTCCGTGTCCAGTTGAACCTCTCGGAAGGCGGCAGCGCCCGTGATCCTCGCGAGCCAAGCATTCTGGCACTGGGCTGGTTCAGTGTCGTGGTCCTCTGCTTTGACATTGGCCACCACGGCACGCTCCATAGTCTGCAGAAAGTAAGCAGCATACACAGGGACCAAAGCAGGGCACACGCTAACCAATTGTCATGCAGTACCGTAATGACATTGCCATGTACGAAGAGAACTCGGTTCTTGTGCTGGCTGGACTCAAGAAAGACTCTCGTCGCCGTTTGCCCCCTCTTCAGTTGACCTTTGTTGAGGATGCCGTGCAGGTCACACCGGAAAAGGTGAGAGATGGCTACTTTTGGCCCCCAGTTGTGAGTTGTGGTCGTGGATTCTAACACACACGGAAGGGAATGGACGCCGCCCTGAAGCTGGGCTGCACAGAATACTTTGAGTGCTCATCTCTCTCCTCCTGTGAGGGCATTGACGACCTGTACGACTACATTGCCCGGGCCGGTGTCGAAGTCCAAAAAATCCGCAGCAAGACGGTGTCGCGCTTCCGCTTCGAGCGCACGGTCGATAAGGGCATGACCAAGATCGCCGAGGGCGTGCGGTCGATTCTCACTTTTAACGGCAGCTCCGCCTAGAGCCTGTCATGAGCCTGCTGGCTTGTCCAGACCAGATGAAAACGGCATGATGCGATGCTATTGTACGATGTACGAGGTATATATGATCAAAAACAGAACACGATAACAAAACGATAACAAAAAGACAACAAAACGACTGAAAAGGAAACAGAAAGGAGAACAAAAGGAATTGGTACGGAAAAGGCTCAGGTAGCATTGCACGCTGGTGTATTGGAGGTATTAACTGTATTACGATATGTTATTCTTGGGCTGGGTTGGGATTGGTTCACTTTCGGATCTGGATTCATGGCCACAACCGGTGTCCTGTGACGCAAACTGGTTCTCATTCACTGCTGGCGCAGCAGGGTCGGGAGCAGTATCGCACCGCGGAGTATTGGCGGTTTGTAGTTTTACGGCTGTATTGGGGTTTAGAAAGTTGAGATACGACAACACAATTTGGTTCATATTTATTTACTTTCAAGCATGCACATTGTTGTTCGTCGGAACAGTGAATAGGTGTCATCATACTGGTTTTCTATGTATAGTCCTGACGCTCTAAAGTGATAATACTATTGCGTCTCGATCAACGCCCAACAAAAAATGCCCCCCACAAAATGGAAGAAAAAAAATTAACGTGGCAATAAATCAAACACTCGCAGGATAAAAACGAGTACATCGTGGCCAGAGTCTGTTTTAAGGGCAAGCAACATATGGCAACAGCAGGGGGGCAGCCGCATCCGACCTCTCCTTTTACAGGTAGAGGGACTGAGCAGCCACAATGCCGCGCTTGATCTTCTCCAGGCTCTCCTCAAACTTCTTTGTAATCTCCTCGCTGCCCATCACCTTGCCGGCCTCGGCCATCTGGCGCAACAGCTCTTCGAGGCGCCGGAACAGGCGCACCAAAGAACCCTCGTAGGCGTTGGTCATTTTGCTGGGTGTGTTAGTGACTGTTTCGCAGATATAATAAGATTTAGAGTGATTTAGAGTGGAACGGCGGCGAAGCTTACCAAATATCCGCAAACGAGGCACCCTTGGCCCACGCCAGGACCGTCTCCATCAGCTGCCACTTGAGGCTGGCCACGTACTCCTCCTCGTTGATGTCCAGCTTGCTCTCCTGGCTAACCTTGGCAATGATCTTCGCCTGTGCCTTGATCTCGCGCAGCGGCTTGGCCAGGTCCTCCTTCAGATCGGGCGCCTCCACCTTCTCGTCAAAGAGGAAGCACGTCATGACCGACGCCACCACCTCGGGCGACAGGTCATTGAAGAAGCGGTTGAACAGCAGCTCCGACAGCAGCAGCTCGTGGCCCTCGGTCGACGAGATCTGGCACGCCACGCGGGCTTTGAGCTGCACCACATCGTCCTCGTTGATAAAGCCCAGGCGCCGCAGCACCGTCTTGCGCGACTTGAGCTCGTCGAGCTGCGCGATGCTGTGTGCCTGGGCAATGGCCTTCTTCTTCTCCTTGATCTTCTCGCCCAGCTCCGACTTGTGGTGGTACTTCTCCCACAGCTCCGGCAGGATGGGCGAGCCGTGCAGCGGATTGGCGAGCAGCTTGGCCTCCAGCAGCTCGATCTTGCGGATCAGCTTCTTGAACGACTCGTCGTTGATCTTCATGTTCTCGATGGGGTCGAGAACAGGGATGCCGTCGGGGAACCGGCGCTGCACCTCGCGGATCACCTTGCCTGTCCGATCCTTGCCGGCCGACTTGGTCACATTGTCCGGCATAAAGATGCGCAGCTTGCTCATGGCGACAACCGTCGACAGCAAGCAAGGGACGATCTCGACACGGGCGTCGGTCATGTTGCTCTTCTCTTTGTTGGTGTCCTTGTCCTCCTTCTTATTGGACGCCTTGGACGCCTTGGAGGTTTTGGAGGTCTTGGAGTGTTTGTCGTTGCTGCTCGTGTTGTCGCCGCTGCCATTGTCCTCGCTCCCGCTCGCGGCGCTGCTGTTGGCGTTGTCGACCCACGGCACGGCACCGGGCGCAACCTCCCCCAGCGGGAAGCCCGGTGCAATACTCTGTGCGCTCTTGCTGTCCGAAATGAAGAGAGCCACGTCCACGCAATACGACTCTTGCGGCGGAACTTCTTCTTCGCCACGTTTTGGCGCACGGCGCTGAGAGAAGCTCAGGACGGCGCCCCAGCCGAAATCCTCGCCGCTGCCGGGCGTCTTGATGTGCACCAGCCGGCCCGGCTGCAAAAACGGCAGGCAGAAGTTGGGGTGCTGCATGACGAGGACCATGTCTTTGCGGTACTCTTCGATGAGCTGCCGAAGTTTGTAGTACTCCTTGACCGTGTTCTCGTCCGGGATGATGGTGCTGTCACGCTCGTGCTGCAGCGCCTTGAGCTCCTTCTCAAAGGCGGGCACGCTGGCGGCATTCTGGAACTGGAAGAAGCAGCGTTCCAGCATGTACTCGGGCGAAACCGTCTCGATACGTTGCAGGTTTAGGATCATGTTGTAGCCGAGGTGGAAGGCCGAGTTAAGACGATCCTGCTTGCCGGCGACAATGGCCTTGGCCGTTTCCGGCTCGAGCTTGTCGTCCACCATCATGATGACGATACCGCGGTCATCGAGGCCACGACGACCGGCACGACCAGACATCTGGATGTACTCGGACGACGTGAGCGGCCGCATGGAGACGCCGTCGAACTTGCGCACCTGCGTGAACACGACCGTGCGGGCGGGCATGTTCAGGCCGATGGAGAAGGTTTCTGTCGCGAACAGGACCTTGATCAAGTTCTCCTGGAACAGGATCTCGACAATCTCTTTGAGGATGGGCAGCAGGCCCGAGTGATGAACACCGATGCCCTTGCGAAGCAGCGGCAGCAGGTGTGTGATCTGCGACAGCTCCCGGTCGGTCTCGGACAATGTGTCAATGGCATTCTCAAAGACTTTGGTGACCAGGGCCTGCTCAGACTCGTTGTTGAAGTTCATGCCGGAGATCTTGAGCGCCAGCATCTCGCACTCGCGCTTGCTAAAGTTGAAAACAATCACGGGGTGAAAGTTCTTCTTCATGATCATGCGAATGATCTTGTAGATGTCGGATGTCGACTCGTTTCCGCCACCCTTGTTAATCTTCTTGTTCTTGCCGCGGCCGTTCTGTTTCGCGTTGGGGTCGGCCGGATCGGCGCCCTTGTTCTGCTCCACCAGCGCCATGGCGGTGTTGAAGTTCTTCTCCTTGAAGACACCGCGCTCGTCCACGACAAGCAGGATGCCGTCGCCACCGGCGGGGAAGCAGTAGTTTTGCAGGGGCGTGGGACGGAAATCGGTGTACACAACGTGGCACGCTTGGCGATGGATCTTAGCGATCCACTCGGCGAACTGAAACGCGTTCGGAATGGTGGCCGACAAGAACACATAGCGGACCTTGTCGGGCAGCAAAATAATGGTTTCCTCCCAGACAACACCGCGAGACTTGTCACGCATGTAATGGATCTCGTCAAAAACGACCCAGGCCACCTCTCGCATGATCTCGGAACCGCGGTACAGCATAGACCGCAGAATCTCCGTGGTCATGACGAGGCAGCTCGCCGTGGGGTTGATGGTGATGTCGCCCGTCATCAGGCCGACATCGCCAAACTCGCCCATGAAATCACGGAACTTTTGGTTGCTGAGCGCCTTGATGGGGCTTGTATAGATGACACGCTGGTTGCGCTTGAAGCACTGGGCGATGGCGTACTCGGCGACGACCGTCTTGCCGGCACTGGTGTGCGCAGAGACCAGGACACTCTCTTCGCGCTCGATCGAGGAAATCGCCATGCTCTGGAACGGGTCGAGCTCGAAGGGGTACTCGCGCGCGGGTTCGGCGGGTCGCTTATGCTCGGAGAGGGGAACGTATTCATAGTTGAGGTCGGGCGGGAGGGCCACCTGGTGCTGGATGTTGTGCTGCAGCACGAGCGACTCGGTCTCCTTCTGGGGGGCAAAACCAGACGCCGGTGCCACCTCACGCGACTCAGCCGTCTGGAAGGTGTCGGTCAGCACGGGCTCGGCCTCGCCGTCCTTCTTGCGGCGCTTGTTCTGCTTGTCGACGCCATTGCCATCACCGTTGGTATCCTCCTCGTCCTCGTCCTCCTCGTCCTCCTCGTTCATGGGAACATCTTCGGCCGCCGAAGAAATATCGGCGTCGTTGGACGTTTCCCCGATTGGGATCGCCGGCACGTCCTTGGCCGATTTGTTGGCTACCTCGGCGGACACCTCGGAGAGGCCCACGGCCTTGCGCTTGCGGCTGGCATCGCCTGGTGTTGTGGCGCGGTCCCCCTGCGGCTGCGACGGCCCAGATGCCGGTTTGTCAAAGACCTCAAACAGCTCGTCGATATCCATTGTCGATTCGTCTGTCGAATGGTTGCTCCGCACGCGGCGGGCGGGTAGGAAAATGTTCAATGTACACAGGCACACCGGCAGCCACTGGAGATCGTCGCGCGGTTGGTGGATTGGAGGTGTGGTGCTGTTGGTACAAAACAGCAATGGTTGGGTGAAAAGGGGAGAGAAGGGGAAGTTGCCCGACTCTTGCCCTGGTGGTGAGAAAAACGGCAGGCGTCACTCTCGAAGCGTCCTGGGCAGGAACGAAGGAGGGCGAAACGAAGCGATGCACTTGAACAAGAAAAACTGATAAACTGGGTAGGGAAGGCGCTGGCCAGGAAAAATAAAGTGGAGCAATGCACAGAATTCTGCCACTCAAAAAGTTCATGGCGCGGAAAAGGCGGTTAGTATGATCATGTGATGCGATCAGTCAGCCAACTGTAGAAAGCGCGAGCGACGTGCACGGGCCACCTTCCACTCCAGCGTTGGAAAGCCGGAAAAACATGGAACAGCGGGAAGGGGACGACACTCACGCCACTACGGCACCCAGTCACAGCCGCGCAAAAAGAGATCACTGCAAAAAACCGAGCTCTTTCGAACCTCGAGCTTTCCCACCATCCGCACCCCAACAGCCATCCACCATCGCATCACAGACCATCACCACTCCGCCGCCAAGGTTCGTCGCGCTCCCGATCGTCTTTTTGGCGATCAATTGGTCGTTCCCCCGCGCCCGCCGTCCCCGTTGGCTCGGCTTCCTCGACAATGTTTTGTCGCCCCCAGTTGCTCGGCACAAAGCTTACTGACCCTCCAGATGCTCTCCCGCGCTGCTATCCGCACGTCACAGGCCGTGGCCGGCCGCCGTGCCTTCCACTCGACCCCTTTGCGCTTCTCATCGCCGTACCACTACCCCGAGGGTCCCTACTCCAACATCCCGTTCAACCCCAAGAGCAAGTTCTTCGGCGTCGGCTACTGGACCTCGATGACCTTTTTCTTCTTTGCCCCCTTCGGCATTGCCGGTGCGTATTTTTCTTTGGGATGATTGGCCGATCCATTGGGATGGCTGAGGGATGGATGCCTGTGTGTAAACTGTTCTAGGCACGTGCTGACGTTCGTTTCTTTCTCCTGTATAGCCTGGCAGACCTACAAGCCGAAATAGGCGATCTATCTCGGAGCTTTTCTTTACAGTTTGGGGATGATATCGTGGAAGATCAGAATACCGGGGCGCATGGCAGGGCCGACGACGACCGTTTGTCGACCCTGGCCGGGCGCTGCCATGTACATAAAGTCGTCATAGAAATTCAACAAAAAATCAAACAGTTCTATACTACATGCGGCGTACGCGGATCGATCTTGCCACCCAAAGATGGGCAACAGCAAGTGACTATTATATGTAACGACTTTGCCGTGGCCATGTCAAGCTGTCTTTTGTGAATCATTGCATGTCTCGATACAGCTGTCGCAGATGCAGGTAAAAGTGAGGAGAAAAGTCCGTCCATTGGACCGGATGCATGCATTCGTAATACGCTAGACGTGTCAATCCAAGTGGTAGTGATATATGTACAAAAAGTATATGGTCGTTACAAGGCAATGGCCACAGAAATATAACTATAAACAATCAAGATGAAGCCCCCACCAGAGTATACCACACGGACTCATTGAAAGGACCGCCAGCCCAGCTGTTTCAGGACAGACTTTCGTGGCTCAACATGCCTTAGCCCTTTGTACTTGGTGATTCTGTTGTGGGCGCCGCTGCCAATGACTTCCTCGGGTACCGTCCTCTTATTCACTTCGCGGCCCTTGAGCAGACTGTGCAAGACGCTAATGGCAAAATCGGACTGGACCTCGTCGGGCGTCCAGCGCGACATAAGCGAGTTGTAGGCCTTGAAGACCATCTCGGGCGTGGCGCAGCGGTCAAAGGCGCGCAGCACCCACATGACGAGCCAGACGGAAATGTACATGCCCTCGGTGCCGTCGTCGAGGGCCTTGAGCAGGGCGGCCCAGATGCTGCGCAGGCGCTCGACGCTCCAGTCGGTGTACATGCCCTGCGCGCCGCCGTGCAGCGCAAAGCCCTTGAAAAGCGCCTGGAAGATGGAGCCGTGCAGGGGAATGCCGAGCGACTTCATGTCGTCGAGGTAGCGCGTGACGGCAGGGAGATTGCCGAGGTGGCAGGCGTGGTGGTTGATGAGGACGCGGAAGGTGGAGAGGTTGGGGCGGATGGGTATGAGCTCCTGGTGGGCGGCGCGCAGGTCGTCGTTGTACCGGTTCTCGTGCGCCAGCATGACGAGCACCTGCGACAACATCCGCTGGGTTTTGTAATCCGTGTCGTTGGGAAACGGCGGTTTGCCGGTGGAGGCGTCCGAGGACAGAACAAAGCTTCCACGCGATCGCGGCGAAGCTTTCTTGCCCTTTCTCGGCTTCGGTTTCGTCCCGAGGACGACGTCCGGTTGTCCAATTCCCTTGCTGCGTTCGTTTTGCTGCTGCAGCATCCTGTACCGGGGGTGCATGCGGGTGTAGATGCGCTCGGCGGCATCCTCTTCGCCGCACCGCATAAAGCCAGACATGACGCAGTTGAGCACGACCGAGTCAATCATCTCGCCAGCCTCGACCATCTCGTGGAAGGCGGCGCGGATGCCTTCCGGGTCCAGCCTAAGGCCAAAGTAGTGGATGAGGCTGACGTGGTGGTAGCGGTTGAAGCGCAGGCCGCGCTTCAGCATCTCGTCGTAAATCAGCTCGGCGAGCGTAAAGTTGTGCGACTTGGAAGCGACATCGAACAAGATGTTGAACGTCACCTCGTTGCTCCGGATGCTCGTCTCCTTTTCCATTTCACGCCACAGGTTGACGACAGCCATGTTCTCGGCAGACGTTGTCCAGCCGACGTAGCGGCCGGCAAACGCCATGGCCGCGTTCCACTCGGCCCGCAGCAGCGGCAGGCCGCAGTCCTTGATGTCGGCGACGACGGCAAAGAAGCGCAGCATCGACTTGGCGTTTTTGCGGTCCTCCATGTTAAGCGACCGGAGCATGTCGTGGCGCAGTTCGTCGGGCACGTACGACATACGCGTGCCGGGCAGCTGCAGGTACGATTGGTAGACAAGTTCGGCCGGGACGGTGCTTGGATCCTTGATCCGCATGACGACGTCGTGTTCGAGCGCGCGCACGGCTTGTTGGATTTGAACGTCGAGGTTCTGCACGTCGTCCCAGGTTATGGCCGTCTCGGTGCTGGCGGCGTCATCCACGACGCTCAACTCGCGATCATCAAAGGAACCGTTGCGCCGTCGGAGATCCTGGTCTTTCAAGTGGGCCAAGTAATCGTTGACCGAGTGTCCGGTGAGGGGCGGGCTAACGAGCGCAAGCAGCTCCTCTTTGCTGACGCGCATTGACTCCGGATACGGCTCGCCATGATGTGGGTAGCTGTCATAGGCGTCGAAGTGGCTGGAGTCTTTTTCTTCGGGGAACGTGTCCGGCTCTTCGTCCATTTCGTCGTCGCGCCGATTCTGACCAAGATTGATGCCACCGACGAGAAGTTCGTCGGCGTGAAAGGTGCTCGGTTGAAAGTCTTTGTAGCGAGAATGGTCCGTGAAGCTGGGGCTGGTTATGAATTCCTCGTAGTGGATATCGTCGGGGTTGAACCTCCTTGTGGTAAGAGTGCTGTCGGAGTCTGCGTCTTCGGGGGAGGAGTCTTTAAAGGGGTCATTGTTAGGGTAAATGTCGTGGGTGTCATGAGTGCTGTATGTGTCGTGAGAAGGCTTGTTCCTAGACTGTATGTCGTCAAAGTGGTAGTCGTCTGAGTAGCTGTCGTCGGGCAGTGGGTCTTCGCTGTGGCGGGTATCAACGCGGCGACTTTTGCCAATCTCGCCCCTGGCCAGCTTGACTGCGTCGTTTTCCCTTTTGGGTTCCTCGGCGAAGGCTCGAGACGACAGCTGGTCTGCCCTGGACGACGTCGTGGTCGCATACACCGGGGACCTGGCAGACTCCAAATCGCGGTCATTATAATCCTCTGCATACATGTTGTAGAATTCTTCGTCTCTGCTTTCCATATCTGCAGCTCTCCTCCTCCCGTATATGTCGCGACTATGTTCCGGCCTGCTTCCAGGGCCGCTTTTCTGATTTTGTGACGCTGTCTTCACCCCGTCGCTCTTGATCTCGAGCTCGCCGTCGTTGAATATGTCGTCAAACTCCCGCGAGGTCGACTGGCTGGCCGTGGCTGTGGACGTATGGCCGGACCGCCTATGCTCCAGGCTACCCCACGGGCATCTCGTGGTCCGTTCGACCCGGCGGCATGCCGAGTCATAGAAATGTATGGCCCTCCGTGTCGTTGGTGTCTGCCACGAGGCGTCGTTCCAGGCCGGAGGGAAAAGCATCGGTAACAGCGTGCCAGAGGCGGGGTCTGCGGCGCCCGCGGCGGAAATCCAAGTCGTCGTCGTAGTCATCCGCGGTCGTCCTTGCCGTGGTCGTCGACTCTGCTCATGGATGCATCGTGATGGCGGCGACCGGCCGGAAACAGGTGCCGTTGCCGGATGAGGCATCCGGGCCGAGAGGACCGCGCCACAGACGGACCTGTCGATGCGGCGTGAGGCCTTCATGGGCTGTTCGTCATGGCGGCGTCATATAAGCTGTGCTGGGATGTGCGCGGTCGGGAGCCGGGACCGATCGTGTCGCGTCGTATGTCGTGTGGTGGGTGCGGATGATTTACCGTTGTTGTCAGCGGCTGTGCTGTGAGAGGCAAAAAAAGTATCACTGCAGCTAATTGCTACGCGCTGTGGGGTGCCTGTACTGTCAATGTTGGGGGCTTTATCTTATCACACCCAAAATTTACAGTGGAGTCTGAAGTCGGGTTGCTGCAAACTACCGCATTTCCTCAGTTTATGCATCTAATCGGTATGGCGAGAGCTGCCGAAAAAAATTAGCGACGGTTGCTTTGGCTCAAACCACAACGTCCAGCTGTGTCTGCCAGCAACGACACCGTCGATACATTGACGCCTAACATCCATTGACGAAGGCCGGACGAGCTGCACAACCGATCCGAAAGACTCGAACAGCCACCGCCGACACCAATTGGCCAAACCCGGCGGCCTTTTCTTTTGTCGTCCTCCTTTCATCCTCCTCCTCCTCCGCTTTCTGCTCCGCCTTCACCTCCATACACATCGACACGATGGGTCGGCAATTTCGTGCCCTGCGCGTCGCCGACGTCGTGCACCAGAATCTGTCGAGCACAATCAACAAAAACCACAGACCGGTGGCGCCGTCATGGCTCAAGGTGGTCGAGAAGATCCCGCCAGCCGAGGTGCTCACGCGCCCCATCCCCGTGGCCCTGCAGCCGCCCAACCCGCGGCTGCGCAAACCGCGGCGGACGTACCGACCGCAAAAGATTACATACGAGGAGGATGAGCTGCGACAGACCTTCTTCAATGACCACCCGTGGGAGCTGGCGCGGCCGCGTGTTGTACTGGAGATGGACGGCAAGGACGCGCAGCGGTACGATTGGAGCAAGGGTCTCTACCAGAAAGGCCTGGCCCTGTGCGGCGAGTGGTATGTCTTTTGTGATGGGCTGTGCCTTGTCACTCCAGAATCCCCTTCCCTCCGCGTTATGGCCACTACTAACTTCGCGACAGCGTCGTTCAACGGCAAATGTGGCTGATGAACTCGGGCATGACCAAGGAGCAGGCCTACGACGTGGCACGGCGTGAATTCTATGCGCTGCGGCACAGGGAAGAGGTTGAGCGCCGCGTAGCCATGGAGGAGGCCCGCATGATGGGCGGCTACTTCAAGGGCTCGCTGCAGGTGGAGAACATGAGGCGCGAGGACCGTGAGTTCCAGTCTTGGAAGGGTTGGGCAAGGCGCATGATGGCGAAGGCCGAGGCGACGCGCAGCCAGGCGTACACGTCATTTGGTGAGGAGACGCCGGTGGGTTCGGCGCCGACCGAGACCACGGACAGTGCACCAATAAAAGAGTAGAAGGCTGGGAGTCAAAAGAAGGGGACGAAGAGAAGAAAGACCGGGCACGCGCATGGAATGGATGTTGAGAATGCGGCTGTGGCCTGTGTATATTAGCCATCCCACGAAGAACCAGTGTATCAATTGTATCAAATGTTTCATTGCTCATTTGTCCAGATGTCTATGTGTGCTTTTCTACAACCAAATGGCTCCCTAGACCGATAGAATATGTCACTTCAAATTGTGATAGACCTGGGCGCCGTACCGGCCAACACGTCACGCCTTCTTGCGCCCCAGAGACTTGCGGATGCCGAGCAGGTTGCCGTACTTGGTGACGTCGCCAATGAACCGATGGTCCGTGTTGGCCGCCAACAGCTCGTGCTGCACCACAAACAGGTCGGCAAGGCGGCTGTAGTGGAACAGCTTGCCCGTCAGGCTCAGTGTGCTGACGTGTGCCCACGTCTCGATGAACAGAACGCTGCAGCGGTTGGTCGGGATGATATACAGCATTTTGAGCACAATTGCAACCAGGCACACTATAAAACCCGTGCCGGGGCCGTTGGTAACAATCAAATTTGGGTACGTAAAAGCGTCGTTTGCGTTCTTTACGCTCTTTGAGTTGACCTTGGTCTGATGCTGTTTTGGCGGCCGTACAAGAGCCTGCACAATCGACAGCGCGCTCCGCAGCGCCGACAACCATGCCGTGTACAGCGGCTGATGCACTCGACGAGCGCGGACAACATGCACAATGTCCCACGAGCCGCCCGGCGCGACGCCGTTCTCGTCCACGGGAAACGTCCGGCTGATCAGGCCTTCGAGCCGCTCGACGGCGTTGACTGAGTGGCGGTCGCCCGACGTGACAATATAGCGCCGGTGGCAGTGCGGGTTCGGCCGGAACTGCTGCTTGATCATCTCGCACAGCTCGCCCGTGTGTCCGCCCGAGCCGAGGACATATAGAAAATAGGTTCCGGGCAGCTGGACGCCGTCGGGCACAGGGCCTTGGCCAGCGGCCTTCCACGCCTTGCCCATGGACGAGCGTTTGCTGCGCACCACGGCCACGTACCGAGCCTAGGATATGTTAGAGACGAACGTACAAAAATGCAAGCACATAATGTCATAGACGTACAGCGGCCAGCAGCAGAATTGCCGTTAGCAAAACAGTGCTGGCGAGGAGGGCCTGGAAAAGAGTGCCCATTGTGGCGTGCTCGTCGCTTTTATCTTGACTAAAATGGCACAGGCTCTTCTATACAAGCTCACGATGCCTGCTGTCCTCAGTTGAGGGACGTTGTGGTGACGGCACGTCTTCGTTGCAAACAGAGTATGGCTTCATAAATTGTCATGAATGTTCCAAGAAGTTAAGCTTGCGAACAACACGTTAGGGCCACTTAAGCGACTAATACAGGGGTGTTAATCGGGGTGTGGTGGAGACCCACTTGCAGCAGCTTAGCGCCTGACCGCCCGGCAGTATTTACTTTCTTGCTCTCTGGGGAGCTCCTTCCAGGGCGGTTAATTCACCCACCAGAAACAAGCAAAGCTCGAGACACAAAGGCACACGGCAGAAATAACCGACGACGACGCATCAATCAACTACGCGCCGCCGGCCACGCGAATCGAGGCGCGGCGCTGTTACTTTGTTTTGACGATTGCTTTCGACAGCGGGTGATGGTAAATCTGCATATGTCGGTAGCAGGAGAACACCAGGGGCCGCGCCAATTGCAGATCGAACAAACTCCTCGACATCAACTTCGAATTCTACATCGACATCGTCCTCTGCCTCGTCACAACCGGCCGCCATGGTGCGACTGCGACGAGCTCGTTACCTGAGCTGTTTCTACTGTGGCCGCCGGTCGTCGAATGTCTACGACAGCAGCGTGCGCCAGTTTACCTGCTCCAGCTGCGACGCGACAAACTACTTGGACGAGGTGAGCAACGTCTTTTACAAATGATCTTCATAGAATATAGAGTCGACCCTAACCATGTAGAATGGCGATATCACCGACCCTCCTACGTCCACGACGGCCGCCGCCGAGACGACCTCCCCCTTCTTTGCTTCTGGCCCCGAACCCTTCCACGAGAGCTTTGGCAGCCCGGGCAGCGCAAGCAGCAACGGCGGCTTTGGTTCGCCCGGTGATGGCAATGGAGACCAGGCCGGCGTCTTTTGCAAGACCTGCCTCAAGAACCAGCATCTGTTCATCTCGTCGCTCGCCCAGTATTTCCCATCCGACCCCAACCATCCAGACACCCCCGAGCTCGAGCGCCAGTACTTTCGGTTCCGCCAGGGCCTCGAGCAGCGCTATCCTCAAGTATGTGCCGACTGCGAGCCGCGCGTGCTCGATCGCATCCGCGACGCTGGCTACACGGCCAAGACGGACCACTTGCGGCGAATGGTCGACTACAGCCGGCAGGTACGGTTGACGCGTGCAACGCCGCTCGACGCTGGCAACTGGCTGGGGCGGAGGCTGTGGTGGGCCGGCCTGCTGCTCCAGATATTGTGGCAGGCGGGCATCCTAGGGAGCTTCTTGCTTCCTGTGGCATCGCATCCCAACACAGATGATCACGGCTTCGACAGCGACGCCATTGTTGATGACTCGACCGCTTCTCAGTCCGCCAGTCACCGTCCAGAACAGGCGACCGCGACCGCCTTGGTCCTCGTCGAGCCCTTACTGCGTCTCCTCGTTTACAACAACGGATTTTTGCGGTCGGCGTGCATTGCAGCCACACTGGCCAGCTGCTGGTGGAACCCGTTCTTTGTGCAGACCGTCCGCGGCTTCACGAAGCCCTTGATCGGCATCCCGACATGGTACGTCCACCAAGCCACGATTGTCCTTGTGCGGCTCCTTCTCGCCAAGGTGGCCGACTACCAGGGATCGCTTGCACCGTCCAGCAGTGAGGCAGACGGTAATGCAGAGACGCCAGCACTCCCTCCCACCGTCGCCGGCGTACACGCCGTAGCGGCTTTTTTCATCTTTTACCTCTACACCGTGGCGCCGCGCGCGATCCGCAAAGACGTGCGGCCACTCTTTGCCAAACTGCCGGAGATGCCGTTGACGCCACAGCGGGCGAGCGTCAAGGCCGCCGAAGAGCAACAACACCAGCTACATCGGTCGGAAAACCGGCGGCGCGGGCTCGACACGCTGTCGGATGTGCTTGACGAGATCTCGGCGACACCCCAGCGGCCGACGCCAAGGATGCAGCAATCTAGTCCGCTGGCACGTCGTGACAGCGGCACGGACGGGTGGGATGGCTGGCGACCGTCGCAGGAGTCCTATGCTTTACCACAAGAACACTCGCAGAATGGATTTGGCAGCCGCGGTGGATGGCAAGCTGGGGCCCGTGGAGGAGACCCTGGGTCAGCATCGCAGCCACCGGCCCTTTCTTTGTCGCAGGAGCAGCAGGCATATGGACAGGCTGCTGCTGACGTCGATGAGATGGACTGGACGCCCACCCAACCGTCGTCGCATGCACACATCTCGGCACAGTCGCCGCACCGCGCTTTCAGCACGTACAAACCCGGCACCAGTCAGTTCAGCCAGGGTCCATCGCAGTCTTCAGCTGGCGCCTTTAGCCAGACGCCTGTCGAGGCAGATCGTGGGCCGTTTTGGTACAAGGTGCCGCCGGCGCCGACGAGCATCGCCCAGCGCATCTTCAACCGGCCCAATGCACCGAAACTTGTTCAGAAGGTGGCGCTGGATAACGGCGACGGAGCTGGTGCCAACGCGTTCTTTAGTCAAAACAACCAACATGGTGGCAACCCCAAAGGTCAGCAAGGCGGGACGCTCGATCTTGGCTTCCAAGGCTCAAGGGGGGCTTCATCGTCAATCGAGTTTACCCAGCCGTCGTTTTTCGCAGAAGACATTGTGCCAAAGAATGCGAACAAAGGCAAGGTAGGCCGCGGGGGCCGGGAAGGTGCAGACAATGATGACCCGGGCAGCTACCTGTCGGACCTCTTTAGCCAGACCTTTACATTGGGCGCTGGCGGCGCAAAAGAGGAAGGGCCAGGTGTCGCATCGTTGTCGTCCGGAAGGGTTGGACGGCAGGGAGCATCTTTGCATCGTCAACGGCCTGCGCCGTCAGCGACGTCTACACCCACCGACCACCACTCCTTCCTGGGCCGTGCTGCTTCGCTCATGACGACGCTGGCCTCGCTGGCTGCTGTCTACTGCTTGCAGGACATTGCAGGTGGCGCCGCCATCTCCACTCATTCTGGCTCTGTTTCTAGCACCGACGCCCTGGTCGTGAAGTACATCCAACCGTACGCGCGTCTGGTTGAGACGTCCACGGTCGGCCTATGCGCGGTGCTGGCGCTGTCCCGTACGACCGAGTCGATCACACGCTGGCGCCGTGCAAGCCATCATGGCGGCGGTGGTGGTGGTGGTGGGCCAGGCTCCGTCCTCGCTGCACTCGTTGGCCTCTTCCTAGGCCTGGCCAGCCTGGCGCTGGCTGCCTGGATGGCAGCGCAAATGTGGACGATGCTGCAGGCGGGGCAGGCGCTGGTTGTTCCAACGACCTCTGGCGAGGACGCTGAGTACAACGACGAGACGTATGAAGAGACGTACGGCTGGCTCGACAATAGCGGTAGTACTGAGCAGCAGACGCAGCAACAGGTCCTTATGCCCAGACTTCCGTGGCAGTGGTGGCAGCTGGCATCGCTGCACGGCACGGTGCTGGCGCACCAGACGTGGAACATGCTCGTGCAGTGATACTGATATGGAGGGGAGAAAGGAGGCAACACGCAGATATACCACGGCCCTACGTTTTGACATTGGGTAGCATGTTGGTTTTTCTTTCTTTTGTATATATGTATTTTGGGTCATTCTTTTGCATTTTTGTTCACGTTGCATAGCGTTTAGGCTTTGGGTGCCCAGAGAACACAGCCATCACAAATGGCCAGTTGTGTAGTTTTGCATCTCGCATCTTGTTCTTTATTCAAATTCATTGCATGTCTGTCCACATTGTGTATTTTGAGGCGCTCACTCTTACTTTCGCAACGCCTATTCCCCGAGATAATCACCGTTTACCCGTTCGCGCAGCACGACTGGAAATTCACCTTTGCGTCTCCGACTGCTGGTTCCCTGGTATTTATTTTGGACCCCAGTCTTGGCTTTCGGTCGTCGTAGTTGAAAGAAAATTGAATATCTGCTGTTCAACTCTATTTCATCCCAGAAAGACGTGGAACAAGGCGGAGAAAATTATGCATGTGATCTATATAAAGTGAGCCCGTAGGACCATGTCACTGTTTGCTCCGCGCCCGACCCCCGCCACCCCTGCTTTTTGCATGACTGCTCTCTATATTTTGTGCGACGTGGCCGTGTGGGTTCTGTCTCTGTCTCTTATTTTCTGTCATCTATATGTGGTGCACTTGGAGACGGCAGAGAGACATAAGACATAAATACAGAAAACAGAAAGAAAACACAGGGATGTCGCTGCTTGCTCCCTGGTCCTGATATTTTATATGTGCACCAGGGCAAAGAGAGGGCGCTCGCCGTCCCGGAACCTGAGTGGAGATGCTCCGGTTTTGTGGTACGTGAGCTGTCCTGCTGCTATTAATGTTTGTCGTCGTGCAGCAAGGGCAATGGACACAACCTTGCAGATTTCGCCCCTCCACATCCGCCCAGACAAGATGGCCGTGGCTTGCTTGATTGTTGCTCATCAGCATGCGCGTCGTTTCTTTTGCGATTTTGCTCGTAGTAACTGTATTATTCAGCCTTGTAATTTACCAGTGTACAAATGAATGTCCAAATACTTTTCTCCCCAACCCTTTCTCCTGTGTCTAGCCTTGTATTGTTTCACGGCGGTCACACAGCATCCACCAGCATCCACAAGTCGCTGGCTCTGTGTGCGTGTCATACGCAGGAGCGGCAGCAGGGAAAGGTGAGGAGGAAACATGACCGGCCAACGAAAAAGACAGAAACACGGAAACACAGGAAAAGGCATCCACCACAGCTGCACGGGAAATAAACAACAAATTCGAGACATGCACCAGGGTCCAGGCAGACAATTACTGGGACGCGCGGTGTCGGCCGTCGTCGTCTCTTTCATTCTCGTCGTTGAGTATTAAAGAACAGAGGTGAAGGCCCTTCTCCTTCCACGTTCGTTCTCGTCCCTCTTCAACTTTCTTCCTTGCCTCTCTCCGCTGTCTTTATCTTCCGCTTTGTACACTGCTCTCCCAAGCCGTTCGTTTTGCACAAGCACCAAAAAGTCACTCGTTCAAGCGTTTTGATTTATATTTCTTCACACACGTTTGTCCATTTCTCGCATCGTTATAACTCGCTTCCATAACATTCACAATGGCTGCAATCAACGGCGGGTTTCCCGGTAACTCTGCGTGGGGTCCCAACGGCAACGGCTGGGGCCCGTCCGGCACTCGTCCTGCCGGTTGGGGTGGGCCGTCGTCTGACAGGGGCCCGTCCAACAGCGGCGCCTGGGACGGTCCCTCGGGTCACTCCGGTCCTGGCGGATGGGGTCCTTCCACCGGTGGCTCTGGCTGGCACCCAACTGATTCCGGTGCCTGGGTTCCATCCGACACGGGCGCTTGGGGCCCGTCGTCGACCGGCTGGGCGGCCACAACGACACCCACAACGACGGATGTTGTGGTGACGACTACACCCGTGCACACGTCGGAGGAGACGTCGGTGGGCTCGGTGTCTTCGTCTTCGGCCTCGTCTTCGACCGCCTCGACGCTGACGACGTCCAAGACGTCCACGACGTTTGTCAACTCCACGTCCTCGGTGACGCTCCCTCCGACGTCGTCACGCCCGCATCCGCACTCGCACACAACGTCGGCCAAGACGACTACAACAACACGCCCCTCGAGCTTCGTGAGCACGACGACGAGCGCCGGCCCCACGAGCAGCGCAGCCAAGCCCCCGGGCCTGCCGTCGTCGGGTGCTAGTGGAATGCGCCAGGGCGGCATGAGCGCGGCCAGAGTGGCCCTCTTCAGCCTGGCTGTGGCGGGCATACTCGGTTTCTAAGGTCTACATTGTGCGATATGTACATCTTGGCATACATTTTCGTGGACGTGCAGGAGATATTCGTGCAAGGGTTGGTGAGTTGGCCAACGACGGCTCTAATAATAGTATCGCGGATATGAATTCAGATGGAGATGGAGGTACGAAAGCTGCGAATGGGGTTGGCAATCGGTCGATTCGCTGGATATCGTGGGAAGCATGGAAGTGTGAATGTGGAACCGTCGGAAAGGCGCGGACGGAGCAACGGCGCCTTCTCACTTTGATGTGCAGCTTATCCCACAGAGAGCAATAGACCA
This sequence comes from Sporothrix globosa, assembly GCA_001630435.1. NCBI lineage: Eukaryota > Fungi > Ascomycota > Sordariomycetes > Ophiostomatales > Ophiostomataceae > Sporothrix > Sporothrix globosa. Next base: position 577,556 of record LVYW01000008.1, on the reverse strand, counting down.
TAGCACGCAGACAGAGCACTCAGCAGGGTGTGCACAACATATACGCACATCGCATCTTAATCAGCAACAAGGGTAGCACAGCACAAAATTAAGAAGTACAAAACATGTACGGCGGCGATGTGGCGGACTGATGAAGAGAAGGGTGACAAGTGGACGGATGCTTTAAAAAAAAAGGTGTCACGAATTGTCTTGAGCGTAGATTTGTTCAGAATGCCAAACTTTCTCGTATGGACGGAGCAACCATCAAATTAAACCCTGTACCGTATCATATTGTCCTGGCCCAGCAGTCTGTCGGTCTGAATGTATCTCGTGGACCAAATTCCAAATATCCGTCTCGATGCTCGATTTTTGTTTTCGGGAGACGGCACAGCAGTTCCGCCATTGGGCTATATCGCGCTGTTCACAAGTAACAATAAACAAATCAAAAGCATGTTATCGTCGGTACACGATCTCGCCTCTGCAATAGAAATGTGGAAATGCTGGGAAGATTGGAGGACTGGCGTGGGATTCGTCAAGTTTATTTTACGTGATAATAGGTCGCGTGGCTGCCAGAGCCGCCTTACGCTGCAGTCTGGCGGTCACCGCTGGTCTCACCGCTCCCTGCCGCCATTTCCCCCAGGTCCCCTATCAGTTGGCGTCGTCTTTCCCCGGTTTTTTCCACCGCTAGCGATATCGGGCACTGGACAGGAGGGCCTAGACTGCCCTAACATGTTCCTTGCGCCAGTCCAAGCCGAGCCAAGCCAGTGGCATTGTCATAAAACTGTTATCTTTCGCCCTTTTGGACTTGTGGGCGATTTTGGCCTTCTGACTCGTTCAACACCTGCACTGCAAACAACAACAATATACAACCCCCCGTGCACGGCACAACCACGGTTGCATCACACCAGCTCCGTCGCTCTCTCTTACCCACTCTCCTCTCCACACAATGGCCGACAAGACCCAGCCTTGGAAAGCCGCGTGGCCGGCCATCGAAGCGCGTGCCTCCGGCGGCAGCACACCTGCAGTCGAGTACGGCGTCGCCAAGGGCGATGTGGCCGTCGTCGATGGCACTGCCGCGAATGTCAAGCCGTCGGCGCGAGTTACCTCCGAGAGCGCCGAGAAGACTCAGCCGTGGAAGGCCAGCTGGCCCGGCGCAACCACTGCCACCAGCACAAGCAACGGCAACGAATACGGCGTGGCCAAGGGCGACACGGTCGTGGTGGATGGCACAGCGGCCAACGTCAAGCCAAGCTCGCGCAAGACGGTGCGTGTTGTGCGGCAATGACCAACAATGACGGACACGGAGGAGAGCGATACTATCGGGTGGCAGGGAGATCACAAAGTCACGAGACCACCTGTAATGCTATGATGATTGGAGTGACTGCTGTACTATAGACGAGAATCAAAGGCAGACAGAAAGTAATGACGAGACCGGGGTGGCGACGAAATACTGCGGATTTTATCTTGCTCACCTGCTCATGATAGGATTGTGGTCAGACTGATTCATGTTACTGTGTACCGTATGAATGTGGCCGCCGCGCCGTAACATGTACCAGAGTGATGTTCATTATTCTATTCTCGTCATAAATCATGCATCATACGGCCTCATACCGCATACATTATCAGCACCGTCAGTGCCTCACTGCCTCACATGCTATCTTAGTATCGCCCCCTACCACACCACGAGGATGCGCATCTCGATGCTCTCGCGCCGAACGTCGTCATCTGTCGTCAAGGGGTTATCGAACGCTGCATGTGGTACACCCGGCGACGACCCCTGGGGCTCGCGGCTGTCGGCATTCTTGAAAAAGACGACCTCGTCCGGCATCTGGTGTTGCAGGTAATACCACGCCTGCCGCGCGTCAAAGTGCACTTGGGTGTTCTCAAACACCTGGTGCCGGTCCACTACGTCGCCCGCCATTGTGTCGCGTGCAAAGTCCACTGTGCGTGCATCGCACACGGCCAATGGCCAGTCCACCAAAGGGCCTCGCAGCGGATGCCAGGCGCTAGAACGTCAGCGGAGGTCAAGACGCTATCGGAAACCAGGGCAGGATCGAGGCAGGATCGGGGCTGGAGAGGGGCTGGGACCTACTTTACTAACTGCCACCGTCGAGACAGGACGGCATCTGCCTTTGTGCCGTGTGCTTCACGGATCACGGCCACCGCCCCGGCATGCGTATGGTCAATGTGTGCACGCGATGCCGGCTGCTGGAATGCATATGGCTCGCCTGTCGACACCGGCCACGCCGCATGCCGCCGCCGCACCACGTAGTCAACCAGCTCGGCCGACTGGGCGCCGAGAGCGGCCCTTACTGCTTCGAGCACGCGCGGTGCATGCCCGCCTTCGATGCGGTCGCTGTGCTCGTAGTCGTCGTAGCCAAACCCGGGCTCAGCTTCCAGCGTCACCATCCCAAATCCGCACTCGTCGTACTGCAGGTCCGTCCGCCCCCGCCAGTCGCGAAACACAACCGGGTGCTCGACTCGCGCAATGTTGGTCTGCGGGATGCCGCTCTCGGGCGCCGGCGTGTACCGCAGTGTGAACGGCTTCTCGTGCGCATACTTGGCCTCACGCGCCAGGAAATGCATCTTGCCCAGCACGGCGGCACCTTTGTCGGCGCCGTTTGCCAAAAGTGGCACTTCACCAGCGTCGATAGCCATGGCTGTTGCGTTGCATGCGTTCATGCGTCGAGTGCTGACATGCTAATGTCATTCAGTCAGTGGAATGGCGTCCGTTGGAAAGTAGGACATACAGTGGACTAACTAGCGCCTAACTGTTGGGCTCTATTGCCTGGGCAGAGAACACGAGGGCACACACGAGGGCATCTTCCCTTCCCCAGCTCCGCTACCGGCAATAAGGCCGACACCAAGCGTCTTGTGCCGCATTTGCCTACATTTGAGCATCTTGCTGTGCCACTGTCAATGCCTCACGCAGTCAACCACAAAACAAGCTTTGTTTCCTCAACTACTGATGCACAATCTGCTATATGTACCCACTTCAAACCGACTTCCTTCACGTACGGCCATAGATATTGGAAAATACGGGATCCCGTCCGCTCTCCCCTAGTCAAACCAATAATCGGCGGATTAGTAGTTGGGTCGGTGACGACCAGCGAATACCCGCTGCTGTACGTTTTTTTGGTCGTAGATGTTACAGTTTTGTTCCCTTTATTTATCTGTCGGTTGTCTTTTTATTATGAAATACAGTGTTTTTTCTTATAAATTGAATCTGATTTGGTCTCTTTTGAAAGAAAAAATAACTAACAAATAAATAGAATAAAAAATGAAGCTGGGACCAAAAACGTCCGAGCAAAACCAGTTGACATCACATATATGTAAATAAGACTCATGCATATGAAAACAAATGGCAAAAAGTAAATCATGATACCTAAAATAACTTTGCAAATCAAGGAAGCAAAAGAAACTGCCTTAAGTGGACATCGTCGGATGCACTTTCCCAAATAGATGCCGTTTCATCTCATCACGCACCTTCCAAGTTAAAGATATTCTGCATCGTCATTTCCTAATCTGGTAGTAAAATCATAACCTCGTGATCAAATTGGACAAAGCCTCAAAAGAACAAAACAGAAAGCAACGCTTGCCGAAAATTACATATATGTGCAATACCACAAAGCCATAACCCAATAACGCCATCATATATCGTGAGTCCCATCCCGGCGCCGTTTGCCATAACTTGTCACAATCACTACTGCCACTAATACGTCGTCACCTGTGCTGTGCCCCAGATCGACGAGTGGTGCCGTCGAAGTGGCTCAACTACAAACTGCTCCAAGTCTGACTCGAATCTGCTCGAATTCGACTTGAGCAGCTTGATGCCCACGTCGCTGATCACGCGGCACCGCAGGCACGCCTCGACCACGCGTTGGTACGCCACGCCGATCTCGTCCTCGATCTCGTTGCTGTTGAGAACATCCACCGCCGTGTAGTAGTCGGCCAGGTCTGCGTCGCTGCTTCCGCTGTTGCCACCACAGCCACCATCACCATCGGCCGATGCGTCCTTGTCGATTCGAATGTCTGCCAGCCGCTTGCCCAGCGCCAGCTCGATCAGCGCAAACCCCAGCCGCACGAGCATCGGGTCCAGGTCTTGGAAGGTGCTCCAGAACTTGGACGGCGCAGTGGTCGGCATCTTCTTGAGACTCTGCCGCCGCGGCATGTCCAGCGACCAGAACCGCTGCGTGATCATCAGGTTGTGCGACGACTCGTCCCGCGCCACCGAAAAGTTTTGCCACGTCCACGTCTTCTCGATCCACGCCGTCGGATAGAACTGTAGGATCGTGGCCGCCAGGTTCATCGCCAGCTCCGCCCGCACGCGCCGCCGCTTGCTCTCCGTGCCGCACGTCGTGAGCCACTCCTCCATCGACACAATGGTGAGCGCCGCGTGCTGCCGTGGTGCACGCACCGTGTACCGTTTACCGTCGTGGGCGCCGAGCACGCCCTGCGACTCTTCCGTCGTCGTCTTGGGCGAATTGGGCGGCGACATGCGCACCGCGTGGATCCACTGACAGAGGTCCGGGATGGGCGTAAAGTTTTGCACGCCGCGGCTTTCGCTGTACTTGACAAGCAGTGCCGGGTTGTCGCACGGCCGCGTCGACAGGCTTCCCTGCCGCGCGCGGGACCACGTCGACCGGATCCATTCACTGTTTGTTAGTGACGGAGAAAGACAACAGTCGATCAAAACCTGGGGGGCGTCAACGGCACTCACCTCATCATGTCTTCGCTGTCATCTGCATCCTCATAGACTGTCATATCGCTCTCCATTGTGGCCGATCGCCCGCGAAGACGCAGGTTCGACATGACCCGCGACAGGTCTGACGACTGGAACATCACCATCGTGTCCGTCACCGACAGGTTCGCCTCGTGGCCCGCTGGACAGTTGCACCGGAAGCTCTTGCCGAGCACTTCGTGGAAGCCGTTGAAGAACTGTGCGTCGATCCGTTTTTGCCGTTCTTCCTGCAATGTGCTCTGTCGCTGCACAGTGTGCGCCGCCGGTTTGGCGTCCGCGTACGCCGTGCTCGAGCTCGTCTTGAGCAGCTTGCGCAGCGCCGAGTTGTGGAACGCTAGATAGTCTAGATTCTTTTTGATATCGTCCTTGCGCAGGACCCTCTTCACGTCCCGGAATGACGGCAGTACCCGCTTGGCCACCGGCTCCGTCTTGATCTCGCCAAGGTACCGCTGCAAAGTCGAGACCAGTTTGGAGATTTCCAAGACCTCGTGCTTGATGAGAATGCACAGCTCCTTGTCCAGACGGCTCTCGAGTCGCGCACTGAACTCGGCGTCCTGCCACAGGCTCGTAAAGCTCTTGTCGCCTGTGATCAGACCAATGCGGTCCTTTTCCGACAGGTCCTCGTCGCCCTGCAACAACTTGAGCACGCACTCCTTAAAGATGCGCTCCTGCACTTTGATGGTCATGGCCCACCGGCTGGCAGACCCATCTTTGACCGACGAGTACAGGTCGCTGAGACACCCGACCACGGGCCATAGCGCGAGAGCTAGGCCGATCACCTCCAGGCCCGACATCAGGGCAGTATGATTTGGTGTTCACAGAAGTCTGGATATGTCGTGTTGAAACTGGTTGATTTTGGCAACGGTAGTCCAGAATATGAAGATACTAATGAATAGGTAAACATAAGGTTCAAGGAGTTTGAATGTTTCCAGACGAAGCCGAGACAAAAGATGCAAAGGTGGGATCAAAGTTAGGAACCATTTCCAAGCCAAAACAATGATAGGGGCAGGTAACGGACCGCTATTTGGGTTGGCACCTGGAAGTTGGTGTGGTGGCCGCACTTGGGTTTTGGCCAAGCCTTACTTTCTTTCACACCAGCCGATTCCTTTTTAATTACAGCCCAAAACGACACCAAATATTGTGACAACAAAACGACACATCAAATCGCCAGGCCAGGCTGACCAACGAGGAGCGAGCAAACTGCGAGCAAGTGAACAGCGATCTGCTGTGCCGTCCACACCAGGGCAAAACAAACAACGCTAGAAGGCACCGAAGCTTGGAAGAGAAGGTGCTTCAGTCCCCGCCCCATCAACACCCTCTTGGGGAGAAACTGGGAACGACATCGGGAACTTTGACCGAGGATCCTAGTGGCAGGCAGCAGAGTTACCTGGGCAGTCCTAACCCATGACCTTCTTATCTGGACCGAGCGTTGTCTACAAGTCAGATCATTGCTCCTTGTCAACCACAGCCTTATGAGACCTCAAGCTTCTTCGTGCGAGCACGCCGATATAGGACACACCATGTTCTTTGTCCACCCTGACCGAAGTATGGTCTGTTCTTTACCTGCCAACATGTCAGAGGATATTGGCAAGCCTGTAATACCCCAGGGCGCATTCATGTTTTCTGGAGAGAAATTCATATGAAGACAACTCCGGACAATATGCATGCCCCGCCTCGTATGGCCAGAAAAGATGGCAGTGCAAAGCTTAGACCGCAAATGGCTGGTCTTGTTGTGGTGCATTCGCTTCCACTAACATGCAGCTAGCAACACCTACAGATCGGAACGGTGCCCGTTACCACCACCGTCTGAACAAAGAAACAAATCGGTTGGCTGGTCGGCCGTGGCCTGAATGCATCCCCAAGCTAACAGGTGGTCACGCTGGCATGCGTACGATGAGGCTGAATTCGCGAAAGGTCTCCCTAAGTCCTCCTGTCATCCAAGGCATACCAACACAACCCCATTGCCATATTGTGTGCCCGCTTGTTTCGAGCCGAGCAGCGATTATTACCCCGACTCTACCACTGTCAGCTTATCCGAGAGCCAACGCAGAGCCGCACTGCGAAGTCGATTGGAGAACATGACGGTTGTCCTCGGGCAACATCGAATGAGGGCAAAGATAAAGAGACAGCTGGATTAAAGTATGCACGGCCATTTGAAATCAAATCGGCAACGCATTTCTCGACCGAGTCAAAAGCGGCGAAAGCTGTTGATGCGACACGGCTAGCTTGGGTGATTCTTACAAGCAAGGCAGGGTCCAGCTTAATCCACTTTGTCTCCTGCGTATCATACCAACATCGTGGGTCCTGAGGTGACAGTATCTGTGACTTGCACGTCATCGACCGGCACATCAGTAGCCACAGAGGGCATCCCCGACATAGGTCTTTCTTACGAATGCGCATTTGCATCATTGAAGTTTCTCTTTTCTCTTCCTAAACCAGCGTGTCATGGATAAGCAAACACACATGTACGATGTGCTCGGCAAGAGGAGGTCGGGTGCCATGAAGGCAGTTGTTGCCGCTCGCTACGAGAACGCTTCGCAAACATTTAACAAGCTGTGCTCAAATTTCATTCCCTTTGCACAACTTCTTCCCGAAACAGAAGCACAACATCAGGCTCTCGATGATGCATTTGCACGCCTCGCAATCTGGGGCCATGAGACAGGGGCCGAGGACCACACTTTAGATTACAAGCTGCGCAAGTCAAAAGATCTCCGCGAGACGGTGGTCGAGGCGCTCCAAGAGCTGCAGGTGTCGCTTGATGAAGGTATGCCTGTGCCCTTGAAAACTACTACTCTGTAGTAAACCAACGACTGACTACGGCACAGCTCTGCAACTGCTCGAAGATGAGAAACTTCAACAATGGTCAAATCGTGCCACGGATGACCCAGCTGACCGCTCTCTACCACCCGTCACAGCTATTCCAGACAATGAAGATGGAACTACCAGTCGAGATGAGCTGATTCCGGGCACAGTTGATGGTGCATCGCTGGACGACGCGCAAACCGTCGATCTACTCGAGACACTCTCTGACGTTTTCGATTTCATTGGCGAGCGTGTTGAGAATTTGATCATGCTCGGCCCTAGCCTCGACCGTCCGTACCCGCAGGATATCGACACATACTCATCAAGTATCAGCAACACTAGCGACGTGAGCGACCAACTAGACATCGAGCGCGCAAAGCTTGAGTTTCCCACAGCATCAAATATCCTCAAAACTCGCCTTGGCCGTGCCAACTGGAAACGGCGGGTCTCTCAGGCGGTTGTTCAGGAGCAGATCCAACAGGATGGCAAGGTCCACATCACCAAAAAGGGAAGCAAAAAGCCCCACCATCACGATGTAGCACAGGATGCTTTCAACTTCCAGAAGCCGACGTTGAAGCCGGAGAGACGACAGACAGTACCAAAAGTGCCCATGTTCTTACCTCTCATGTCGATTGCCGCGAGCAGTGCGGCACCCTCTGAAACGGCATCCATCTTCGATGTGGACCAGACCGTGGCACCAAGGCTGACTAGAGCCGAATCTGCGACGACCATGGCGACCATGGCGACTTTCAACTCCAAAAAAATCCAGATGTCGGGCAGCGCCATGTTGGGACAACCACCTGCTAAAGCAGCACTGTTTCCGAGACCGCCATTGCAGCTTACCGAGTTACCCAAAGGAAAGACGCAAATGTTCACTTGCAATTTTTGTGGCTACGACCTGGAAGCCGGTGGCAAGATCAAGACTGAAGAGGACTGGAACGAGCACCTCCTCGAAGATCTGGAACCATATTTATGCACTTTCGACAAGTGCTTCAGTGCCCAGGAGACTTACGCACAGCGTGACGAGTGGTACCGCCATGAACTGGAGTCGCACCGTATCAAAAAGACGTGGCCGTGCCCTGCCTGTATGAAAGAGTTTGACACCAAGAGCGAGGCGACCGAACATCTTGTGCAGACACACTGCGGGGAGCTCAAAGACGAAAAGGAGGTGGCCATGATGAAGGCCATGCTGCGACAGACACTCTCAGGTCAACATGTGGGCACGCAGATATGTCCGCTGTGCGGCGACAAAGTAGAGGCTTCTGCCTGCAAGGACCACATCGGGCGGCACCTCGAGTACTTTGCGCTCCTTGCCATTGCTAATGAGGACGCTTCGGAGGAGGACGATTCTGACGACATCTTTTCGCAAAGCGACGATGCCATGTCTGAGCGCGGTCGAAAGGAGTTTGTTCTCAACACGTTTGTCACCGAGCAGTTCAAGCTGAATCTGGAGCGAGGAAAACAGCCGCCCGATCTGTTCATGGACGGCAGTAGCCGGTTGGACCTGTTGGACGACATGTCAGACTACGACGGCTCGAAAGACTCAGACTCGCGCATCGGTGGCGGTCACGGAGAAACACGGCAGATGCTTATCGATCGCATGTTCCAGACGGGAAGCACCTCTGGAGCAGCGCAACAGACTTCGGTCGGCCGCGCCGGTGAAACCTTTGAGCGCGATACACCGACAAGGCGGATGACGACATCGACGACCAATAGTCAAAAGACACTGCAAGCCTTGCAGTTGGCTGCGAAGCCACCGTCTTTGGCATCGTCCACAGAAAAGATGCCTTTGCTGCGCACCTTCTCGTCGCCACGCAATTCTGACTTTATGGGTCGCGATAAAGAGCTAGCCAATCTGTACAAGATTTTGTCCGAGCCTGGCCGAGTATGCGTCGTGAGCGGCGAAGGCGGCATGGGGAAGACAGCTCTCGCCGTCGAGTACAGCTGGCGCTTTGAGCAGAGCTATCACTACATCTTTTGGGTGCAGGCGGAGACGCCCGTCGGGTCGAGCGACACTTTCTCGCAAATCGCTCAGCAACTGCAACTGGCCCCAGACGGCACCGATCAAGATACGTTGATCCGACTTGGCCGCGAGTTCATCGAGCAAATCAAGGACAGGCGGTGGCTCATGGTTCTCGATAACGTGGACCGCTGGGAGGACATTGACGCGTACATGCCCAACAAGACATCGGCCACGCAAGGGTCCATTCTGATCACGACACGGCACGAGAGCCTAACGGCGCCATCGCGTCCTGTTAATTACTACCGCATCATGCTTGAGGAGTTGACCGTCGAGGAAGGCCGGAAACTTCTCATCTTTGGGCTCCCCGAAGAGTTGCGCCCCGAAGAAATGTCGCTGCGTGATCCTGAGTACAAAGTGGCGGGCGAGATTGCAGGGTTGATTGGGCTGCCTCTTCTGATTGTCTACGTCTCAGGGTACATCAAGAAGTCTGGGTGTACACTCTCGGAGTTTTGGGAGTATTGGAATGAATGGCGGCCAAACGCATGGATGAGCGCCAACACCACGCCTGGAGAACGCCAGGTGCCCAGCACCGCTGGTCGAGAAAGTGTACTCTACGTTGCCCTCCGGGATCTGAGTTCTGACGAGATGAAATTGCTCAAGATTATGGCCTTCCTTGACAGCAACGGCATCCAGCGTGAAGTATTAGAGTGGAACAACCCAGACCAGCCAGGACCGACCTATCTCAAAAAGAGCCGGTACGTATACGTCTAACCCTCCCATATATCGAGCAAGAATGTTAGGACTATCGTCACTAACAACCTTATTCTACAGTCTTCGTGTCATCATCAGCAAGCTTAAAAGTCAGAGCATTGTTTCCGAGAGAGAACAGGGCGGCCGAGATATCTACACTGTTCACCGTCTGCTGCAGTCGAAGCTGCTACAGGACATGAATGCAAATCGAGATGAGCGAGACATTATCTTCGGCATTGCCTACGAGCTGATCCGGAACCGCCTTCCTCGGCCGTCGCTTGACACGCCGGAGCAGGCCAAATGGAATGCGTTCAAGGAGTACCTTCCGCATGTGCTTAGTTTGCAGAGGGCCTATGCCGATCCGCTGTCAATTGTCAATGTGAAGCCGTTCCTAGGACTGGCGGAACTGTTCAAAGATGGCGGTGTCCTGTTATGGCAGCGGTACATCCATGGCGACGCATTGAGACTTCTTCGCTCTGCCGAGCGGGTCTTAGACCAACTTCCACAAAGCAACGAAAATCTTCGCTCCGAGATTAATATCACTATCAACCTGCTCCTCCAGTACTTTGGCATCAGCCACCGGAAAGAGATCAAGGAGCGGTCCGCCAAAATTCTCGAATACCGTGAGACTTTGCTGAAACAACGGCTGCCGGGGAGCGTCACCAATGAGGACAAGCTCGTGCTTAACAACGCGCGAGCCGACTATGCCAACACTTTGCTTCAGTTCAACGACTTCCGGAAGGCCGAGCCCATCTACGAGGAGTGCTTGGCCATCTACACGGAAATTGGCCAGGCCGAAGACAGTGGGACCGCCTTTGCCATTGCCAAACTGCATCACCACCTGGCCTATTGCAAGATGTACAGGCGGCGGTTTGACGAGGCGCTGGCGCTGAGTAATAAAGCTGTGCGCATTATCGAAAGTGTCAGCGACATGGCCATGGCACTGCGGTACCGGTTTGATCTCGCCTGCATCATGCTGCAGTCAGGTAATCTGCAGCAGGCGCTCGACATGCACCAGGATATTCTCAAGGCACGTCTCGGCTTCCAGGGCCGCGCCAGCTACTTTACGCTCCAAAGTCAATACGCGGTCGCCGCCCTGTGTCACTACCTCGGCCGCCTCGAGGATGCCGAGATTCTCATGCAGTCAGCACTGAACAAGGCGGCCAGCCGTGGCGGCAAGAACTTTTGGCCCGATGCCGCCGTAGCGCGCACCAAGTACCATTTGTCACTGATCATGACCGAGCGCGTCCAAGCCGATGGCGAGAATGAACAGACAGCCAAGTTTCGGGACGCGGCTCGGAAGCTGGCCTTTGAAGCCAAAGACGTACTGTCCCGCATGCTGCCCTACGATCCAGACACCATCACCGGTGTGCGCGAGGAAGACACATTGGCACTGTTTGATCACCTGCAACCCGTCTTTGGCGGACGCTTTACAAGCACGAAGCTGCTGGGTTATGTGTCGAATGAGGAGGAGTAGGAAGGATGGGAAACGTTGAATGAGACGACAATGGTAACTCAGACAAGAATCTTATACGCGCTATCGACTTCACAGAACGAAGAAGGACAGTTTCGTCATTTTTGCATCGGAAAAGCTAGGCAGAGTAAGATACAGTGCGAACCCGCTTCGTTGTGTTGCGGCTCATAGGCAGAAAAGCACACTAAGATAAGAATTAATGTGATGGGATCAAATATTTCCAAAAAAA